>CM044437.1:73953543-74026238 GCA_024363595.1 Xenopus borealis
TAGTCAAGAAAAAGTGGATATATTTGGAAATGGGTCTACTCAGCGGAAAATAAAACTCTGGTAAAAATCCACATTGTGTCTATTGTCTAGTTATCATTCAGTACAGAACATACAGTACTACTTAAACACACAAAATAAGGTTAGAAGCACTTCAGCGCTTTCTCAAGGCTTGTTACAGAGTGTGTAGTTGGGTATGTGTGTAACTTTAAAACATGTCATTCAATTGGGAATGGGGTGTCTGGAACCCAGCTGGGCTACCTACCCCAGTCGCACAGCCCTTTTGGGACACTTCTGGCAGGTCACATTGTTTCACTTGCGACCACCACTCCTTCGTGCATGCATGTTGCTTACTGTTATATGTGGCACAAATTCAAGGCAAGAAGTGATCCAGGCTGGGTTTTTTCCCAGTGTCCTGTCAGCCCAGTCCTATCCTGATTATTTTAATAATGAAACATCTATGGTTTCTGTTATTTTTAATCTAAAAAAGGCAAAGAAGGAAATTGAAGTTACTCCATGTTCCTTGTGAGGTAGCTAATTAGAAAAAATAATCCCTCTGTATAATGGTCTTCTGGTAATCTAATTAACTACCTCAAAAGATGCAAACATAGAGCATCTTAAATTACTTTGCTTTTTAGCTCAAGAATGAACAAAAACCATGTATTTTTGTGGTGAAAATTCACTGAACTCATGTAGGACAAGGGGCGATATGCCTGTTTTAAGCAATGTCTCAGATTTTTGGCTGTGCTTTCAAAAAACACAAAGGTTGATTTACATGTTAAAGTGCTATATGTATACACTAGCTATTAAAGATAGCAGACTGTGTGGCTGCCAGTTACTGTAGGGATAAAAAGGGTCCTGATGCATGCACAGATAGTGTCTAAAGTCTATGCAATAAGAAAACAGACATAAATGTTAAGATTTAATTATAGAAAGGGATGCTACATGATCAGATCTTTGTTCAGTTCACCCATGTGGTTTCAAGCAGTTAACCCTCTGCAAATAGCAGATCACACTGAGGTCATGTAGTGAAATAGCCATCTATAAACCAATCTGGGCCCAATCAACCAGATTTTACAATTGCGCCCTTTCTTTTTAATTGAATAAACCCAGGACAAGAGTAATTGAGGAAAGTGTATATAATGATTCTCTGTGCGGACTCTAAGTTAAGTTATGCGGAAACAAAAATAATGTTAAACCATATATGACAAACGTTTCAATAACTGTGTATTCTTATATGATAATCTTACCCAAGGTTTGATAGGGGCTCCAGTCATCTTTGATGAGGATCAAAAAGGTAGGGTGCAGTGCTTCCTATTTGTTTCCATTTTTTATGTGCATATATCTGTTGCAGAAGGTAGTTACATGCTTACTAGTAAATGAATAAAATATAAAAAGAGACAGGTAATAATATTAAATAAATAATTTCTAGGTGTTTCAGAATGATTTCTGTTCTAAAACCTTATTCAGTGCTGAGCATTACTGTATCACAGTGACTTAGCTTGCTTTCAGGTGCATAAACAGCTAAGCTGATACAATAGAAATTAAAAAGTATACATCATTATAAGACATGCTCCTTAATCTGGGTTTTATTCATAAGCTTGATACACTGACAAGTAAACCTATACTTATCTGCTAAATAAAATAAAATTGCTCAGCATTTTCGCACTTATCTACACTGGAAGGTAGCAGCAAAAAATGGAGGTGACATAAGATGTCTTGCAGTTATAATCTCAAATAATGAGCTAGCTGTTTATTAGAACTATTACAAGTACAGTTAGAAAATGCTATGATAGTTTCAGGATTTTGCTCTCATAGTCCATTTTAATAAAATATTTAAAAATTATTTCCTTTTTGTCTATATAATATTCTAAATAATAGTATTCAGTAAGGGACCTTGTACTTGATCCTAACTAAGCTGCATCTATATTTTCAGGTTTATTCAATGCTTAAATTATATTCATCATATTTAAGGTGCGGCAATCCAAATTACGGAAACCCTTCTTAACAAAAAAACCTACCCTACATAGACTCCTCCCCCAGCCCCCAGTTTTTACTTACCTCTCTTTGCAGATTCAGCGCAGTACCATCTTCTGGCTCTCCTGTAATCTTCGGGTCCTCTTCCGGCGATTCAGCTAACACACTATACCACAACAAAATATTATCATGCATATAATGCTCTATAATATGCAGCCATAAAGCAACAGCCATTTGATGAGCCCCTGCTACCGTGAAATTGTGGCAAGCACAGTTATATTTTTAGTACAGGTATGGGATCCATTATCCGGAAAGTTGTTTTCCATAAAGCTCCAAATTACAGGATAATCACTGACTCATTTAAATCAAATAATTAACACTTTTAAAAATAAATACCTTTTCTCTGTATTAAAACAGTACCTTGTGCTTGACCCTAACTAAGAAATAAACAATTCTTATTAGAGGCATGGCAATCCTGTTGGGTTTATTTATTGTTTTTTTAGTAGACTAAAGTATGGAAGGGTCACTCATACGGAAACCCCAGGACCCAAGCATACTTGATAAAAGGTCCCATATCTGTACTCTCCAAACTGAATTATAGAATAATCAAGTAGAATTTCATAATATCAAGGTCTCTGTTAGGTCACTATGACTCTAGATGAAAAGAATAGATTATAAGGAGAAGCAGAGAACAATAAATTCAAATATAAAGTATAATGCTTTAGATAAATGTGCAAACAGTTTTGATTTTTAAATGTAGAGTAAAACATGATACTAGTTCATGCTATGGTAATGTATGAAGATTTCTTCTACGCCTAAGAGATAAATCATATTAATGTGTTAAGACATTAGGATGAAAGGTTCCCTTGGGTGAAACTGTGATTTGAACTTATTATAGTTGTTATTGGATTCATGTCCCCTTATGGGTTTTTTTTTACTGATTTACATTAAACAACCCCAATTTGCTTCTGTTATATTTTTTATTAAAATGCTTAATTTACTTGTTTAATTATCTTACCCTTTTCTGAACTCTTTTAAGTTTGAATAATATACTTTTATAGGGTACCCAAGACTGTACTCAGTTCTTTAGGACATCTCCAAAACTGAAGGAAAACATTTTCTTCCTAGGTAAATATATCTCTGATGAGATATTTTTATTTTACTGTGTCCGTCTCCTTCTGATTTTTGCAAATGCTGGCAAACAATGTACACAACTGAATCTCTGGCAAAGAATGCAATACAATTAAGCTGAATTAACATTGACATTTGACATTTTACATATTACATATTTAAATAAAAAAAGATGAAAGTAACCTGGAAATAGCTGTCAGATTAATAATCCTTAGATTAATTATTTTTATTGTTTACTTTTTATGTTTCTAAATTACACTGTTTACATTGAAAATAATTCACTTAACCATTTAACATTTTATTCTTGAACCAATAAAAAAAATTTTTAAGCTGTAATATGGGTGTCAAGCCATCTCATTGCATTCTGAGCTTTGAGAAGGAGCAAGCACTTCAGGATGGAACTGTTTAGAGACAGCTATTGCTTCTCCACTTCTCATTGTATTTCACCACTACCCAAGTTGTGCTCCCTAGCTTGCTTGGGTGCTAGTCCCATGTCTACCACTAGATGGGGCTCGCAATACAAACTAATCCTTCAGCAGAGATGTCAGGTAGCTGCTATCTGGTTAGCATTTTTCTGTTGATAGGCTGCTGATTGGCTGCTGGGGGGAGAGAGGGTGATGATATCACTACAATTACAGGTGTAGCAGTAAAGAGTGACTGAAGTTTATCAGAGCCCAAATCACATGGTGTGGGGGCACCTGGAAAATGGACATTATGTCTAGCCCCATGCCAAATTTAAAAATGAACTATAAAATAATGTATTTGCTCTTTTAAAAAATAGATTTCAGTGGAGAATTCTGCTGGAGCAGTACTATTAACCAATGTATTTTGAAAAATACAACAGTATCCCCTTAAAAAATAAAAGATTGCAGTAACAAGATTTTTTTAATTCTCTATTTGCCATAGCTGTAGAATATTGAAGGATTAGGGATGTTTACCCTCCCTAAAAAGAGTCTAACCTCCACATCTAATTATACAGAACATTTAGTGAGAAAAAATAATCTCATAGTTTATCATGTGAAAAGTAATGGATGAGATTCAATTATAGGAAAAAGACTCAGGAGCAGAAACAGAAAGTAGGCAGAGGGAGTAGCAATGGGTGTTGCATTGCCTCCACCTATTCAACTTTATTTCTGAGATGGTGGGATGCAAATTATGTTTACTAACAATATGATATGATAAAATTGATAGATATATACCAATGTGATTTACAGAGACTAGCTATCAAATGGTACCTAGTTATTGTGTTTGGTAGTCAAGGATGAGGAGAGTATAACAATGCTTTATTAGCAGGTCATGCAGCCATTACATAACAGCACCACACTAGTCTATTGGACAAATTGGTAACTAGTACTTTTAGTCAGAAGCCTCCCCAAATACTCAATTTACACTCCTGATAACATCCTTGCCATAGTACCTGATCAGAAGGGGTGGGCCCAGGACTCCAAGCATGCTGGAAGCCAAGACCAGACTGGTTTTCATCACTCACACTCCTATTGTTAAGTGCAGGTGAGCCAAGAAGGGATGCATCATGACATGACATGATGGTAACATGGTAGTTACTAGCCCTGTTGCACTCCTTGTCTTGTTTAATTAGGTATGAGGGAGGAAGGTCAGCTTCAAGAGTTTTGATGGAGGGGTTTAGAAAAGGTCATCCATATAATGTTTTTTCATTGATAAAGCATTGATAAACAGACTCTAATGTATAGTAGAAATATTGTTGAAAAGTTTAAAATATGTAGAGTGAAAAATGAACATTGACTGAAAATTTTCAGAAAAGAATGGGTCTAGTCTCAAGCAAAAATTCACATTTTGCTTGTAAAAAACAAACTTTATTGAAGGCTGGGGCAGCAGTATCCTCTGGATGTATCTGCTCAGCACTAGTAATGAATAATTGAATCCCCTAACCTTATATGTCTGTATTATTAATTAAATTATATCTGCATTTTGCTCTTGGGAGATTGCTTTGTTGATGGATTGATACTTACAATTGTATACAGATATGGGACCTGTTATCCAGAATGTGTGGCATATGGTGTTTTCCAGATAAGGGATCTTTCTGTAATTTGGATCTCCATCCCTTCGGTCTACTAAAAATAATGTAAACATTAATTTAAGAAAAAATAGCTTTTGTTTTGCCTCCAATGAGGATTAATTATACCTTAGTTAGGATCCAGCACACTGTACTTTTTATTGTTACACAATAAAGATAAAATGTCATTTGATTAAAATAGAGTCCATGGGAGATGGCCTACCTGCATCCCATGAGTGCAATATACTCTGTGAAAACATTGAGAAAACATAGGAATGTAAATTCTACCTACAAGGAATTTAAGTTTTAGAAAGGACTAATAAATGTTACATTTCTATGATTTATAATATGTCTCTTTAGGGAGTGATGTATGGTTGCCACTTTACCACTTTAATAAAGGTCAGATGTTGAACCTACATACCGAATGGCTAAATTCATTTTTAATTAGCCATGTTGGTTAAAGATGTTGCTGCTATTAAAGGGGTAAGGTGGCATTAAACGTACTGGGAACTGGGATTTACAGCACAGTGCCTCCACCTAGGAAACACTGTGGAGCACAGCTCAGGGGATTTCCACTAGGAAAAATAAAACACACACGGTTTGCAATAAAACAAATATAAACTTGTAAAACTGTATTTAGTAACAGTAAATGCAAATCACACTATAAAGCTTTTACTCTGGGGAACCTGAGTACCTGACTTATGGGGGTTATTTATTGAAGTCTGGATGCTAAAAACATGAGAAATTCTATTTTTTACTATAAAATCTGAATTTTTTGTGCACAAAAAACTAATTTTTTCAAGATTTATTGTTTCCCAAGGTTGCAAAAAGTCAGAATCCAAAAGTACTCCATCTTTGTCCTGTAGAAGTCAATGGCAGTGTCACGAACTGCACCCTAAAGCCAGAACCAATTCTAGGCTTCTGCCTCTAACAGCCGCCTTTCACCTCGGGAGTAGCCCTTGGCTAATCGGATGTTGCCAGGTCTTAATAAGAGAGGGGCCAAGTGAGGGTTCTGGATAAGCAAAGGGACACGATTGTAGCACACGATTGTTTTGCACAATAATGCAAAAGTTTTCCACCGACAGGCAAGGGTTAAAACCGGAGGATAAATCACAATGGTCAGGCAGGCACAGGTCAGGATAACGGAGTTCAGAATAATCAGGCAGGCAAGGATCAGGATTACAGAATATAGGATAGTCAGACAGGCAGAAGTCAAAACAGGAATCAGATAGTGTAGGAATCACACCCTGGAAAGTACGAGTAGAACCAAACAGGCCATGAGTTCTATGATATCATGGGATTAATACATATATATGACATATATGATATACGTAGATATATAACATAAAGGGGGTTATTTACTAAGATCTGAATTTTTCTGATATATAAAAGTGAGTTCCATGTGTCTATTGCATGATTAAATGGGCAAGTGCTTCTCGCAATAAGGTGCAGTACATTTATCATCTATTCTCAGATACTTCTGACTAATATACTGATACACAAACATACAGTTAAGGTATATTAAATACCCAGCATTGTTTTGAGGGAAAGTAAGTGTTTTGGCACAAATGCCCACTGAATACTAAAGAGGATAAACCGGGGTAAATTACAAATCCAAATGGTAATCTGAAACACTCTTATTAATTCCATGGTATTAACTTTGATCATACTTTATCAGATAAATAACATTAGAAATTAGCTCTTTAATTTTGCATGAAGGGTAAAAGGGGATTTGCAGCCTAATTGAATTCTGTATTGTGAATTGTAAATCAGGATCACAACCCACAGTGGGGCACCAGAAAACAACTGTGCCTTGCATGAAAAGATACAGCTACCTGTGAAATCAATAACAATGTTGAGTTACAGCTAACAGATATAAATCATTTCACTCTTGGAAGGGCACAGCACATCAGAGCAATCTGTGCAAATATCACCCTGTAAAGGCAAATAGATCTTTATCACACTATTTATCTAACAAAGCTACTGTGTGTCTGCACTAGCTGCTTGAAAAAAAGACAACATTTGAATGCTATTGCAAATATCAGGGCTCACATACAGTAAAACAACATCATTTGCTATATTTATTAGCATGAGAAGCATTATTTTTGACAATGACAGCACTGAAACAATATGAAGCGTTTACAAAGTCATTGAAAGAACAGATGGTAGTTTGTGGATAGAAATGTGAAACTTACTATCAAAATGTTAGTTAGGAATGTATTCATTTTGTTTATATACACTGTAAATGTATGTGTTTGTGTTTAGGTAAAGGACTAGCATGCTCCCTTTGTGACCATGGTGCCTGAAGTGAGCTATTGTCATCACATGACTCCCACAATGTGCATAGCATGCTGCTCTCGGTTTTCTAATACCTTATCTGACACAAGGCATACATTTGTATATTGGTTGGCAGCAATGAGGTTGCATTAAAGGAGAAGGAAAGGTTAAAATTAAGTAAGCTTAATCAGAAAGACTGATATAAATACACCAATAAACCTTCAAAGTAATGCTCTGTCAAAGTCATCTGTCAAAAGAAACACAACATTTCTTTCCTTCTATTGTTTACACATGGGCTTCTGTATAAGACTTCCTGTCTTCAGCTTAAACCTTTTTGCCCTGGGCATGAGCATGCTCAGTTTGCTCCTCTCTCCCCCTCCCTTCTCCCTCTTCCCTCCCAACTGTAATCTGAGTCCAGAGCTTTGAGGGAGCAGGGAGAGGCAGGAAGTGATGTCATACCAAGCTAATATGTATCCTAAACAAAAAGAGAGAGCTTCTAGAGCTACTAAGCATTCTGCAGAGTAAATATAGTGTTCTAGCTTCCACTATTATGGATAATATATTGGTAATATACTCTCTCAGTAGCTTTCCTTCTTCTTTAAAGGGGTTGTTCACCTTTAAATGAACTTTAAGTATGATGTAGAGAGTGATATTCTGAGACAATTTGCAATTTGTTTTAATATTTTATGATCTGTGGTTTTTGAGTTATTTAGCTTTTTATTGAGCTGCTCTCCAGTTTGCAATTTCAGCAATCCAGTTGCTAGGGTCCAAATTACCATAGCAACCGTGCATTGATCTGAATTAGAGACTGGAATATGAATAGGAGAGGGCCTAAATAAAAAGATGAGTAATACAAAGTTGCAATTTGTAGACTTGTAGAACATTTGTTTTAGATGGGTCAGTGAACCCATTTTGAAAGCTGGAAAGTCAGTACAAGAATGCAAATAATTTAAAAAAAACTACAAAAAAGTTTAAAAGAAGGCCAATGAAAAAGATGCTTAGAATTAGCAATTTGATAACATGCTAAAAGTTGGATAAAATTATAGACGAACCACCCAATTAAAGGGGTTGTTCACCTTTGAGTTAACTTTTAGTATGATGTAGGGAGCGAAATCCTGAGACAACTTGCAACTGGTTTTCATTTTTTATTATTTGTGGTTTTTGAGTTATTTACCTTTTCATTCAGCAGCTCTACAGTTTGCAGTATCAGCAATCTGGTTGCTAGGGTCCAAATTACCCTAGCAACCTTGCATTGATTTGAATGAGAATATGGAATAATAATAAGGGACGGTCGGAACAGAAAGATGAGTAGTAAATAGTAGTGATAACAATAAATGTGTAGCTTTAGAGAGGATTTGTTTTTAGAGGGGGTCAGTGACTCCCATTTGAAAGCTAGAAAGGATCAGGAGAAGAAGGCAAATAATTCATAAACTATAAAAAATAAATAATGAAGAACAGTTGAAAAGTTGCTTAGAATTGGCCATTCTATAACATAAAAGTTAACTTGAAGGTGAACCACCCCTTTAAATGATCAAAGACATATTTGTTTTGCTGGGGTTGACATTCCACTTTGAGATTCCTGAGCCTGAAGCCATTTCTAAGCTATAAAGTATAAAGCTATTTTAAGACTAAAGGACAGCAAGGTAGAGCAGAGGATCCCTATTTTATAAAACTGATTCAAGATCATAATTCAGAGGAAGAATTGGGAAAAAGGAAGAGAGATAAGAAACAGCACTATGTTCAACTCTGTCTCGATGATCTTTTACACATGGATGCTGCAGAGATGTACAGTATTCCATTATTTTACTGCTGTAGAACACATTTATAAAGTGCCCCAGGCTAAGGGATAATTTGATCAGCTGGCTTTTAGTTTCTCATATGGAATAAGCCAGTGTTTTTCCCATGTGTAGTTTTTATTTCATATAAAGCCTCCCAAACTTCCAGAGAACATTGCAATAACTCCAAGCTTTTCAGTAAGTGTAATCTAAAAAAAAAGAGTCCTTCATAATATGCCATCCATCTACTCCAAAGAGTTCATATTAAAGAGCTAAACGTACTATATTTATGAATATAAGGGTCACCTTTTCTTTCATTGATAATTGCATTGAAAATCATAGAGACATCTGGATTGGGTATTCAATTGTTGCAGTAATGTATATACATTTTTAAGCTTCAAGCAAAAATACATAAAGAGTACAAACAGATGAACTAACTGTAAGTAGGCCTTGTGATGCTGTAAACCCTTTTGCTCCTCTGTTAAACAAATGAAGAAATGATTCTTCCTAATGGTACAGAAATAAGTGGCTTTTAATTTATTGCTGCTTCTGAAGTAAATACATAAATAACAGGCAGAACATACTGTAAAGCTGTGAGATACAGAACTGTATGTCCTTGTAAGCCAAATTGTGTGGAAACGGCGATGACATATTATTTGGCAGATTTTCTACTAAGACTTCCACATAGAAATAAAAGGGAAGGGAAAAAAACAGCATTTGGAAGCAAGTTGAAGCAGCTGGAAATAGTTTATCTAGTTATCCCAGAACGATCACATATTGTAAGAAGAATTATGTTGACATAAAGAGAATTACTGAAGCAGTCCAAATATCCAAGAGATCTTGATCCAGCTCTTTCAGATCCAAAGTAATTGAAAGGATACAAAGAATAACAATGCTGTGAAAAATCCTCATAGTTGGATCTCATAAATAATAAGAAAAAAGGTATAAATATAAAAGTATGTGATACAAGCTCACCCTTTAGCAGTTAATGCAGAATGTTGTAACCTTCAGCTTCACACCCAAACACTTGTGTTTGTTCTTTTAATTACTATTGCAGAAGACAATTTCGCTGCAGTAACATGCATTATAGGCTGCAATCCTAGCAGGCTCTGGATATCCAATGTATCCAATGTATAACACAGCACTGCTACATGAGGATTTTGAATTAAAATTATTTAGACATAGCAGGCTCCGGAACCATAGTTTCAGAATTACTGGGTTTCATTTATGAGCTCTGGGCAAATGTGCACCTAAGCAGTAATTTACAGCAACCACTCCATGATTATTTTTTTAGCCTGCTGTAGGACAATTGAAGCAAACATTAGATTTACTCAAGTCTGATAAATGAGTAAAGCTGATTTAGAGCACAATCTGGGCAGTTTTGATGAAAAATTTGCAAAACTGCTGAAAAAATTGCAAAACAGTGAAAACTTTTGAAAATGCAGTGAAATGCATTGAAGTCAATAGGTGTTTTTTCATGCACAACTTTTTTTCTCACTCCGATTGTATTAAAGTCAATGGGTGTTTTTTCTCAAGTTTTTTTTCCACTCCAAATGCACACAAATTGTGAATTGCACTGAAATGCCTAACTGCAGAATGCAGAACTTTGCTGCTAATCCATGCATGATGGAAAAATTCACTTACTAGAGGACAACTATTTATGAGTCAAAAAACAACATCCTTCAGAGGCCTCCTTGAGCTCTATGGGCACAAACACTGTGCTTTCCTAGAAGCTCTGCTATGTTTGTTGTTAATAGCCAGCCAGGCAAGCAGGCAGCCAAATATTAACCACAGGGCTGCAAAACATTGCCAGAGTGACTAAAAGTAGACAGGAACTAGATAGTCCATCAGAATAAGTCAGAAGTAGGAGATAGAAAGATCCAGAAACAATGGACCAGGAGTTTCACAGTGAAAATGACTATTTGGAACGGAATGGCTAAGTGGAGAGAATAAGATCCATCAGTAAGCCTTCCAGGAGGAACAAACACCTGTAGGGGATAAAAGGTACTGGAAAAGCCAGCGAGTGGATTGGCCCAAAGACTATGTGGTTTTCCAAAGGGACTGATGAATCCATATAAATCTTCAAAGCGACAGTGTTGCTAAAGGAGCTTTTGAAGAATAGAGAGATTGCTATTGTTGGGGTTGTAAGCATCCAGGCATACTTGTTAAAATATTGCTTAGGTCTTGGGTGAATTTTCAACAGATTTTCTTCCTGTAGCATTTAAGGTAGTTATAGCCACTATATTAGGAGTAAAGTTTGTATACGTTCCCCCTATTATTTCAGATAAAAGCCTTTCAAGTTAATTGGAAACTGAGGGGCTGGTTTGTTGATAGGTGTTATATTGAACCAGTGCAGTTGCCAGTAGCAACCATCATATATTTGGTTGAATTGTGTGTGTATGTGTGTGTGTGTGTGTGAGAAGGTTAATATTAAAGTACGATGGTTAGAATCCTGCCACATAGCAAGCTATAGACCATGCTTTATCTATGTAGCATTCACTTTATTAGAGCCCTCCAAGAAAGCCTTAACCATTACAAGTAAATGTGTTAGCTGTGGCTCTCTTGACAAAACTGAAAAGGTTACTTTGTAAAACAACCTGATTTTCACTCTCCTGTCTAGAAAATGTTATGCGTGAGCATGCTTCTAAATAAACTCTGAAGTAAAAGGTACAGCAACACATGCCACCACACAGTGACAGGCTGTTGTCATAAAGCAGGATTTTTACAGCTTCAAGGGTTTTTTCATCATTTTATGGTGTGTGGCTGGTTCCCAACACAAGGATCAGAAGAATCCTCAGAAAAAATGTTAGAGTGATCATCATTATCCAGCAGGGTGGAATATAAATTGCTCCTAGTACAAGAGAAATAGAACATCCACTTTACCTGGATATATATTGCATCAGCAGAGGCTAATAAAAAGTACTGTATGTCCAGCTCCAAGGACAGATTACAGATATACAAGTGAAATTTCTGTATATCCCAACTGTGTGCTTGCATGTGTTTATAATAGATACTAAATCTAATGTGTCATCTTCATACAAATTGTGTATATTTTGGCCCTTTACAGCACTGGCAATTTATAAATATTACTGTCTATACAATTAAAGGGCAAGGAAAGGCAAAGAAATAAAATCCCATTTTTACTTTCTTTAATAAAAAAGAAATCTATCTCCATTATACTTTAATTAAAAAATGTGTACCGTTTTTATAAGAAACCTGACTGCATTCAGTGAAATTCTCCCTTCATTTAGTGCTGTGGATAGGAATTTGCAGACGGTCCCTAACTTCTAGCAGGGAAACAATCATACTTATGAACAGCAGGGGGAACCCCCGCCTTACTTAACAGCCATGCAGAACTCAAGCAGCTTTGTTTTTTTATCATTTATGACGATCCCTAAGAAGCCCAGACCACACTGAGCATGTGCGAGTCTTGATATTACAAAGATGTATAACAAAGTTACAAGATGACAGCCCCCTGTGGCCAACTTTGAAAGCATAAATCATTTGTTTGATTAGGCTTGTGGTGCAGTAAGTTCATGTTTATGTTTAGTATACAAACTACAGCATTTCTAGCCTTATTCTATTTTACACTTTCCTTGCCCTTTAAATGTAGTTGGATAACTGTCTACAAAGCATTTGGCTTTAATTTATCTATTTTTAAAGGAAAACTATACCTTCAAACTGAATTCTTGAGTAACAGATACTTTATATTTTATAAAGGGTCAGATTTGTCGAAATGTGAGATTAGGGGGCAGATTTACTAAATTCACATGAAGGATTCGAAGTTCGATCGGATTTTCAGAAAGATTCCAATTCGAATTTTCGATTTTTTTGAAGACCACTTCGACCAATCAATTTTGAAAATTAGATTGAATCGAACGTTTCGAATGATTTAATAAAATTTCATTCGAATATTCGACTATTCGACTGTCGAAGTACTTCCTCTTTAAATTTTTCATTATTATGGGTTTCATTATTTTTGATCCAATAAAAATTATTCAATTGATCGATACAATCGTTCAAATCGATCGATTCAAGAGATTTATCGATCGATCGAATATTTCCTATTCAATCGTTCAACCGAATTGCGCTAGAATCCTTCAAATTCGATATTCAAATTTGAAGGATTTTACTTCCCCTTTAAATTCGATGGTCGAATTTCAAACTTTTTTCAATTTGAAATTCGACCCTTAGTAAATCTGCCCCTAGATCTCAGCACAGAAAAATTCACTCACTTTCTATTCATTCCAATGGGATTTGTAAAACCATAGTTATTAATGGCTGAAAGTTAGAATTTACCCATTGATGAATACACTTCTAAAGATTCCATAAGAATGACTAGAAAGTGTGTGCGTTTAATTGCAGTGGGCTCTAATCTTACATTTTGATGAAGCTGCCCCATAATGGCATATTAAAGAATATTACCAAACTGGAATATACATAGATATCATTACATTTTACACTTTTACATCTCTTACCATGAACCACCATTTCATGCTGGTCTCTGGGCTGACTCAAAGATCACCTGACCAGAAATACTACAACTCTAAGGGGCAGATTTAATAAGGGTTGAATTTCGAAAACTTCGAACTTCGACCATCCAATTTTTTTTGTGTTTCTTTGATCGAAAATGGACCTATTTTAATAGGTCTGTTTTCGATCAAATAAAAATCGTTCGAATCATTCAAATGCATCATTCGATTCAAACGATTTTGACCAAAAAAATTAGATTTTCAAAAATTTTCAAAAACACTCCTTAAAGTTTCCAGGAGGTCCCCATAGGCTAAAATAGCAATTTGGCAGGTTTATGGTGGTGAAGTGTCGAATTTGAATTTTTTTAAAGAGACAGTACTTTGAAATTAAAATTTTTGAATTTTGGCCTATTTGATAGTCGAAGTAGCCAAAAATTACTTTGTAATTCAAATGCTTTCAATTCGAATTTTCACTTCGAACCTTAGTAAATGTGCCCCTAACTGTAACAGGAAGAAATGTGGAAGCAAAAGACAGAACTCTGTACATTAATTGGCTCATGTGGGTTAACATGTACTGTATGGTTTGTTTGTGCACCATGAATTGTAGAATCCCAGAGGGCAGACCTTAGTTCTTAAAATGGCAATTCTCTATTTATAATTACCCAGTGGCATATAATTCTAAAAAATAATATTATAAAAATGCATTATTTACATGAAAAACAGTTTTACATATGAGCTTTTTATGCAATATAATTTTTGAGACTTACATTGTTTGGGGTGTAGTTTTCCTTTAAGAGAATGGCTTGGCAACTTATAATTGTGAGGGTTTCTTACATCCCTAACTGCTACCATGATGCACTACAATGTTAAAGTCTTTGTTATTACATAAATATGTAGGGAGCCTCCATGGAAACTTATTTATAAAACATCTAAGATAAAAAAAATTCAAGCAAATAAGTAATTTCCCCCCAAAAAAACAGGAAAAAGAATATATAGGTGCTTGTGTGTGTAAACATAGATCATATAACTGTGTCATTCTCTATACTACTGGTTAGAACAATGGTAGAACAATGAGGCAAAAACTTTGACTTCCAATATGGGATGGTGGGATTGCACTGTAAGATTATCTATCTCATTACTACATAATATAAATCAGTGCTGTCCAATTGGTGGCATGCGACCTTGTGTGGTCCCCCACATGAAAATCTGCCTGCTGTGTCTGCTTACCTTGTGTAAGCTTTACAAGTTACAGCATCGGTATTGAGAATAACTGGCCCCAGCATTATCTACACCTTAAATTTAGACATTTAACTAATTGTTCAAACCTATGACACCTCTATTGTTCACAACCCTAAAGCCCTGTACTGACCATAACTGAGACTAAAAGTAGCCACATTGTTCACCTGTTCACACTTTAGTCAAACTGCTGAAGGGACTCCAGGTCCAGAAAAATTTGCCTGTCTCCTGCTCAGGCCTGGATTTGTAGGAAGGCCACATAGGTCCGGGCCTAGGGCGGCAAAATGCTGGGGGCTGCATGCCGCCCACTAGCCACAACTGGACCTGTCCCCAGGATCGGACTTGGGGACCCGGGCCCACCAGGACTACTTTCCAGGGCCCCCTGCCCCCTTACTTATACGCACTGGCGAGCATGCAAGAACAGCACCGCTCCATGGCGGGCTTGTGCGACCCTGCCTGTCCCCACCTGCTACTCTGAATTGAACCCGCCCACCACTGCGTCTCAACCCGCCCTCCCAGTGGCGCAATTGTGAAGGAGGTAAGCGGGTCATTGGGTAGGGAAGTCAGGGAAGAACGGGTCATTGGTGGGGGGATGAGCGGGCAGGTGGCACACACTTTAGAAATTCGGCCCTGCTCCTGCTGTATTTGGCCTGCTCTATGTTCCCTTTGTGTGCCATACACTGTCTCCACTGTGCTCCCTGTGTGTGCCATACCACATTTTCACTGTCCTGATGGAAAAAATTAGATCCTTAGAATAGTAGAAACCCTGAAGAATGTGCATCTACTGAAAAGAATAGATATCTACAACTCATGTCTGAACACAGATGTGACTGAAAACGCTTACCATTTACTCCATCATACTGCAGTGTTTCTCACATGAGAAGTTTATTTGACATTACTCCTGGTTATCAGTCCCATCCAATAGGTACTACATATGCTCCATATGAAGAACTTCACAAGAGTAATTTACTAACAGAATTCAGAATACAAAGTGCAATTTTAGCATTCAAATTGTCAAATTTTTACCCACAATATAGCTTAAATAAGTATGCTTCTTCTGTACATATTATAATCACTGGCATACTAGAAGCATACCCTGCTTGTGGAGTAATGTCATATAACATATTTTTATTAATTCTAAGAGCAGCCTCCACACTTGTTTCTCTTTACTTTTCCCACCTACTTGGTGAGTTTTGAGTGGAATGTCCTGTGGCAATTTATGTTGCAACCCGGTTACAGCTATGTAAACATACTTCCACATTTGTCAAATCTTAAATTAACAAATGAATCAGGGTTGATGTAGAAAGTTAGGCTTACACGCACTGTGTAGTTGTTGCCCATTACCAGAACATCAGCTTGTTTTTCCACACCATTATGTTTTCGGAATGCTATAGTAGATGTCATACTTCTCATTTACTGTTCTGCTGCTAGCCCAAGGCATACCCTAAGCTAGTGATTTGTCATCCACAGCTTGCTCAAAGGCTAGTAAGGACAATGGTCTAAAATAAAACCTTACAAACTGAACAATATTAACTCTTATGTACATAAAAACATTAACGATAGTATGTTTAAGGTATGTTTACCTAACAACAAGCATTGCTGCAGGTCACTGTGCTCCAAATTAATACAGCCCTGCTTGCAAAGTTAAAGAACCATACAGATGGATGCTGAACTTCAAGACAAACATTTAGGGAACTAGTGTATCCTTTTGTGCATGAATTCAAAGTATCGGGATAGAATTATATATGGGACATATATAAGGAGGGACAATATTTTGGTAAAATAGTACACTCAAATGCTGGGAAAGAGGCTGTCGAAGAGCTTAAGACAAATATTAGCAATAACTTAGACGTGTCCTTTATCACCCACAGTTCTTTCCCTTACCCTTTGGCCCTTAAAGATGCCAATGGAAAGTGTGGAGATTAGTGGACAAGAGGTGGGAGAGAGATGTTGGTTACATAGCTGTGAAGGCACAAAGGTCAGTGAGGGAGGACCATATGAAGGTTAAGAAACTATGAGCACATGATGATCATACCCTATATCTGTTGCACAATACTATAATTTACTGTGTTCTTGTTATTGCAGAACCAAGTATGTGACGAAGACAAAAAGAGCACTTGCTGGATATTAATAACTGTAATCTTTTATAAGTATTACTAATTTCTGCAGTTTATGGTTACATAATAGTAGATTTTCAGGCTACTGTGGGAGTTTGCAAAGATATCAGAGCAGAGTAGATAATACAAACAAAGATCTCATACCGATGGGGAAACAAGGCAGATATATTAATCAGATCCTTTCAAACCACATTTGGGTCTGAATGAGCAGTTGTACTTTCTGCCTTTTTTTATAAATAGCTCTTGTTTGTATGCTTTATGTATGTTTTCAATACAAAAGCAAAGGAACGGTAATGAAGTCCTGCCTCCCGTGATGGTGAAACCTCCTTTCCTTTTATACAGTGATGTTTTGGCCATGTCCTTTAATTATTGTTCACCACCTTCCTACCTTATTTCTGTCTGATGTTTGTCTAGCTGATCCAGAGGTTTATTTAAATAACAAATACTTAGGGGCAAATTTACTATTATTCCCCAAAATTCCCTCGATCTTACTAGAAATTCGATAAGCATTCGATGGTCGAATGCTTATCGAATTGTTTTAGGCTCTCATTTTGCTCGCTATTCGATTTCTCGAAGAATTGGTACGATCGGATAGTGATCATTTGATTTCACAAAAAGATTGTAAAATTTCCTTCGAGCCTCCGAAAAATTTGTACGATTCAAACGATCGAATGCTTTGATCGTACGAATGGTATTCGAGCGGGACTTAGGGGCAGATTCACTAAGATCCGAAAATTCGCCAGTGTAGGCTACGCTAGTGTTCGCCGCACTTCGCCAGGCGAATTTTCGCCAGCGCTACGCAAATCCACTAAAGTGCGAATTTATGCTCAGGTCGGCGAATGGTAGCGTAGTTGCGCTAGTTTTACTTCGCTAGGCAGAGCGCTGTTGCGCTAGCGAAGCCTAATTTGCATAGGGCGGGAACTTTAACTTATAATAGAAGTATATGTTACAGCCACTACATTCCACTACACAAGCCCAGGAAACCTTTAATAAATTATGTAAAGTTGTCCTATTGTCCTACATGTGCCCACTGTATAGTTGAGTTAGGAAATGTAGGGGGGAAGAAGGGTAACCCCCCAAAAAAATTATCGATCTTTTTCAGACTATCACCCTCCTATGCTAAAATACGCCAGCGTTTTTTTTGGGACTTAGAAAAAAATTTAAATTTTTTTTCAACCTCCTATCTATTGTATTAAACTTCACCTGGTTTGACCAGGCGAAGTAACGTCTAGCGTAAGTGCTAACGTTTAGGAAAATGTTCATCTTAGTGAATTTGTGAAGTTACGAAGTGCGCACCTTCGCCTGGCGAGTGATCGAATTATTGAATATCTGATCATTCGATCTATTCGATAATTCGGTATTCGATGATCGAAGAGGCCAAATTAGAATATCCAATCGAACTTCGATCATTTCACGTGAATTTTGTAAATTTGCCCCTTAGTTATTTAGTTATTAACTAAACTCCAAATTTATCTCAAATTTTAATAAAAACTGTTTGGCCAAACTCCCATCCCCTATTTTGCTTTATTTATTAATAAAATAACTCAACTACATCAGATCAGGAAAAAAACTGATAAATTAAGAAAAACCCCAAATCGAATGATTTTTTCAGACTTTTTTTCCCCCTTTTTGCCCCAAACCCCTTTAAATTGGATTATCGGTCTAATCCCAGAGCAAACAACGATAACTTCCAATTGGGATAGGAACATCTCCCATTGACATACATGACCTCAACTATTCTGAGATGGAGGATTTTCAGATTCAGGCTTTTTACAGCATGAAAATTTGAGTTTTTGCCCCAGAAAGCCAGGCCAGATAAATTTGTGGTTTAGTAAATAACCCCTATTTAGAAAAGTCTAAAATAGAATAAGGCTAGAAATGCTGTATTTTGTATACTAAACATAAACAACAACTTACTGCATGTCACGATCGGCACCCAATACCAGAACAAATGCCAAGCACCCTGGTCTCGGGTCGTGCTTCACCAGTAGTGTGACCGCCTTTGGCTTTGGGAGGAGCCCTCAGCTACTTAGATGCCACCTGGACTTAAACGAGAAGTACAGGGCAGGAGTTGTGGCCAGCAATGGGGCACGACTGTATTGAAAGTCTTTAAGGCCAAAGGTCATGGTACAAACAGGAGTAGGCAGGATGGTAGTCAGACAAGCTGAGTCGAGGCAGGTAGATAGCTAGGATCGTCAGACAGGCAAGTGTCAAACTGGGCAGTCAATCAGATTTGATCAATCAGAAGAGGTAGTCAATTTGCAGGCACGGTTACCTCACACCGATAGATTAAGCAGCCGGCAACATTATAGATCCGCACAGACGGTGCAAGGGAATTTATTGCTTAAACCATATAGCCTAAGGCACATAATTTCAACAAATATCTCCTCCTCTACATTTTTGGTTTTAACAGTATTATGCATCACTTTATTGGGGCAGACCTAATATAGAACTGCATGAATGAATTCTAGCCCAGTTTATAAAATCAACTTTAATGATTATGGAATAATAATGTATATTTATAATGAATTGCAATAACTAATTTATCATTGTTAATTTCTTACTGTGTAATTTTTGATTGGTGAAAGGAGGTTTAAACTATATGGTGAAATAAAAATTCGATGTTTTGGTTTACAATTACAGAGTGCAATCAGAGACTCTTTTTCTGCTTAAGCTAATATGCAGGCAAGGGTCAGGTTTCAGAGGTCAGAGTAGTCAATGAGCCAGGCAGGGTCAAACACAGGTATCAGAACAGACAAGAAGCTTTGCAGCACAAGGTACAAGGCACCAGGCATAAACGTATCACGGGCATAAAAAAAACTAAAATGCCCCTTTGAATATTTCAAATTTGGAGCCATTGCGCGATGACGACATACGCCTTTATAATCCAGGAAGTGCGTGTGGCACACACACTAAGAAGAAGAAGCCGGAGCAGAGGAACAGTGCCTTTACATGCCCTTTAAAGTATAATTTGCCATCTTTTTCTCAGCAGCAGTTTTGGCACATTGTTTTAGCTTAAACAATTGTCTTAATACATAAAGCTTTCATCAGTATTATAAAGTGTGTCTTTGGATGGTCTCTTGTGTTGTTTTTTTTTTAATTCAGATATTTCCAATGTATTTCAAGACTACTGCTGTGTGTTGAGTCAGTCTATCAAATAAACACAAGATTCTTGTGCTTACACATTCTGGAATGTAAAACTGAAAGTTGGCTGGTATTCCTCCACTCAATGCTAATGAACCAGTTTATTGCAGGAATTTCAACTTAGTAGAAACTACAGGAGGTATCATGCTTCATTAGGATTTGAAAGCTGTAAAATTTGAAAGGGCAGGTCTTTCTTTCTTATTTCAAATCATATAATTGTTGAAAGCATTGGGATGTAACATATAGTGCATGCACAGAATTACAAATTCCTCTAATTTTGTGTTACCTCTTATGTTTTTTTCCATAAGAACTGAATTTCCAACAGTTTGGATATGAGTTCCCTGCAGCATCTCTAAAGGCATTCATCTGAAGAGTACAGTATCAGAATAATGTCATTCTGCAGTGGCAGATATGAAGTTTAATAGGATTCTACAAAGACTATGGAGCTAATTAATTTGAGTTCAGTACTTAAAATAACTCAACACAATCACAGATGTTGCTTAAAGATATATTTCAAATGCAGACACAGTATGACACAAATAGCCCTGCCTGTGAGATCTTGACAAATGCACAAGCTGAAATATAACTGTTCCTGTTGTGCAGTGTCCTCTTGTCTGTTATCTGCCTGTTTTGCATTCTGTTATGCAATTTATTTCAATTTGGTAGTTTTTTAATGTATGGTATATTTGGACATCACATATTTATAATGCCAAGTTACTTGAAAATAACAAACTGCATGATTAGCATTCAACACTTTTTTAAATAATTTTTTAATTAATCATAGCCTTTAACTACACATTTTGGGGTTTTAGATCAAAATAATTGCACTTTGATATAATAACAAAGAATATTTTGTGCTATACAATTATTTAGCTGCCTGGAGCTTTGCAATGTTTGTTTGCGGAATGACTGCTGCTGGGTTCAGCAGATAAAATATGCAAACACTTAAAGGAGCAGCTCTTCTTGAAACAAATCATCATATTACATTTGTATCCTACTCTATACATAGTAGCAAAGTTGTAATTGCAATTAGTATTCAAACATTCAAAATCTGGAAAAGTGCAGACCCTCATTTCCAGTTAAAGTAATTTTTGTAACAAATCACACAGCACATAAATATTTCAAATGATGAAATAAAGATATTTACTTTAAATTAGCATTTCAACCGATTCAATTATGCCAAATTCAAATGTTTTATATCTGTTCTCTCATATGCAATAATGCCCTGGAAAGCTTTTGTGAACTTTTGAAGCATCTCATAATTTAATGTAAAGAGTGAATATGCCTTTGAAGGAAGGATATCACCTTTTAATTCAGCTAATTCCTCTTGGGAAGCCCCTCAGGGGGCTGAGCAGGTGACATTAGGGTTAGGGCTGTTCTGTTCAGGTCAAAACTGGAAAGGTGGGAACCCTACTTTGAAAATCCTTTTGCACCCAATCACATTGCAAATTAAGCTTTCTCACTTAGGGCCCTTACACACTGGCGTTTGTGACCTGCACTCTCCTGTGTTCTGTTTGGCTGTGTTCAGCCACAGGGAAGCACAGGTCTAGACGCACCCAGGCCCGGACTGGCAATCTGTAGGTTAGGGCAAATGCCAGATGGGCTGCTATAAGTTGCCATAGAAAGTCACAATTTAGTGGGCTGGTGGAGGCTGTTTGGGCCTCTAAGTGGGATGATTGGGCCTCTGTGTACCTGAAATGCCAGGGCCTATTTTGATTCTCAGTCCAGCACTGGACGCACCTCATTCTTTTCAATGAGGTTGTACCCACAAGACGCATGTAATAAACGCTCATGTGTAAGGGCCCTTATGGACTGAACTGAGCTGTTGGTTAGTTCGCTTAGTTTAAGAAGGAACAAAAAAGTGCAAATGCCTTCCACCTTTGTATTGCCAGGCAAACAGCATGGGCAATAGACGGTGATTCTCACACACAGTCTGGGCCACTCCAGCCATGAGGCAAGGTGAGAACCTTGCCTCAGGCGGCATGGAGCGGCCAGTTACCAGGGACGGCAAAAAGCAGCCTCTAGTAACTTCAAGAGCTGAATTTCCGTTTTTTAAAAGGGAAATTTGGCTCTTCTAGTGCAGCGAGTGCAACAGTGCTCGCTGCACTAGTGATGCGCCCCCTGCTTCACCCGCTCCGACGCTATAAGTTCAAAGTGCGGAGCGGGAGGGGGGCGGCATCGAGAAACACCCCTGCACACAGTATAAGCTATGAGGATTAGAAACCTCAATATTCCCAACAAATGTTGGACAATTTTACCAGGACTGAAGAGAGAATATTTTTGCATTAGAAGTTTCATCTGCAAATCTGCAGAGGAAATAATGCTGTTTTGTACCTTGATTTTCACCGAGCAAGAAGTGTTGCATGGACATCATCACTTCTGGTCCTGTCCTTTTTTTTTGCAAAACAAAATGTTTTTTATTCATTTGCGAATTCTACAATCCTTTTTTTGGTTCCTTTAAGTAGTAATAAATTCCTTTTGTCACTATAGCAGTTTTGTTCTGTTGGGCATCAATCTAAAGGTGGTTCAGTAACAAACCCCTTTTTAATGTATTGGGGAAATGCAAGCAAGGTTGAAAAAAGACACACGTCCATCAAGTTCAACTTTTTTTTTTTAACCTGCCTAACTGCTAGTTGAGCCAAAGAAAGGCAAAAAAACCCATCTGAAGCCACTCCAATTTGCTTCAGAGATCCAGTCCCTGGATCAACTTGTACTATGAGCTATCTTCCATTACCCTGTATTCCCTCACTTGCTAAAAAGTGATCCAACCCCTTCTTAAAGCTATCTAATGTATCAGCCTGTACAACTGATTCAGGGAGAGAATTCCACATCTTCACAGCTCTCAAAGCAAAAAACCCCTTCCGAATATTTAGGTGGAACCTCTTTTCTTCTAATCGGAATGGGTGACTTCGTGTCAGCTGGAAAGACCTACTGGTAAATAAAGCATTAGAGAGATCATTATATTATCCCCTTATATATGTATACATAGTTATCATATCACGCCTCTTCTCCAGCATGAACATCCCCAATTTGGCCAGTCTTTCCTCATAGCTAAGATTTTCCATACCTTTTACCAGCTTAGTTGCCCTTCTCTGGACCCTCTCTAATACAATAATGTCCTGTTTGAGTGATGGAGACCAAAACTGTACAGCATATTCTAGATGGGGCCTTACAAGTGCTCTATAAAGTGGAAGAATGACCCCCTCCTCCCGTGACTCTATGCCCCTTTTAATACAGCTCAAGACTTAATTTGCCCTTGATGCTGCTGACTGGCACTGCTTGCTACAGCCAAGTTTATTATCTACAAGGACTCCAAGGTCCTTTTCCATAATGGATTTGCCTAGTGCAGTCCTATTAAGGGTATAAGTGGTTTGAATATTTTTACATCCCAGGTGCATGACTTTACATTTATCATCATTGAATCTCATTTGCCACTTAGTTGCCCAGATTCACAGTTTGTCAAGATCCTGTTGCAAGGATGCCACATCCTGAATGGAATTAATTGGGCTGGATAGTTTTGTGTCATCTGCAAACACTTACAAATTGTCCTTAATGAACAAATTAAATAAAAGTGGACTCAATACCGAGCCTTGAAAACAGCAGAAGAATCTGAACAAATCCTACAACATAGGATATAGCAAGTAATCAAAACAATAGCAATAGTAAGTGTTATACAGCGTTGTAGCGGAGCTCACCCGTGTCAGTCGTGCTGCTCTTTCTCCACTCCAGTCGCTGCTCCTGCGTAATGTCTGCGGCTTCCAATCCGCTCTCCTGATCAGTGGCTTTCTGTATATCTGCAAGGCGCTGACCGGAATCATGGAGGAGACTCGCTCATTCAAACTTCACTGTGGCTTTATTGTGCACATATTTAAAATTACAGACAGTGGGTGGTGAGAGATTCCTACGCGTTTCGTGCCCCTAGCTCTCCTGGCACTTCGTCAGGGTCATGACCCTGACGAAGTGCCAGGAGAGCTAGGGGCACGAAACGCGTAGGAATCTCTCACCACCCACTGTCTGTAATTTTAAATATGTGCACAATAAAGCCACAGTGAAGTTTGAATGAGCGAGTCTCCTCCATGATTCCGGTCAGCGCCTTGCGGATATACAGAAAGCCACTAATCAAAACAATAGCCCTAATTTCTACATTTGGTACTGTAATTCTGATTCTTGTTGTGAATATACAAACCAATATTACTAAAGCTTTGTAAAAATAATTTTTGTTCACAGGATAGTGAAGTAATTTCTATTAAAGTGAATTATCCTTGACCAACTGTACTTTAGAGCAGGTACTTTAATTGCTGGTACTTAGCTCCCTCATAAGGTCATTTAGATCTCTCCAAGCTGTCTAATTATTCAGCCCCATCAGCAGCACTACTTGAATACTTAGCAATCTGTCTGCTTAAGATATTACCTCTAAGAAGAAATTAAGTGGTAATAAATGTTAAATGATACATTTCTAGAGAATGGCAGCAGTGCATTTTAATCAACGCAATGTGGCTGCCAAATATGAGCTCAGGAATACTTCTGAGATATATGTAGGTGGACTCAATTCCAGTTTTTTAGTTGTGGGTGAAATGATTGGTCTGAATGGACACTCCAGACAATATATATCATGCCATTGATTATAACATATATGTCAGAGCGGCTAAGGTTTAATTTGCATCTAACAAGGTAATTAACCTGTAACATTTACATCACTTGAGTTAAGACTCTTCTCACTTGCAAGTTATACATACTTGCAATTTTATATCAGGTATAAATATTATAAAAGATAAACGCAGTGCATTATCTGCACTGCTCAAGGAATGAAAAACATGTAAAAAGGAGATAGAAAGTTGCATCATTGCTCCATCAGAGATACCTCCCCATAGTAAACAGACATTTGGGTATCTAATTGTAACTGGGAAGAAATGTGAATTTAATGGAGTTTATTCAAAGTCATTGCATTGAAATCTGTAGTCAGACTACTGGTTCTAGGCATAACTACAGGTCTGGGCATTTATAACCCCATGGCACCATATTATAAGCTGTTGTGATCAGTAGTAGAAGAGCAAATGGAGGCATTATTAAGGGAAAAATAACTCTCATGCTTTTTTTTTACATTCAGTATGCCTTCTGTAAAATAAAATCTTTCAAAAGTAAAAAAGAAATAAATGCAGGTAGGGCTCAGGTAACACAGTTCTTACAGAGGAGACAGGTTAGGTTTGCAACAAAATGGACAGACTCCTGCCAAGGGTGTATTGTTCAAACTGGACAAAGTTCAGACCACAAAGCACAAGTTCTGTGTTATAACAGTAAACAATAAGTGAAAACTTCACTGGTTTGCAGTTTTACAGAGTACAGAAAAACTCCTTAATGCTGTCACATGGCAGTCCCTCTTTGGAGTTCTAGTAGAATACACAGTTTGCTCAAAGAAAATCACAGCGTTTGTTCAGAGCGCCTCTCTGTCTCCCATCCCCACTGCACAGCCAGGCTCCCTTAAACAGCCCAACCTGTGGACTAATTGGGCAGCGTACGGTTTAGCCCTGCTCCAGGGTCTACTCTTAGCCTGTCTTACCCTAAAGATTTAAAGGTGCAAATAGCTCAGGCTGGGTGCTATATACAGTACCTACCATAATCTATGACAGAGCTGTTGTCACAATATAATATATATTTATATAGATCTATAACAGGTCTGAATGGGAAATTGTAGCTACTGCATGTTTGATCCTAAAGAGGTAGATAGTTAGAATACTAGAGCAAAGATAGTGGTGCATGAAGGACTTCAGCTAGAAAAACAGTCACAACAAAGGGAATAATCTGATTATTTACCTCAAACACTGAATAGCTTCAGATACCCCATTGTCTGGTTACTATGTTTAGGTATCTCTGATGGATCAGTGATGCAGCTTCTATCTCGTTTTAACAAAAAACATATTCTCTGAGCAGTGAACCATTTTAGTAAGAGGCTTTCAGCCTCTTCCAGTTCCAGTCCTACTCATTAAACTCATGATGAACATGGCTATACTGCCTCTTTAAATACAGGTACACTGTCTGTTTAAATTATATGCTAAATTCTATTCTTACTGAATCTCAGAGTTAAATATGACATAATTTTCTACTGGCAAGTGACTTTTTCTGCTTATCCACTGTGACTAAATCCGGAATTCCCTGTTTACTATTTTAATCTTGTTCTTTTTTTAGGAGGCAGACAGAAGTTTAAGTTCAAATAAAAGAGCTGCAGCATAAAAATAAGCTAAATCATTCCTACACAAAAAAAAAGTTCATTCGTAGTTCAATCTCAGCTCAAAACCCATGGGGATTTCAGTTTCATCCCAACTGGCTACTCCTTTTAAGTCTTTGTTGTTGTTTGTATTCAAATGAACATAACAGAATAATAAATGGCATCTGAGAACAGCCAGCAGAGATCAGGGGGCTGTCTTTTCTTTAACTCTAGAGAAAATGTAATCGCCATACTGTTGACTATTAAATATGCATTACTACCCACTATGACTAAGACCTACATAGCTATCCAACATGAGCTGTCTACATCTATTATATAGAGCTGAAGTAGTTCCTGATTTAGGCTCTGGGCTGCCCCTGTTATGACCCTACTGTACCTATCCCCACTGAAAGGAAACACAGGGTACAATAGAACAACTTATGCACTCACGCAAGTAGTAAAGGAAACAATTTCAATTAATGCCTTCTAATGGAATATGCTGTAAAGCCAGCTCAATTTTCCACTGACTAATGCTCTAGTGCATTCCAGCCACAAGGCCCCATATGTCAGTAGAACAGATCACTAATTTTAACAGTAGGTACATAGATGTAACCTATTCCTGTGTGAGTCTGCTATTGCAAAAAATCTCTGCCAAAAGAGTAGTATAATGCAAAGCTTCTGCAACAGGACAGTGAAATGAAAATATAAGGATTCAAGAACACTGACTTTCATTTCTGGGTACAAAATAAGTATTGCTATATTTAATGTCTCTCATGAAGTTCTCTACTGGGCATCTTCTCTCGCAGACATTTTGAATACATTCATCCTATTTTTTCCCAGAATGATTTATGAATTTCCTTCACCATTGCTACTGCCACACGTGCTAAATGAATTGTCATAAGTATTGTAAACAATGAGGTCAATGTCAACGTCCTCTTTCTCTCTCTATTCCTTTTCCCCCAACAGTTTCTGGGTTCTGTCAGTGCCCTTTTAATGTATGATAGATCACAAAAATATGTATAATAAATTGTCAAAAATGCACATCCTTTCAATGCCACTTCTTCCAAAACATGTCAAAGCTACTAAATATTGTCCATTGGTGGACTCAAAATACATTTCCAACAATTTAACTGCTAAATGGGGGAATGTAATATTGGTTGTTAGTGTAAAAAAAAAATTTTTTTTTGCAATGCATTTGTAAAATGTTCACAGTGGGAACCATGTTGCCTTTGTGAACCCTTTGCCCCTCACGCTACATTAGGATATCGACTGTTATAGTTTGTGATAGTGCACAGTGTATGTAATAAAACTTCTTGTTCGTGCCACCTTCAAGCAAGGGTTCACAATGCACAATTAAGATTCACAATGCAATAAAGTCTAATGAAGAATTTTACACTGCAAAGTCACTTTCTATCTTGTTGTGTACCTGCCCCAGTGGGGTAGTGGGGATGCCTGCAGCTCACCCTGAGGGGATGGCCACAGCTGTTACTTCATCTGCGTGCCAATGTGAGATGTATCGTTTTTGATATGTGTCCTTTTGTTAACAGCATGCCACTGATGTCATCATTAGTGATGGGCGAATCTCCCCAGTTTCGCTTCGCTGGAAAATTCGCGAAACAAGTCGCGGCACGATTTTGACGTGTGTCGCGTTAACTTCGGTGCATCGCGACGTTTTGGCCGCGTGTCGCGTCGTTTTCGTCGCACGTCGCATGGTTTGTGTTACGTCGCGTCAAAAACGGTGTGCCACTGGGTTTTTTTGCCGAATAAATTCGCCCATCACTAGTCATCATTGGTGCAAAAATTTTTATATTTATAGGGCTTACAGCTTATTACTAATCGCCCAACATAGATCTATCTCCATAGTTCCTGGGTGTGTTTATATTTTCTGATCCTTGTCCTTGACTCTTACCTGTCCCTGAATTTGCTAATCTGCTGCATGTACTGACCACTCTTTGGACCACTCTTCTGATCCTGATTTTGTACCGCACTACTGTTTGGTGTTGACTATTGCCTGTGACTTTAACCTTATCTATATGCTTGATGCTGATCACCAAGAGATTCACCAATGCAGACAATACAGTCTCTGAAGCAAAATTCTGTCTCCTGTTTTCACCAATGCATTCTTTAGAGTGCAATGGACAAACGCCTGTTGCCAAGGATGGGAAAACTCCTATCCCCTGAACTTGTTTGCGCTGGTTGGTTAGTTGAGGCCCTTATACACCTTCACAGAACCACCTCGAAGACATATGCTTTCTTCTCCATGATGTGTTTAAAGCATGAGATTGTGAGCAACAGTTAGCTAGATATGGTACTGGATCAACAAGAAGAGATAAACTAACACTTATCATTTGTAATCTGTAAATTAAAATGCAGTTGTACAGTATAAGTTGAAAATGAAAACCATTAAATTAAAGTGTAAAACTATTAAAAAAACTTTTTTAGGCATGAATGTAAGTACTGAATGGTTTAAACCCCTAGCTGCAGTAACTCATGGCAAAAAGTAAGAAGTTTGCTATTAAACAGGTGACCAGGAAATGCTACCTGTTGATGGGCTATGGTTTGCATCTGGGAGCAAGTGCAGTAGGGCTAAGGGGCACAAGAGTGTGCCCTTCAAGTTCAATAAAAACACTTGAATCATTGGGATTATTGGTCTAAGCAATGAGCCAGCTGCAGTCTTTTGTTGCATTCTGTATTGTATATTATGGCTAGCGTATTTTATTATATAAATATATATATATATATATATATATAAAAATAGTGACAGCACTGGTAAAAATATTTTTAGGTGTAGCTTAAACATAGAAAAAAGGCAATTAATGAATGCATCTCTGAGCCACTATTCTTGCAAGTGCATACATTTTCAAAAACAGAAATATTTTGACAATTATAAATAATTTTTTAAGTGTGCAAGCCCTTAGGGCAAGGTCACATGTGGAATTTTTAAGTTGCACAATTAAATGCTTTTCTGAATTTTAGTAAACTTTTGTGAAAAAAAGCAAAGCGGAAAAGCTATTTAGACAGAAAATGTATCCATATTGATATCCAATATGTAACATAATTACATCACCAGCATACAACATTGCAAATACGTATATGTGCAATCCATCTTGCAAGAGTTTCACTGCCATATTGAAAATACTTGCCGTATTTCAGCGAACTGTATTTTCAAACCTGTGGATCCCATAGAGTTCAATAATAAATAAAATTCCTTAGCGTATTTGCGTCTGTACTAATTTATATATTTTGACTTAATTAGAGTGCCCTCCATTTATCTGTTTTTCTGTATGAAGAAACCATTAATTAGCCTGACAAATATTTACATCCTGCAATGACTTTAAAGATCCTTATGAAACAAAACTGAACATTTTGACCTCTGATAAACATTGTTTGCATATTATATAATCTAATGAAGGACATAATCAAATAATTTCCAAATCCTTTATGTCTACCTACATTTAATAATAATTATACTTAGTTTGTAACCTATTCGGAGAGCTAATTTACAGTAATCACATCCATAAAAAAGATTTAGATGATGAGATAGTAACTAGCTATATAGTGTAGGTGTACTGAAGGTACTTGATTATAAGTTTTTAATGTAAGCTTTTGCTACAATCTCTA
This sequence comes from Xenopus borealis, assembly GCA_024363595.1. Taxonomy (NCBI): domain Eukaryota; kingdom Metazoa; phylum Chordata; class Amphibia; order Anura; family Pipidae; genus Xenopus; species Xenopus borealis. The sequence goes on from CM044437.1 coordinate 73,983,525, forward strand.
AAGGTTAGACATTAAAATTTAATAATGAAACTAATGAGGCATTGCAACATAACTGGAATGTTCAAACCAAGATAAAATCATTGTTACCAGTCAAAGTAAAAATGAGTTTAGCATAAGAATCATTGTAGTATGAACTGAATATTGTTTCATGCATTCTGGCTGTCAGAGAGGAATTGTAATCATAAAACAACTGTATTAATTTGGAATTTGCCTTCAGCTGAAGCCATGTGCTGAATCAAATAAAAATGCTTGTGAATGTCTTTGGAAATACAGGAAAAATTATTGGAATACTTTAAATCAGTGACTGGAATTGCTACATGGTGGGGATTATGAAAGGCATTTTTTATACCTATTTAAGCATTTCAAAACAGAGATATTCATGTTTGATTCAAAGGCTTTATGCTTTAATTGCTTAAACATGCTAATTAAGATGAAAAAACTTGTGCATTTCTTAAGTATACAATTTATGAAATATTCACCCACTGTGAATAACTAAGTCAAATGGGACATGAGGTGATTCCAAGCTTTTTATAACCCATGTAGCATCTTAGGTGAGGGACAAAAAACTCAGGGGGTAATTTATCAAAGGTCTAATGTTAGAGTTTTTTTATTTCTCGATTGAATGAACAACTCCAATGGTTTCTTATTTAAGAAAAAACTTGAATGGAAAAAACTCTATTCTGTGAGTTGGAGTTGTCAAACCTTAATAAATGTAAAAATAAAGGAGTACACCTCACTAAGGATGAACTGCCTGGGTGCTAATAAAAAAATATAACAATTGCAGAGTATAGCACTCAATAGGACTTGAAAAATAGATCCAAAAGATTTTTTTAGAAGCCAGTGTTTTGGTACTGAACACCCAGAACACATGGCGACATAACACAAAGTCAATTTCATAAACCCCAGAACTCATCACAATTCATATATAATACCCCCAGAACAATATTATTACAATGTCCAATTCGTATCTAATAACCCCAAGTCGAATTTTACAGTTTTTTTTAATATCTCAAATGAACTCGAATTCGAATGTTTTTTGGGGTTATTATGCAGAGTAGTAGAGGAAACGAAGAGTGGGGAAATAGAGTGTGGGGATGTAGGAACAAGACTAGATAGTCTGGAAATACTTTATCGATTTCGATCTCAGTCAGTAGTCTATTTGTTCATTGCTCTTCGTTGTGTATCCTCTATTGGAGATTTGTGAAGATACTCTTGTATAGGTTTACCGGTCTGTCTCATGCAGATCTAATTTTTTGTCTGTATCGCAAGGTTTATCCAATTTCTTGTAAGGAGGGATCTACTTGCAAATATTACTTGAAAGATAATTAGTTTGTGCTTTTTATTTAATTGTATTGTGGACAGTCCTAGGGGCAAATTCCCTAATTCGCCTGCGTTATCTCATTTTGTAACTTCGCAAATGCACCGACTCTGGCGAATTTTCGCTAGGGAAGTAGATAGACTAGCGCAACTTTGCACCCTTACGCCAGGCGAAGTTGTGCACTGACAAAGGATAGTAATTACACAAATTCACTAAGATGACCATTTTACTGAACGTTACCATTTACGCTAGCGTGTTACCTTTTTAGGGTGATAGTCTGAAAAAGAGCGAAATATTTTTGGGGGTTACCCTCCTTCCCCCCTACATTTCCTAACATATGGCAACTCAACTATACAGGGGGCATATGTTTATGGCAATAGGACAACTTTATTTTTTTTATTAAAGGTTTCCTGGGCTTGTGTTGTGTAATGTAGTGGCTGTAACCTCTATTATACTTTGAAATTTGCGCCGTATGCAAATTAGGCATGGCTAGCGTAAATGCACTTTGCCTGGCGAAGTAACACTAGAGCAACTACGCTACCGTTCGCCAACCAGAACGTAACTTTGCACTTTAGTAAATTTGCACAGCGCTGGTGAAAATTCGCCTGGCAAAGTGCGGCGATAGTTAGTGAAGGCAACGCTAGCGCATTTTTGCCGCTTAGTTAATTTGCCCCCTAGAGCTAGTGCTGGATTAAGTTGGATCTATGAGGGTTTCAATGGCTAGTCATGCTTGCAACCAAAAGTTCTGTGCAATTGGACAAGACCACTATATATAAATTAATGTGCCAGTTTCTCCTTGACTTCTCCAGCATTGCTTAGGCACCTTTGGGAATGCTGCATGAATTTTGTCATGTGCCACCTGTTCATCAATTTTATTGCTAGTTCTTGGTGGTTTAGAGAGTGGGATTACCTTGGTGTTTGCTTAAACAGGTATTCCCTGGTGGTGGGTGTTCCATGATGTGTTTCTGTGTTAAGAGTTTGTAAGACAAGGCTGTTCCCTTCTTCATGTTAGGTGATAGTAGACGTCTCTGTTCAAATTTTGTTGGCTGGTTCATTGCTGTTAGTCTGTTGGTCAGAAGAAAATGTTAAATGCATAGATAGTTATTGAATTTGGTAGGCCATATTTGTCTTGGATGCTTGAGAATGTTTTCAGACTGTCAGTGTCATATAGGTCTCCAATTTTTTGGATGCCTACTTGGGTCCATTGGTCAAGTCTTTTATTGGTCTTTCCAATGTTTTTGTCAGGGGGCCTATCAACTCCCAGCGGGAGTAGTCAGGACCAAGGACAAAGCTTTAGGGGTTAAAGTCCAAAATCACAGTACAAAAGGGTTCAGGCAAAATCTTGATCAAAGTCCAGGAAAGAGTTCAAAGGTAGGCAGAATAATATCATAGTCAAAGTCCAGGCAGGGTCAGAAGTCCAGGAAACAGGTAAACAAGAATTATCAGACACCCAGGAATGTGCCAAACAAACGCTATAATCGGGCATCGAACCCGTGACCTGGAAGTCTTTAAGTATTCAAATTTTTTGCCGGGCACATGACGTCATTGTGCCAGGGGGGTCATGTGGGTCATGGGCGCCGCCATGTTAGTTGTGGCCCCGAAGAAGATAGACACGCCATCCAGAGCTCATGGCATCATAGGCTGTAATATTTGTTAGAAGGATAAATTAAAGATTTTCCATCTCTTATTTCTCACATATTCTACATAACATCCAAATGTATTGTTAGCACATTTATAACATACATGCATATAATAAATATTTTATCTATATGATAGATTTGGAAATGTGATGTCAACTGTCAGTAACTTAGACATATCTTACAGAATTTCATCCATGAATGCATTTAGCAGTAATATTTTAGACATCAGGGCTGGCTTGTGAGAACATGAAAACTGATGTATTTTCAAAATATCAGAGACTAGCATTATCTAGCATTGCTAGGAAAATGCTCTTTTTGTTCCATACAACAAAAATGAAATATTCTCAAAGATAAGTGAAGTTACTTTGCATCTGTTGGATAAAGAAAACAATAAGGCTGTCGTTGTTCTATTCAGCCACCTGGCAATATTTTGTTAGCTTTTAAGTTGTAGACATCTTTAGAATTTTTTGATAATGTATAAAACCTCAGCAAGCAGATAACAATATGCACAGTAGATTAAGCTTTTAGCTGTGATTGCAGCTTCATTGGACAAACTAAATACATGTTTGCCAAGTTGGCAGATATAAGGAACTTTTTATGAAGCATCTTAGATAAGAATATGTATGGATGCCAAAATAAGAAAGTATAATATTAGTTTGGCAATATGACACAAGAACAAACACTTTAAATTCTGCTCTTGATTGTTTTCTTTTTCCAAAACAAGTGTCATAAGACATGTCCCCAGAGATAGTTTACACATTTTTCCATTTTCCTATAAGTTTGTTCATTCATATTGGTCTGAAACAGCAGTATCATTTCATAATCATAGTTCATATTTATTGTTTTAACAGAAACTTATAACAATCAGAATTATCTGGTAGTAAATTATTATATAGAAAAAAGGCAGGCACTTGCAAAGACCAATCTTCCAGGCAGGCTTGTCAAAAACATCAAAGTAGTTTATTTTAGTGCACAAGGATACAGCCTTTGGATGTATCCTTGTGCACTAAAATATACTACTTTGATATTTTTGACAAGCCTGTCTGGAGGATTGGTTTTTGCAAGTGCCTGACTTTTTTTCTATACGGTGGTCCACTCCCCAAGCTGAGGGTTCAGGGCGGTGCACCTGGACCTCTTCTCACAACTGGTGAGTTCTACAAATTAACCTGAGAATTTTGTACTTCTTTTAACTCCTATCAACAGTTGTATCATAGTAAATTATTTCCCTGAGTCAAAAGGGTAGACTTGGGAACTGTACTTCAGTTATAGTTGCAAACATTTCAAGCATTTCTTAAGTGTACTCTACAAGTTTTGATTTGCTGTTTAAGCCCTTGGATGACCAGCAGCTAGAAATGAGTAAATTCAGCTGCAAGTCAGTTTGTGCCAATAATATTTAATCAAAATCATTGTGTATTATTTCATACGTCAAGTGGTATGCATCATGGAAATTAATTAGTAAATCTTTGCAAAAAAAAAAATAAGGAACATCCAAAATTATTTAGCACAATCCAGTAGACAAGTTATTGCATGTCCTTAATACTCTATGCTAACCTTATGGGCAGATTTTTTAATGCTCAAGCCTCACTGTTCAAACAATTGGTTACTGAATTCCTGAATCAAGCATGGTTTCTGTATCCAATTAAATCTGCTTGCTAGAGGTTGTTTTTAACCTGAGTAGGTTTTTTTTTTAAATTCCGCTCAGGGAAAACAAAAACATGATTGTCAGGAAGCTGAAGTAATCAGATACAGAAAGAAAATGTGAGTACAGTAACTCACATTTGCTTTCAGTAACCAACTACTCAAGTTTGGAGCATTGTATTAATAAATCAGTCCCTAATTACAGAAAAGATTTTTTTAATCTACTATTTATAGCTATAGATTTTAAAAAGTGACTTATTATAAATGTACTTATATATTATCATAAAATCTCATGTCTTTTTAGAAATGTAGCCTCTCGATTTCAAATAAAAGATTTTAAGATTCGTTTTTTTATCAACTCTTTTTTTTACTAAATGCAGTCTGTTATATATTTTAGGATGTTCTCAACTTTTCATACTGAAATCTGAGCTATATTAGATGATAATTTCAAATAAAAATTTAAGGGGGTCAATTATTTATTATTAAGTCCGAATGCAAAAAACTAAAAAAAAATCAATTTGTTTTTACTATAAAATCCGTATTTTTAGTGAAAAAAATAGACTTTTTTGAGATTTATTATACCCTAAAGATGGAAAAAGTCCAAATCTGAAAATCCTCATCGTATGTCTGGCAAAATTGAATATAAGTCACTTTGGAAGTTTCTGTGGTTTGAGCTGAAAATCTGATTATTTCGGGCTTCTGGGTCAAAAAAAATTTTCTGGAAAAATTCTAACTTTTTGGTAAAATGGCTGAAAAATCAAGCGATTTAATAAAAAAAATCTTAGGATTCACTCGATTTTGTGGATCTCCTAGCAATTATATATATATATATATATATATATATATATATATATATATATATATATATATATAAAACCAGTCAAAGGTGTTGGCACTCGCAGGATTTGCAGAACAAAACAAATCCGAAAAATTCAAACTTTTTGGTAAAATGGCTGAAAAATCAAGCGATTCAGTAAAAAAAAAATCCTAGGATTCACTCGATTTTGTCAAGTTTGGCCCCGATCCAATTAAATCATGCTTTTTAATAATAAATAAGTTCCAATCTTTCAAACTTTTAGTATGTTATAAAATGTCCAGTTCTAAACAACTTTTCGATTTGTCTTCATTATTTATTTATTTTTTGTTTATTAATTATTTGCCATCTTTTTCTGACTCTTTCCAGCTTTCAAAAGGAAGCTCACTGACCCCATCTAAAAACAAATGTTCTGTAAAGCTACACTTATTATTATTGCTACTTGTTTTTATTCAACTTTCTATTCAGGCTCTCTCCAATACCTCTTATTCAAATCAGTGCATGGTAGCTGGGGTAATTTGGACCCTAGAAACCAGACAATTGAAACTGCAAACATTAGAGCTGCTGAATAAAAACCTAAATAGCTCAACAACCATAAATAATAAAAAATAAAAAACAATTGCAAATTGTTTCACTCTCTACTTCACACTAAAAGTTAACTCAAAGGTGAACAATCCCTTTAAGGGTTCATTCTTTTATGTATATGAAAGGTACAGAGGAACCTAACCACATAACTGACAAGTTATCAATTAATAAATCATAATATGGATTTTAAGATTTCACTACATGTAACATCACATACTAATGGGTTCTACAACAAGGAACGTCAAAAGATACATGGCCATAAAGCAGCAGAAAAATATACTCCCTATCTCATAGCAATATAGAAAAGATTGACATTTTGCCCAGGAGAGGCCTTTGCACAAATCACAATATTAAGCAACCACAAATTCAATTCTAAATGTCATGCCATTTTACCAACATATCAAATCTGACATTTGTAACATTCATGAGTAGGTTTATAGTTAAAATGATACTGACATATACTGTAAGTCATGAGCTGGACTAGTACTGTATATCTTACACCATTGTATCCAGGGGGATATACTTTTTAAACTCTGAAAATGATACACCTAATTCTCTATATTTAATACATAAAGAGAAAGATTAGTCCATGTACTGCTATGACATATACAAGGGTCAACAGAAATAACCCTTCATATACTTGCCATTCATATAACGTTATTTCCTTGGTGGGAAAATTTTTTGTCAGGGTACATGGTTTGGGTTTGAATAGGCAAGAGCTAACATTAATTAGGGGCAGATTTATCAAACGTCAAATTTTGAATGTATGTGAATTTTTTTTTACTCTAATAAATTTGAATGTATTTTGTTATCTTATTTAAGAAAAACTTGAATGTGTAAAATTCGAATGAATGTTACTGACTCAAATTGAATTCAAATGAAACTCGTTTTCCGTTTTTCTTCCAAAAAACTTGAATGTCAGGAAGGCTCTTAACATCTTCAAATGGATCAATGGACCTCTGCCATTGACTTGTAAATGCAATTTATAAATACAAATTATTTTGTATTCAAATTTACAAAATTCAAACCTTAATAAATCAGCCTAAATTACAGATAAACCATATTACTAGCATTCACATCACATGGAAACAAATGTGTTGATGCCATAGAATAGAGTGTTTTCCTTGTACAAATTTGAGTAAAACTGGTGTTTTTCCAAAGCCTTAAGTCAAACCTAAATGCATCTAACTTACTGTGCTTGTATATGGGATAAATTGACTAAAATAATATTTTCATTTATTTCCTTTTTAAACCTTTTCAATAAGGAATAAATGACTAAAGAAGACTACATGAATATTAAGCAATAAACTCCATAAAAAAGAAACTTAATAAAAAAGACATTTAAAAGACATGTAATGTGCATACGCAGAAACAAGCACAATACATGTACTCTGGTTCCCAGTGTCATGATCATGGTGTGTTTGGCACACATCCGTGCTTGTGTCATGGCATTTGTGATGTGCATCTGCATGTACTTAAGTGCATACACATTAGGTTTAAATACACTTAAGGGCAAATTTATCATTATTCACGAATTTGAGGGCTTTTAGCCCTCGAATTCGGCATAAATTTGACTGTGGAATGGAAATCGAATAGTTTTAGGCTATTTTTTGAGTGCTGTCCAATTTCTCGAACAATTCGTACAATCAAACAGCATAGTTCGATTTCAACAAAAAAAGTGCATTTTCCTTCGATCGTTCGAAAAATTTGTACGATTCGAAAGATCGAGGCATTGGATCATACGAATGCTATTCGAGCAGGTAATAGAAAAAAAGCCTATGGGGGGATTCCCATAGGCTTCTATTGCTATTCATTAGGTTCAATCTGGCGACGTAGGCAGTCGAATAAAGTTTGAAAGTTGAAGTACTTCGATCATCAAATGGTCGAATGATTGAATATTTGATCATTCGATCTATTCGATACGATCGAATTTTGCATATTCGTTCATCATAGTGGCCAAATTTACAAATTCAAATATTCTATAAAATCGTACAACTATGGGGTCTACTTCCTCTATAGTTACATCACTAGCTTCCACTATTCCATGTGGCCAGTTCTGTTGTCAGCCCCAGGTTTTATTCCTTTGCTAGAGGTGCAGGAAAGGTGTCTCCTCGTTGTTGGCTTCTAAAACATGACAACTTGACACACCAATTGCTTCATCTGATTTTTTTCACATTCATTCTGTGACAAACCGTCTTAGCTTGCTTCTTGATTTGAGTATAGGATTAGAGAACATGTATCACCAACAAACAGTTACTGTCTCTGATATATAAATTTTTACATGGTTCTCTACTTTATCCTGTATGATAATGACAATAAAACTTTAAAGATGTTACTGATTCCTTTCAGCTCAGCCAAAACTTGTACATTAATTTACATTATACACAATCTTTGCTAATACACTAACATATGTGTTGGTGAAGGTCTAGAGAAAGATTGCACAATGATGCATTAGGGCTGGTAATCTTCATCCTGAAAACTGCCACTGCTGCCTAACACTTTATTCAATTCGAAACATGTTATAGCATAGCCACTATTGCTTTTCAGCCTGAAAACTAACCTTTTCACCCTAATACTAATACTATAAGTATCCCTTTAAGTATGTGTTGTAAAAGATGCAAAGTGAGATGGAAGCTGTGATTTGAAAGCAATACATTTTGACAAATTCAGAAACTCTACCGTTTTTAGAGATTTAGCACAAGAGATTGTAATAAAAAATGCAGAGATTTCTTCTACTCCTTCTGCCTTGCACCATAGAGTTTGGAAGCAAGGGATATTACATATATTATGTACAAGAGGCTTCAATTTGTTGTCAACTCAAAACATGTTTGCTCTATGATTCTATGACTTTGGCAAGGCCAATCATGTATGGGAAGCAGTCATTTTGCTAATACTAAGTGGTGTGATTTAAACAGGTAATCTTCTTCCTCCATGTACTTAACTTGATAAATGCCTACAAGCAAGATCTTATTTACATTTCAGATATATATCTTATTTTTGTGAATTCAGAGCTATGAAAGACATAATAAACACGCACAAAGCAGAGTGCATTGAGGGTAATAAAGCCTATAACCATCATTGCACCCATGACAGTTGCATAACGAATCGAAGTGGATTTCTTCGTTTGTTCACAATTCCCAATTTAAGGAGGCGATGAATCATTTTAAAGGGAAGATAAAGGCAAATGCTAATTTGTATTATACTATTGTTCTCGGCTCGTCATACATTATGTATTTCTTTTCACTTGTGGATGTCTCTTTCACCGTTTGTCATTTGTCTTCTCTTATTTCTCTTGATTTTTTTTCTCTGGTAATTATCTGCTTCCCTGTCTATTCTGGCTTCTCTCCAAGTACCCATGACACACACATATAGAACTTCTCTTTGTCTTGCACTGTCTCCCGCTCTTTTATCCTCTTCTCTCTAATTACAGATTTGTTCCTATCACACATTTTCAATAATTTAAGGTAATTAACCTTTTACCTTCTAGGCTTGTTTTGCAAAAAAGTTATCTTGAGTACTCATATATAATTAGTGACAAAACAACTTAATACATGCAGGCAAGGCAACAATGATGACAGAAAATTTCCTGTAGGAGGAATAATGTGAGAGGCTTTGTCAATTCATGCATGTTACCTTAAGGATTTTATCTTGGCCAAATGCTAATATATTCAGCTAGGCTTCCTCCATCAATGCTTTGTGCAAGCAAAGTCATAAAACAGCATCTGGGAATGCAAACAAAACAAGCTTATCTGCACAGTTTTGTGTCCTTCTCTACATTTTTCTATCAGTTGGATTTCCTGTTACGGAATTCAGTCATTCACAGTAAAATGCCTCTGCTATTTGTTATTTGACTCAGCTAAAAAACTTTGTTAAGCAAAAACTCTCATGTCTTTATGAAAAGTATTGTCTGTTTACTCCAGTTTCTGAAATGGGTAATATGTTAGATGAACGTTAATAAAGATCAGAGACCTGAATAATTTATATAGTTATGTAACAATGTAAATAAGAAAGCTGAGACGAAACAGGCACTAAATTGTTCATGAGATGGTGTACGTGCTATAGATACAGCCACCTTTACCCAGGAGAGATTTGATTTATTCTAGAAGGCTTTACTGAAATTATACATGCCCATTAGTGATGGGCGAATGTCCCCCGTTTCGCTTCGCCAAAAAATTTGCGAATTTCCAGCGAAATTCGCGAATTAGTGAAAAAAATCGCGAAATGAAACGAGGCTTCTTGCAGCAGATGGGTCAGATATTCATTGACAGTTAAAACCAATATATCTCATAGGACGGCTTCCTTCCTAGCAGATGAATTAGAGCTCACTCAAATAACTGATTTCAGTACAAACAAAATCTAACAAAATAACTACCTTTTGCACAAATCCTGCATGTAAAGAGACAGGATTTCAGAGTGAAAAGTACTTCTGAGTGAGCTCCAATACATCTTCTAGGCAAAGAATATCTGACACCCAACTCCTGCATGAAGACAGAATGAAGAGAAACAGATGCTGAGATGCTAACACTGTTTTCATTTTACACTTGGTTTCATAACCTTAATCTTAATCAGTTGGGATAAATATTGCTATGTGTCTATTAGTGCATTTCAAATACACCATATATTAGAGTCCTTGCATGAGCTTTGGTTCACAAATATACAAGAGCTTAATAATACTGAGTATCAGTGATGGGCGAATTTATTCGCCAGGGGCGAATTCGCGGAGAATTCCCGCGATTCGGCGCTGGCGAATAAATTCGCGAATCGCCAGCAAAATTTCGCTTTGCGAAAATTCGGCAGAAAAACGAGTCGCGTGGCGTTTTTTGACGCGACGCGCCGAAAACGGCGCAACTCGCACCGAAAGCGACACGTCGCGCGTCGGACACGAAGCGACGCGCGTCAAAAGCGTCCCGCGACTTGTTTCGCAAATTTTTCGCCAATTCTTGAATTTCTCTAGAAATTTGCGAATTTTTCGGCGAAGCGAATCTGGGGAGATGCGCCCATCACTACTGAGTATACATACTATTCACGTAAATGGGTACACAAATAAGTTCATCAGTGTGCAATGCACATACTGTACTGTAGCAATTTGCCCCAAAGTTGCTGCACTCTGTATAACATTGTGTGTTTAAGTGAACCCTGTACTTAACAATTGCTGTAAGCAAGCATTGAAAAAAGTGTTCCTTGTTGGTGGATTGTTTTTCTAGTAAATTGCTGCTCACATGATGATTCTTAAGTACGAGTTTTGAGACTATCCCCCATATTTAATAAAATGTACTACTATGCTTGCCCAAATAACAATAACCCATTGCAATTGGCTGCTATGGGTTACTGCATTTTGGCAAACTTTAGGGGCATGTTTCCTGTCATTGGAGATAAATATCTCCAGAGATGTTTCCCATGGCAAGCAATCAGCAATTACCAACAGTCACCTACACGTTAGATAACAAAAGCAAAAATCTGATTATGCCCCTTTGTGTCTTTTATTTCATAACCCTCTTTTTTTTCTTAATGTAATTGCCGAGGGTTACTGAATAAGTCCCAGTACATAGTAGAGGTAGAGATTTTTGGAATTTCTCTAACCTTGAGTATTATACGTAAAGCTTAGGGAATATTTACAAAGCTGCATAAAAAGATTTACACATAAAAAAGTATAGAATGTGGTGTAAAATAAATTAAATATTTATAAAGCCCCAATGCAGAAGAATTAATGTCATGCATTACACTGAAGTCTAAACCAAAAAAAGTTTGAAGCAACGCAGGTAGTAGTGTAGAAACTCTTACCACAATAGAAACGTGGCCCAGGTGCTCCTGCCCTAGGCCCTCAGCTCAGGGAGCGGACATTCCGTAATTCTAATACAAACTGGTTGGTGCAAGGCACACTGGATACCCACGTTCAGATCAGACCAAAACAAAAAATAAGTAAAAATGTAGACTTTATTTTATATAATCATCTCTCGCCTGACGCGTTTCGTGTCCAAAAGACACTTAATCATAGGCCTTGCACCAACCAGTTTGTATTAGATGCATTACACTGAACACATCTATTATACAGCACCAAGTACTGTATTTACTATTTTATGCCATACTAAAAAAATTCTGTAATTTTCATAATTTTACTTCAACTCAGGCTTAGGGGTAGATTTGCCAATCTTTATCCATCCCTGTTTGGGCAACTGTTCTCAGAAAAAATGGAGGTTTGGTAACACACTTGTTTTTTTTGTTTTCAGCAGTCGGCTGACTAACTGCCAAATGGTATTTAAAAAACCTTTCTATTTTTTTGTTCCCCATGAGTGGGTTTTTGACAATTGCGCTGATGTGTTTTTCATCAAAGAGGAACACCAGCCCAGGGTCAAAGGTTAGAAATTATATTCACTTAGGAGAGGCTAACAAATTGACACCTCCTAGTGAATATGACTTTCCTTGCCATTTAAACTCTCGTTTTCTCTTATAGGTTAAAAACAACAATGCTTACAGCATTATTAAATTTGAGGTTTAAAATAACAGCAAACAGCTTCCTGGAAAAAAATGTGGATGTGAACCATCTGTCTAACATGCAGAAAACATTTTTTTGAAATGTGGTATTGAGCAGGTGGTAAGGGCATGTCATGTAATCAGATTTATTAAAGCAATAAATAATGCTGATTGAAGATAACAATAAAAATAACAAATCAGTAGGAGAATGAAACCGAAGGTTATTGAATGTTATTGAGTAGCATTATGTTTCTTGATACACTAACCTGCTTTTATTATAAAGGTAATATAGGGGTCACAGCATCATACAGTAAGTTAGTGATTGTTCATTTCTGGCTTGCATCTTTCTTTGAATGTCAGTTCAAAGAGCAATGTCAATGACAGGTCAGCACCATGTACTACAATATTAATACCCTACACTTAAAAAGCTTTGGGGAGACATATGATGCAGCTGTAAACAATTTAATCTGGGAGCAAGGATCCTATATATCTAGATAAAGACATTGTTTTCTGGCTTCCACAATGTTCCTATTATTAAATACAGAACAAAGAAAAGACTGCATTTTGTTTAATAATTTTGCCATTTTCGTTCTTTAAGTTTTGTTTTTATCTATTCTTTCATAATTTGCTTCATGTACCTTGCTTTTAAAATAGAATGTGGTAATATATAGAAGGGTATTGTAATAGTTACACCGCACACCCGGAATTTTACTCACTTTTGCTGCAGTAGTGGTGCTGGTCATCCGTCGACCCGACAAGGCCCCTTAGCAACAGCAATTCCACAATCATGGATCCGCACACACTAGTTTTTCTGCAGTGGGGAAACCCCTTTCTTTTTATTTATATTTACCACCAATATAAAATGCTCTATCTCCTATAATATCTTTCTCCTACCTCCAAGGTCTTTTGAAAGGCTGGGCTTGACTTGGACTGGGCCTGACATAAACTCCAATGTCTATTTAGCTGCCGATGATGTTATATAATGTTCAACCTTACACTTTAACATATTTTGTCTTCTGGGTTATTGGTCACATTCTAAAGTTATGAAGACAAACCTTGAAAAGATATTGATTAAAATTTTAACATCTGATATTTTAACTAAAACAAATCAACACAAATCCTAAATAGTCCTTTCAACAATTGTCATCACTAATTATTCTTAAAGGAGAACCAAACCCTGTCATTTATATCTCCCTTCCCCATACCCTAAATAGGCCCACTCCCTCCTCCCCCCTGTCTACCTGGTACCCTGGACAAATGCCACTAACTTTCTTCCCCTCCTTGCAGGTCCTGTCCAGTGGAGTTCACAGCAGCTATCTTGTGTCCCTCTGTCTCCTACCTGTAGTGACCGGCTTTTTCGTAAATTTTCATGCATGCACAGTAGATCCACACAGGAAGGTTACTCCAACTGCGCATGTGCCTAAAACACCGGCCCATTGAGGCATTTTGATATGTTAATTGCCTTCCTGGCATTCGAGTTCTTTCTAGAGGGAAAACTTATTAAAATTTCCGGCTCTGGACTATTGGATAAAATATTAGACGTTCAATTTTTTTCTTAAATAATCTCCCATTGGAATTGTGAGTATTTGGCATTCAGCCATTTTTTTTACACCAGCAATGTGTGCCCACATCAAAAAATGGACTCCCGCATCCAAAATGAGACGCCAGCGGCGTAACGGAAATTTTTCTCAGTTTTGCGAATTTCCTGAGAAATTCACGAAAAATTCAGCAAAGCGAATCGCCCCAGATTCAACCATCACTAATCAGCAGCTTTCAAGACACTGAAAACAGCTTGTCTATATTTTCTCTTCACTCCAGTTGCCCCTCCCACAAAAAAAAACTAAAATGCAATTGTAGACAGAATTAAAGATGCCAAAATGTCAAGTGTTCAATTTTTATAAAAGTTAATCTATGTAGAATTCTAATATTCTACATGATGATCACTATATTGATTTAAGCATACCATACAGTATTTCAAACCTTTTTTAGAAGATGCTGGTTATGGTTGTTGACAGTGGCTGCTTACTCCAATTGCACATCAAAGATCCAGACACGTCATTGGGGCAGATTCACTCAAGGGTGAAGTGGCCGTCACTAGTGAAAATTCACCAGAAATCCAATCAGCAGGGTCATCTCCAATTTAATAACAGGCATAAAGGACAAGTCGCTAGCGAAAGAGACTAGCGCAATTTTGTGCCTTTCACTCAGGTGAACGATTGTTGCTCTGCAAAATTCACAAAAGTGCGAATTTTCCATTACATTACCCCTTTCGCCAGAGTTTCCTTTGTCAGCTTAGACCTGGTGAACTGATAAGATGAAGCTACATCCTCCTTAATCTTATATCAAATAAATTGTGTAATTTTCGTGGTGAGACTTCCTGAAAAATTTTGCTCATCACTATCAGCAACATGAAGATCCTCCTGTTCATTCTGCAAATGCAGGCCAACTTTGGAACCAGGTCTGGCAGCAAATCATTTGTGAACTCTTCTCTTGTAAGTTAATTAAAAATGCTATCACACATGCGATTCTGATTGGTTAGCTTGCAAATGTATTGTATCTGCTACCTCATCTATGAACATGCTAACTTTCATTCAGGGCTGGACTGGGAGGAAAAGCAGCCCTGGCAAAAGTATCAAAACAGCCCATGTATTCATGCATATGCAAAGCATGATTTATATTTCAAACCCCAAGGTTAACTAATAGATATTTTAAGAGCCAGTTACCATATAATCCCCAGCAATATGAAACACCCTATGTGCTGGAACTGACCCTTGCAACAAATATCTCCCCTTAGTTTCTTTCACAACTATTTTATCAGATGGATTAGTGATCTTATACTTATATATACATTGTATTCAAAAATTCCCTTTGTGTGCCCCCAGCTAGACCATGCACCCTGGAGGATAAGAGGACTTTAATTACCATGTGTGTCACAGAGCCAAAGTGTGTCATACTTGAAGAGACTAGGCTGTCTCATGCAATTAATGCTACATATCACAGTTTTCCATATACAGGCTGAAGAGACTGTTCTGAGCATGGATCCTCCTGTTGCCAACATACCTATCATAAGCAAAAGGCATATATAGCAAGCAATTCTAATATTACTATTTGAAGTTGGTCAGAATTTCTGGTTCCTCCCATATGCCAGAACAGGCATGAGTACTAACAAATGCAGGCATCGGCTTAGCTGTGACTAGCTATTTTGGACAGCTCATTTACAATTCTAAAGTGATTGGCTCATTTATATATTAAAGACAAACCTAATTTGCATTTTTAGGTGAGCCGGCCATTTATATTTTAAAGCAATCGGCCCATCAGGCATTTGCCCGAACCCACAGATTGTCAGTTCCGGCCTGCGTTCATTTGATATACAGTAGTTTATATCACGCTGTACACTCTTTTTTCAAGCAGGATCATTTTAATGTTTTTTTTTTCTGGCCCTGTCTATTTTTTAGACAAGTAATTTTCCCATCACCATGCTTCTAAATATGTATTAGTGTCCCAACCACACAAAATAGATTTTTGTGTGTGGGTTCTCTATGCTGTTCACTGAAACATTATCAGCATCATACTTCTATTACACACTCAATAATTCACTCTCTCATTCAAACATACTAGTTGCTGTAACAAAATGTACCATAGCAACCAGACATTTCAGTAAGATATCAATAGTGTAGGTGTTACCACCAAAGCTATATGTTTGATGTTCAATTAAAAAAACAATATTTTATGTGCGTGTGTGTTTGTGTGTGGATGACATTTTCCCTTAATCTGCACATTTCTAGAGAATTGGAAGTAAACTTTGACTACATGTAGGTAAACCTTATTTTTAACATTTAAATTAGGTTTGAAGTACATGCATGAGCCCTTCTGTATTAGTTAAAGGCACTTTGCTGAAAATGTTACACAACCAAAATACAATATACACATAACAAATTAGACATATCAGGTCAAAAATAAAGTCTTAAAACAAAATATGTTTTTATACTGTGTGTTTAACATTTATTAATTCATCTTTTTTGGAATATTTGAAGTAGGACAAACTGTAGAACTTTGTTGTCTCAGTCTGTTGAATAACACAAGCAATCTTGTTGATGCAATATATTTTTGTTGGCCATTGTGTTACATAAAAAATCACAAGTGGTTGGTGTGTTGTTGGCACTAGATATGTCAGGGCTTTTGTTGTGTTTTCTACAAGCTTACACATTTGTGAAGTGATATCTGCCAATGAATGGTTAATTTCAAACAGGTGTTGTGTGGTCAAATTTAGCTTGAGGAGTTCAGTTTGTTTGGGCTCCATTCTTTACAGTGTTGCGGCCAAATCATTATTCTGATTTCCCATTCTTAGTAGCTGCAAACATAATTTAAAAAATTCTATATGTCTTGTACAATGCAAATTCACCATACCATTATGACATCTTATTTAAGTTTCCACATAGAAATTATTGAAAGATTGGAATACCTTATCGGACACATGGAATGAATCCAGCACACCTTTAGAATTGCCATCTTCTGATGGTTCCAGATTTTCCTCTGGTTACTCTGAAAATAAAGCATGTGGAGGTGGTAGGTGACCTGATTTTATTTTAACTTGCCTTATTAGCAGCATCACCATGCAGGTTTGTCTTGTCAGGGCCAACTGTGGACCATGTTAGCATCTATTATCCTTAAAAATTCTTTATCTAATTCTTCATTTTTCATCTAAGGGGGAAAAAAAATATGTTTGGGTCTTTGAGACACACTTATTTACACAGTAACACTAACATCAAATAATAGCATTGGCTACACAGAGAAAATTCAATGTTATTGAAGCTTTTAATACAAACATAACATGGTGTTATTGCTTAGCTTTAATTTTTTCATTATTTTTCAGAGGTAAACATTTAGCGTATTGAGTTGAATCAACCCCAATGTGTTTTGGCCCTGAATTCCAGTGTCATTACATGTGCCAGGTTGCATTGCACATTGTGCTGGAGTCTGCTTGATGTCATTTCTGGTGTTTGGCATGCAAGTGCTGTGTCTGCCCCGTATTCTATAGCTGCAATTTACTGCAACTATTGAGATGTCAACACAACGGCACTTGCACATCATCCCAAAACAGACACAAAACTGACACAATTGTAACAAAATCTGGTTGATGGCAAGTCTGGTGTTAGGCATTTGAGTGATTTGTGAATCCTGTTCTTTAGGTGCAAGTCTTCTGCATCCATTGACACATCAAAATGAAGCAATAGTGCTTGCACTTTGTCATAAACTGGACACAACTGCACAGCTAATGTAACTTCCAGTGTTCAGAATGTGAGCAAAGTTAGGGAATAGAGATCATAACATGGTATCCTTTGAGATTCTGTTGCAGAGGCAATTCTACTGTATAAGGGAGTAACTAAAACATTGAATTTCAGGTGTGCAAACTTTGACAGTATAAGAGCATCTCTGCAACATATTAAGTGGGAAATGCTTTTCACAGGGTTAAAGACTGAACAAAAATGGGAAGTCTTTAAAATGCTGCTTAATAAATATACATATCAGTATATTCCCCTTGTAAGCAAGGAACATTGTTGCAAAGCAAAACCTTTTTGGTTCAATAGAAGTATTGGTGTTGAGGTGGGTAAGAAAAGACGTACTTTTAAGGCTTTTGAGTTAGCTGGGACAGCCGAATCATTTATAAGGTACAAGGAGGCCAATAAATCAGGCAAGCTAAAATCGATAAGGAAAAGAATATAGCAGTACGCAGTAAAAAGAATCCAAAATTATTTTTAAAATATATTAATAGTAAAAAATTGAAACAGGAAGGGGTAGGACCTTTATTATCAGAGGGGGGTCAGTTGGTTGATGTGAACAAGCAAAAAGGTCAGATTCTGAATGTATACTTTTCATCTGTCTAAACAAATGAGGAACCGGTAAATGAAGGTTTCCTTATTAATAGTCCCAATTCTAATAATACATCTAATGATGACTAGAGACTAGAACATGTTAAGATAAACAAAGGTCCAGGGCCAGATGGGATTCATCCCAGGGTAATTAATGATCTTAGCTTTGTGATTACCAAACCTCTCTACTTAATTTTTCAGGATTCATTGAGGTCTGGCATGGTGCACAGAGACTGGCGAATTGCTAATGTGGTGCTGTTATTTAAAAAGGGATCCCATTCTCTGCCTCAAAACTATAAGCCAGTCAGTCTGACATTGGTAGTAAGAAAGCTTTTTGAAGGATTTATAAAGGATAGTATACTGGACTTCATAGCAAATAACAATATTATGAGTCTGTGCCAGCATGGTTTTATGTGTAATAGATCTTGCCAGACTAACTTAATTTCATTTTATGAAAAGGTAAGCAGGGACCTCGATTCTGGGATGGCTGTGGATGTGATTTACTTAGACTTCGCTAAAGCATTTGATACAGTGCCACACAGAAGGTTACTGGTTAAATTAAGGAATGTTGGCCTGGAACATAGTATTTGTAACTGGATAGAGAACTGGCTAAAAGATAGACTACAAAGAGTGGTGGTAAAATGAACATTTCTAATTGGACCAGTGTTGTTAGTGGGGTACCACAGGGCTCTGTACTGGGTCACTTGCTTTTCAACTTGTTTATTAATGACCTGGATGTGGGCATTGAAAGTACGGTTTCTGTTTTTGCAGATGATACTAAATTGTGCAGAACTATAGGTTCCATGCAGGATGCTGCCACTTTGCAGAGTGATTTGTCTAAGTTGGGAAACTGGGCAGCAAACTGGATAAATGGGTTGTTTAATTCTGGGCAGTTTCATTCTGTAGCTACTAAAGCAAATAGGGTTCTGTCCTGCATAAAAAAGGGCATAAACTCATGGGATGAAAACATATTTATGCCTCTTTATGGATCCCTATATAGATATGCAGTGCAGTTTTGGACGCCAGTCCTTAGGAGGGATGTAAATGAGCTGGAGAGAGTGCAGACACGTGCAACTAAATTGGTTAGAGAATGGAAGACTTACATTATGAGGGTAGACTGTCCAAGTTGGGGTTGTTTTCTCTGGAAAAAAGGCGCTTGCGAGGGGACACGATTACACTTTACAAATACATTAGAGGACATTATAGACAAATATCAGGGGACCTTTTCTCCTATAAAGAGGATCACTGCACCAGAGGCCACCCCTTCAGACTAGAAGAAAAGGACTTTCATTTGAAGCAGAGTTGGTGGTTCTTCACAGTGAAATATACTTTGATGATACTTTGAAAAGGGGCTTGGATGATTTTTTGGACAGACATAATATCAAAGGCTATTTTGATACTAAACTCTACAGTTAGTATAGCTATTGGCATATATGGTTTGTGTGAAAGAGTGTAGGTGTGTGTGTATGCTGGGTTTTAATTTGGAGGGGTTGAACTTGATGGACTTTGTCTTTTTTCAATCCAATTTAACTATGTAACTGAACAGTCATGTCCCAATTGGCCCCCTTGAATTTGTTAACTAAGAGGCTAGAGCCACATTCAGGCTGTTATTTTAGACATCTGTTCACTCCAGCCTTTATAGATAACATTTTTGGCTAACTAAATATAATAGAAACATTTTATTTTGCACAGCCTATATATTTACACAAGTTTATCTTTATTGTGAACTGTTCCTTTCAGACCACATGGCAAGGGCACTACCCGATTGACCCTTCGCTTTCAGCTTTCCCACTGAACCCCATTGTTACATACCTTAATGAAACCCCAGAAGCCAGAAATGGGGTAAAATGGCCACAGCCTTTATTCAAATTTTATCAAATAAATAGGACCTTGCCAGCCTCATTCCAAGGCAGTATTCAAAAACAGAAATCCATGAGCTATCGCTACTATGCTCTGCCGTTCCTCACTGACTTGGGATCACCACAATATCATTATATCCACCACTAAATATTAGTGTTCCTCTACCTATAGAGAGGATGGCCCCTAGCTCTGCTGCAAGCAGGAGCTGCATCTTCTACCATGAGAAAAGTTCAGCAACCCTGCTGGCGGTCCTGAATCTGCAGTATGTCAATGATAGGAAATCCAAGCAGGCTGGCACCAAAACCACTAGTACATTCTATTCGCCAAGAAACTTGACATATGAAATCAGAGCATTATCTTGCTATAAGTTACCATTTATAGTGCCCACTAGAAAGACTATGACACTAACACAGCCTTTCAAAAGCAATTTGATTCCATCCTGGATACCAAACTTACCCTTCTTTTAAAAACAATGCAGTGCAGGACAGATTGCCTATTTACTCTGGACCCTGCCCAGCTCCAAGATAAGGTCACCCAACCACATACAGTTTCTTCTGTAACTGCCCACCCACTCTCTAGAGACCCCCTCCAGCTGTGCATACCTGGCACAGAGGGTAAGGTCAACCAACCATTTTGTCATGCTGTTCCTGTAGCCACCTATCCAAGCTGTGGATGCCCAGCTCCGAGGGTAAGGCCAACTACCCACTCTATTATGCTGCTTCTGTAGCAGCCCTTCTTTGTTGTGGAGACCCAACTCTGACAGTTCAGCTCTGAGGATATGGCCAACCTGCCACTATACTATGCTGCTTCTGTGGCAGCAGAAGCAGCATAGTATAGTGAAGATTTCCTATGCACAATATTCCTCTCTCTAAGAAAGAATTAAAACTCAGTTGAGACAAACTGTGGTCCGTTGTCTGATATTAACTCCTTTGGATTACCTTCTCTGCTGAAGACTGTAGACAGAAATGTTGTTACTGTAGCTGTTATATGAGAAACAAATGCAATTTCAGTTCATTTACTGTAATAGTCTAACATAGTAATAGCAAAAGGACCCACAATATTAATAGCAAGTTTTCCCATGCTTTTCCCAAACCCAATAGGAGAGTTTTGCCTCCAATGAAGATAAATTTGCACCTTCTGTGCGGTGGAACTTCGGGCAGGGGGGCAGGCCGTGATGTGTTGGAGACGGGGCCTCAACATAATGGGGGCAGGTCTGTGACACAATGGGAGCATCTCACAATATCAGGAGCTGGGCTATGACGTGGCGATCAGCAATTGCCTTGTCATAGCTGACCAAGATTAGAAAACCAGGCAGGCTTTCCATAATTTGAATCTACAAAACGAAAGTTTACTAAAAGATCACGTAAACATTAAATAAACCCAATAGGAGAGTTTTGCCTCCAATGAAGATTAATTATATCTTAGTTAGGATCAATTACAAGGTGCTGTTTTATTACTACAGAAAAAAAGGAAATCATTTTTAACATTTTGAATTATTTTATTAAAATGTTGTATATCTGAGATGGACTTCCCTTAATTCTAAGCTTTCTGAATAACGGGTTTCTGGATAACAGGTGCAAAATCTGCTGCAGGTCTAATTAGCTACTGTATATCTACCAATCAGCAGCTAGCATTTACTAGTCACTTGTTTAAAATCTAAAATCATAGTGTTTCTATGTGTTAATGCATCTGAGCCTTTTATGCATCTGGGCCTTTTATTGTACTGTTTATGGGGCTTACTATGTTAAAAAATATCCTTTCAATTGTTTTTCTTTTCTACCTCTTTCAATCTTTCAAACACAGGTTTGGTATCCCTAAATTTGTAAACCCATTATCCTCAAAGTTCTTAATTATGGGAAGGTTATCTCCCATAGAGTTCATTTTAGGTAAATGTTTTTACCTTTTCTCTGTAATAATTAAACAATACCTTGTACTTAATGGTAACTAGGTTGCATGAACCCATGTTGGTAGAAAAACATTCCTATTGGGTTTATTTAACATTTAACACTTAAAGGGATTGTTCACCTTCAGGTTAACTTTTGGCATGTTATAGAATGGCCTATTCTTAGCAACTTTTCCATTGGTTTTATTATTTTTTTTTTATTGTTTTTGAATTATTTGCCTTCCTCTGAAGGTTGACTCTTTTCAGCTTTCAAATAGGGGTCATCAACTGCATTGCAAATCTAGTGCAATGGCACTGGCGTCTGATTGATGGAATTTCTAGTGTTTGGTGTGTGAGTGCTGTATGCGCCCCCCATTGCTCTGCACCCATTGGCACTTTAACATTAACACTATTGTTAGCCTCTGTGAAGCTGCAATTGTATTGTCATTGTTCATTTTTACTTATCTTTCTAGTTAGACCCTCCTCTATTCCCATTCCTATCTCTCTATCAAACAACTGTCTGATTGCTCGGTTAAATAGGGCCCTGAAATTCCAAACTGGAGAGAAGCTGTACAAAAAGCTAAATAATTAACTAAACACAAATAATAAAAAAGAAGACCAATTGCAAATTATCAAAGAATAGCATTCTCTGTAATATTAAGGTATGGAGATCCAACTTAAAGAAAGACCCCTTATCCAGAAAACCTCCGGTCCTAAGCACTTTGGATAAAAGATCCGAAAGCTGTATGAGTTACTTACCACAGGAGCCAAGAGGAACCCTGCTGTTATTGCTTTTTAAATACACATCCATATCCTATTCATCTTCCATTCCTCCCCTCCTTGGAAGATAGGGTGCATTAGACCCTAACAACCAGATAGCTGCTGAATTTCCTAACTGGAGATCTACTGAACAAAAAGCTAAATAATTAAAAAACACACACAAAGCAAAATAAAAAATGAAGGCAAATTGCAAATTGTCTCAGAATATTACTGTCTTACTAAAGTTAATTTAATGATAAACTACAATTTTAAGTAGCTGACTTAATATTCACATTGATACCAAGCAGGATTCCTATATACATATTCAGTATAAACTCACACTTTTCATTTCAACTGATTTATTGAAGGAAACAGTTACTAAAAAAACATGTACTTATGCTTCTCCTTTACCTGTCTCATCTCAGTTTACCTTGATCTGATATTTCATGCAGAAAATGTATTTAAAAAAACTGGAAAAAAATTAATTATGGATTGGAGAACTCATTTGCATAACGGCCTCTAAAGATATAATAATCTAAGCTTGTCCATAACTATGTGGTGCTGGTATGGGATCCATTATCCAGAAAACTATTATCCAGAAAGCTCTGAATTACAGGATGTCTGTCTCCCATAGACTAATTTTATTCAAATAATCAAACTTTAGGTATGAAAAACCTAATTATGGAAAAATCCCTTATCCAGAAATCCCCAGGTCCTGAGCATTCTGTATAACAGGTCCCATACCTGTATATATTATAATCAATTTCCCCCAAAGCCATGCACTATTGAAATAAGATAATTTTATGCTTCAATGTGTAATTAAAGGCACTACGTTTACCAAGGTTCAGTAAACAATAACAACCAATGTTTTTTTTTCAACAGGTGACCATTAAATGCAATTTGCTGATTGGTTATTAAGGACTACTGCACATGGGAAAACAGTGTATTTCATTAAATAACGCCAGTAGTTCGTACATATTCCAACTCACCCAAGCCTCTGCACATACAACTTTTCAAAGGTGCTTACAAAAGATACATTTTGTGCAAATGGCTGGAAAGAAATTAGAGATAACTGGTTCATTATATAGAAACATTTTGACAAACCTGTTATAATTCAGTTTTACTCTTTCTACTCAGTAGAACTTTGCCCTAAAGTTTGGTATTTTGGTACTAAACTGGAAAAAAAGGAAAGATACAGTGCTCTTTTAACAATATCTTTAAATTTGGACACATGGATCATTCAGTCATCTCTGCATTTTAAGTGAATTCATGTGGAACTAGGCAACGAGGATCCTATAGAGAAGAGTATTTTAAATGAGCACAGAAATGAGAGAAGAAGAAGGTCAAAGTTATGGACTGATCAAACAGAGAGAATGTGGAGGTGTCTGGATACAAAGGATTAATAATATATCATTATAAAGGATTATACACATAAAAAAGGATTTACCTTTAATTCAGAGCCATGCAGGCAGCCAGGGTTTTAACTTCAAAGAATAGGTTTTAGGACAGTGATGAGCATGACAGAAGTAAAAAAGGATAATGTATCAGTAATATATATATGTGCAAAATGGTTGCAAAATGGTTTATTCTTGTACATAAAAATATTTAATGCGGTAATGTACCATATATATAGTGTTTGCATTTACTTTTGCATCAGTAAAATATTGGATGCAGCATTGTAATTTCTGGTCAAATCAACATCAATAATTTAATAAGGTTAGATTTAAGCTTAAATATATCAGGAAACCAAGAGTAGTAAACATATCCAGTATAGCAGTTTGATTTCTATGAGTTGTCTTAGTAGTAGTTGTCCTGTTGTCATGTACTGTAAATGTTTAGCATACTGACTTTTGGGGACTTTGGCAGTAGAAATACATTACACTTAGTTAAAGAGATGCTAACATCATCATTTATACCTTTTTTTACTTCTATCATAGCATTGTCTTTGCATGTTGTTTATAATTTTACCATAAGTATTGCCCAATGCTTTTACATTTCGTATCTGATCCCACATGTTCTTCTATGAAGGGGCTGCCATATTTGTATAGCATTAGTCTGGTAGGATTAGAATCTCTAACTGACAAGTTAAGAAGGGATAGTCAGGTTGACCAAACAGTCAGGTTTAGGACTGCATATACTATCAACATGACCTATATATAACTTTTAAAGTACAGTAATAGTGTAAGAGTAGTTTCTTAGTGTCAGTATCACTTTAAGACATCCCTGAAAGCTCATAAAATAAGCATTAATTATATATGTGCCAAGCAGGACTTACTAACTTAGGTTGTAACTTGGGAAAGTGAAGTTGCAAGTAACATCTGTAATAAAAGGTGGAGAACCTTTATTAGTATTTATTACATTAATAAAAGTATGTTTTAAAAATGCAGGATCAATGATTAAGCCTTCTGATTTACTGCTAATGATCAATAACACACATACACACACACACTCACACACAATAATAGTAGAGTTAAATAGATTTACTTAACTTTAAATGCTTGTTTACAGATATGAGCCATTTCAGATCAGGGAGCCCCACAACCTTTGGTGCATGGCCTTCAAGCAATGATCAAAATTCCTGGCACCCATTTACAGGTCTGAGGCAAAGCTACTAACCAACAGTTGAGGTTGTCCTTTTATACTAAAGAAATAGTATCTCAAACACTGAATGCTCACCAGTGCAATATTGTTAGCATTTCTAACAGATAAGCCTGGATCTTCCTCTTCGGCACCCCTATGCCACCAGGTCCTAGTGCCCACCAGCCTACCTTCACATGCACTCAGAGACTCAGTAGACGGTCTTGCTTTCTATTTATTAATTTTTGAGGTTATTTGCTGGTAAAATATACAGTGTTTGATATAGAGTATTTGCCCAGCAGTAAAAGTACATGAGGTATATTGGACCCTGTCCCAAAATCTGTTTAACGTTACCCAAACTTAAGGTTTGATTCACTAAAAATCATGTATATATTGTATTTCATTATAAAATCCCTTATAAAAGAACCTCCTACACTATAAGCATCCAATTAGATTTTGAGTTTTGACTGTTTCATTTTTTCAATTTAGCAACTATAGTAAATCAACCTCAGAGATTCTGATCACGAGCACTGGTGCCCACCATATTATTTGTCTGAAAGAAGGTAAAACTCCTAGCACAATATCTACTCTGGAGTGCCAGTAATCCTAGGTTAAGCTAAGGAAAGTGTTACAGAACTACTGGGGATGCTCTTACATTGCTTAACATAATTTGTCATAAAAAGCTTCCATTTTACATATCCATAACTGGAAAGTATAATAGGTACAATAGTATAATTTACATTGTAATATATTTTGCATTGATGCTTTGTGGTTACAAAAAAGAAAAATCAATATATTTAATTGTTAAGGCAATCATATTAAGGATTTTATTTGCCCTGTACCATTGATTTTTCTTCTCTTATTTTTGCTAAACTGCATTTTTACATGGAACAGTGGAAAATATATATGAGCTATGTCCCTCTGAGAATATATTAACCTCCTGAGTTTTGCTTCAAATGAGAAATGCATTATTACAGAAGCTGTTCAAGAGAATATATTTTTGAAACAATTATATTGTTGTAACATTGCTTTTATAAATGTTAAAATCCGCAAATTATACTTTATTAAACAGAACTATGTAAAACACAGAAATGTACTATGAGAGTATTAACATTACACCGCAGTGCTTAATCACAGCCTGTTAATACTAATTTTCTGGATAATGCCCAAATAATGATACTTCTAACAATTTCAAGGGTGCTTACCTTAATTATGAACTTTTGCTTTATGTAAAGAGCATGTCAAGCTTAATTACTCATCTTGTTAGGATTTCTGAATAAAGCAAGTGCAAATCAACTGTGTAGCAATGTGCTTGAATATTTGTAGAAAAGCTAATCACCACTGTATAAATGTATTTGTGTTACTTGGCAAATATGACATATGTTATCTGTATGCATACAGCATTCTTTACCATATATTCTTATGCAGCAGCCTACAAGCACTCCCATACATACTATTGTGTAGATTTCATTATATGAATATGTATTTATGGAAGGGAAATACTTGTATTAAAATATAACAATATTACAATAAATTGTTGATGGACACCATTACAATTAATGGCACCCAGTAAACAGACCATCTGTCAATGTGCCCTGCAGTCATTAATTTGGGTGAACAGACTCTAATGAGATTGTGACAGAATTGGTAAGTCTACAAGCAAAATAAACTAATCTTCCCATTATGGGAGAGGGAACATAAGAACACTCAAAATTATATTGTGCAGATTATAGCCTAAAAACTTGGATTTATAGAAATAGGCCATTGGTAGAACAAAATTTGTTGCAATTTAAATGTGTGTTAATGACACATTATGAAATATCAAATTGAATGATAATAATATTGTCTATACTTACATAATTAAATTGGGTTGAAAAAGTCCATCAAGTTCAACCCCTCAAAATTAAAACCCAGCACACACCCCTACACACTTTCTCACAAACCGTATATGCCCATAGCTATGTTTAGTATGAAAATAGCCTTTGATATTATGTCTGTCCAAAAAATCATCCAGGCCCCTTTTAAAAGCATCAACAGAATCAGCCATCACAACATCACCCAGCAGTCCTCACTGTCCTCAATGTGAAGAACCACCTCCACTGCTTCAAATGAAAGTCCTTTTCTTCTAGTCTAAAGAGGTGGCCTCTGGTGTGGTGATCCTCTTTATGGGTGAAAAGGTCCCCTGATATTTGTCTATAATGTCCTTTAATGTATTTGTATAGTGTAATCATGTCACCTCGCAAGCGCCTTTTTTCCAGAGAAAAAACCCCAACCTGGACAGTCTACCCTCATAATTTAAGTCTTCCATTTAAGTCTTCCATCCCTGTAACTAGTTTCCCCAGGATTACACTTGGGGACAGTTCCACATGTGCCTTTCTTCTAACATGGTGATTCCCAACCAGTGGCTCATGAGGAACATGTTGCTTACCACTTCCATTGATGTTGCTCCCAGTGGCCTCATATTAAGTGACCAGTTTGAAACTCCTGGTTTAAAGTCAGGTTTTGGAGGCATAAAGACACAGGTTTATTCCAATAGAGCCTCCTTCAGCTTATCAGACAACATGGGGCTACCAATTAGCAGATCCCAGCCCTTATTTGGAATATTTCTTGCTTGTGTGGTTTTGTAACCCTTTTTACATTTGAGGGTGTCTCATGGGTAATATAAAAAACTTGGGGATCCTTGTTCTAACATATTGCATAGGTACTTGATTCCCTAAAGTGCAAAGTGGCCAACTTCTAGCAACATTTTTCCCTCTGGCAAATGATTGTTACCCCGCAAATTCACTAAGATGTGAATTTTACTGAACATTACCCCTTTTACTACAATTTCCTTCACTACCCAGACCAGCAGAACTGATAAAACAAAGCTACATCCTCCTCAATCTTATGTCAGGGACACCATATCCTGTTTGCCACTAATGCATTAAAGTTTTTAAAAAAAAGCTGGCAGCTTTTTTTTTTTTAAAGTGGGATTGCCTTCAAAAGTCTGAACAATGAAAGGTTTATGTGTGAACAATTTTTTAAAACTAATTTGAGGGTCATGTCACATTTGGCTCATGTCTAGGGCATTAGAGGATTTCTTTGGTCTTTATTATGGCTCATTGGACATGTGTTGTACCAACATTGCTAATAAATATGTCTATACAACTTTTAGATATTCTATTCAAATTAAAGAGAGCTAGAAAAATTTTTCTAGGCAGAAATGAACGCTAGCAAAAATTCACTAGGAAATGCTTGCCCAGCCAAAGTAATGCTAGAGAAAATTCCCAAGTGTTCGGCTGCTGAGATGCAACTTCACATTTTAGTGAATTAGCACAGTGGTAATGAATTTGAGCCTTGCGACATTGTGCGAGGTGTGACAAGGCAGTCGTGGGTGAAAATAGGCACATAAGTGAATTTGCCGGATGGTGTTTGCCCATTTCCACATTCCTGAAATAAAAAAAATGGTTCAGAGAAGTGTGTACTAAGGTGAAATAAACAATATTACAGAATAAAATGGCAGTGCATATCCATATTTTAGTACAGATCATTGAACTGGGTAATTTTTGCAAAATGTCTGCCTTGGTGGACAACAAAATACATACAGATGAAGCCACTTTGGTTTGTGAGTTTGACACAGAATAACTAATCTCAGAAATCTCACTTTTCCCATTTAACACAGAAAATTGCGTCACAGCATCCCATCTAATTTAAGTGTTCACCATTGTGAACAATGGTGCTTTGGTAATTGGTATCCTAATGAAAAGGTTAAATGCATTAAATGAGTTAAGATGACTTTAGATATCACAGTTTCTTCAATTAGTCCAGAGTCATGACGCATTTAACTCACAAATCCAAGTGGCTTCATCTGTATAGACAATACAAGAGATCCTCTGCACTCAACCCATTATTAATATATTAAATGATCAGTAACAACAATTTTTTTTATGAAAGTTTATTATAGTGTAGAACAAAAAAAAACACAGAGGCATATTAAACTTTTAAATCACTAAGGGGCACATTTACTAAAGGTCGAAATGAAAATTCGAATAAAATTAAAATTTTTAAAATTCTAATTTCAAAGTAATTTTGGGCTACTTCAACTATTAAATAGGCCAAAATTCAATTTGAATTTAAATTTAAATTTTTTTTCGAATTTTTGAATTTCGAAGTGCTTGCCCTTTAAAAATCTTTCCACTTTTCGCCGGCCTAAAGCTGCCAAATTGCCATTTTAACCTATGGGGGACCTCATAGAACCTGTCTTGAAAATTTCCAAAAATTTTAAGGATTTTGTGGAAAATAAATTTTTTATTTGATCGAAGATGGACCTATTCGATCTAAATAGGTCAATTTTCGATAGAAAAAGCCCTTTAAAAATACTTTGATGGTCGAATTTCAAAGTTTTTTCACTTCGAAAATTTGGCCCTTAGTAAATCTGCCCCTAAATCTTTTTTAAGAAATAACTTACCAAAAATCTGCTTGCGCTCCTCTTCAGAAAAGGCGACACGGCAACGATCCATCATGCAGCACTCGATTTCTCCTCCCTGGCTATCTCCTATTAGGAAAGTAGGGAGTAGAAATCGAGTGCCACACGATGGATTGCCAGATCACCTTTTCTGAAGAGTATCGCAAGCTGAGTTTCGGTAAGTTATTTCTCTTTTTTTTGTACTTAAATTTAAATTTTTCAGATTACAAATAGAAAAGAACAAAAATCACCGTACACAACGAATAAAAGAAAAAAAAAGAAAAACAACAGGTAAATAAGAAGGGAGAAGTATATAGAAGGGATAAAAGGGATAGGGAAATAGGAGAAGGGAGATCTCTCCGGACAGTAAATTGCTTGATTCTTCTGGCTGATTTTGTATTTGTCTTTTTTGTATTTATGTTACCTTCTCTTGCTACTAGTCCAAATGTTTAAAATTCCCTTTCCCAGTTGCTGAAGAGTTTGAATTTTAATGGAAGATATTTTGCTCTTGGCTATTGATATTTCAAATTGTAAGGTTATAGTCAGTTAGCTATACAAGTTCTTCTTTTTCTGTAAGAAAGTTTATTACTCAGTAAAGACTTAGCGATTTAAAAGTTTAATATGCCTCTTGTTTTTTTTTTTTTTTATAAAAAAAATTGATGTTACTGGTCCTTGACATTGAGAGATTTTGTGCTTTAAGCTACCAAAAATTGCCTTACCCTTTAAACAAAACAGGGATGTTTGTCCATACATTACAATATACTTAAGCTGGCCAACTAAGTCAAAGTCATCCCTGGAATGACCAGTCCTACACTCAACTTGCATCTGATTCATTAAGAATTCTATGGCTTCAGTATACATTTTACACAGGGTCTATCTAGCACAAGTAACTCAAAAAATACTGGACTTGCTGAGCAGCTTCAGTTCAACTGACTGGTGTAGGGGAGTTCTCGGCATATAGACTCTAACATCTGTTCTGATATCTGTACCCCGACGGTTTCAGAACTATACACACAGCCATTTATGTAACTGTCAAAAGTAACACCTGTTTTCTATGAGTTGCATGACACATTGGTAATCCTATTGCTGTAACAACACAGAATCAACACCTCTGTAAATTTCAGATTTCATCTCTTGTTGGAAGAGTCTATATGCAGAGAATTCCCCTACACCAGTCCGTTGAACTGAAGAAGCTATATGGCTGAGCAGCAAACATCTTCATTAAAATTTCTCAGCAAGTCCAGTTGTTTTGAGTTACTTGTGTTACTGTAGATATACCATGACCTGGATGAATGAGAATCTTCATAGTCATTTTACACAGGGTCTTTTACCTGAAACCTACTTGTTGACCTGAGCTGGCCACTGCTTCTGTATAAACAATAATAAACAAGGGAAAGCTGTGATCACCACTAATTTTAAAACCATTAAGTGGAGGTGCAATGAGGCTGTGACCACATAATACATATAGACAAATACGAGGTCCTCTGCATTCAACCCATTATCAATATTGATTATGGGTTGAGTGCAGAGGACCTCTTGTATTTGCATTGGAAAGAAAATGTCTGGCTACAGACTGTGTTGCACAGCCCTCTTTCAGGGCTTTACTGTTAGCTGACCAATGATTACTGATCCGTTAGTTAAGTGTCCTTAAATATCCTTCAGGTACCTATCCCTTCTGTATCCCATCATGGGTATAGGGGATTGAAATAAAGATAATGAATAATTCAATTTGATCATTGGCCAATTGGATTTAATGCTTTGAAACAATCAATTTGTGGTAACTGTATAAGTATTGGTAAAGAACATAGGTGTGTGTCTACCTTGGGTTTGCCTCCCCTGCCACAAAGTAGAGAATTTTGTGTGTGTTGCATTGCTCTATTCAATTACAAGAGATCATGTGCGTAGCCCCTATCTGGGAATCTATATATATATATATATATATATATATACACTATTCTGAATCTATTAGTAAACGTTTTATTGTGATTCAACATTTTTTCCTTCAAAGTCATCTGCAGTATTTATTATGGTCCAGCACTAGAAACAAACATAGCCTGACACAGTTCAGGGGCAGAATTTCCTTCGAACCACTCAGTAAAGGGAAATTTATAAAAAATCATCATTGCCTGTTTTCCACAATTCAAGAAATTAATTCAAAAATGATATTATGGTTTTATAAATTTAGCATTTTGAGCAAACCTGGTAAACTTCTATAAAAGTCATTTGGAAGCATACTGTATTATAAACATTCAAATTTTTTTTAACTTCAAAATGTACAATGTACAACTTTTTTTATTTTTTTTTGCTTGGATTAAAGGTTTTAATAACCTATTTCTGAAGTCACTGTAAAACCAGTTTTATTTTTTCCAATAAATTGTCATTATGGCATTTTTTTCCACAATAACCTGCTCCCTCTCGATGTGGATGGCTAAGCATTCTGTAATTATGCAATGTTATCAATCTGTCCACTACAGTTTAAATAGTTTAATTAAGAAAACTTACTAAAGAAATTAGCAGAAATATGTACCAACCTTTTAAGAAAACACTAAACATGATAAAAATGGATATTCTTTGCCCACACCAAAAATTATTTATTTTTACCTCTGAATATGCTCCTTATAGTGCTTTGATTAAATGATTCTAAAATTATTGTAATCAAAAGTAATAGAAGAGGAGATGAAAACTGAGTTCAAAACCTTCTTTATTATCATCCTTGAAGTTGAAATCGTTCATGCGAAACATTCACAATCGTGCAACTCAGCAGGTTATCGTTTAAGGTGCTGTCAATGAGATTGGAAAAAAGGTTTACTGAAAGTCTCAAATAACAATTACAATGAGAATAATAATGTAATTGCAATAAACATTTCTACCTTAATTTTCCTTCAGAATCTGCATATTTGAAAATCTTGATTATCAATTTATGGTTTAGCTAAAAATCTTATTTTGATAAATATGTATGCATGTCTGCAGCAGTAAAAATGTTTTAATGGGATGTGAGTTAATTCTCTGAATTATAGTCTGAATTAATTTGGTTCAGTTAGGCCCACTCCTGATTTGTATCTGTAAACACATTAGCTTGGGTGTGCTGGCTGCTTATTTGATCGATTGAAGAAATCATGCAAGTCTGATATGTGACTATTTTCTATGCAGAGGTCTCAGAGCAGAGTGATCCCATTTTCCTTAAACAGTTCTTATGGTTTTAAGGGGCAAATTTACTAAGGGTCGAATTTTGAAGTTAAAAAACGTTGAAAATCCCCTACACCAATCCGTTGAACTGAAGAAATGAGCAGCAAACAGCAAGTCTAGTTGTTTTGAGATACTGTAACCACATTAGCTTGGGTGTGCTGGCTGCTTATTTGATCGATTGAAGAAATCATGCAAGTCTGATATGTGACTATTTTCTATGCAGAGGTTGCAGAGCATAGTAATCCAGTGATCTGTTATATGAAAAACCTATTATCCCAAAAAGTTCCTGAATCTGGGAGTCCCATTTTCCTTAAACAGTTCTTATGGTTTTAGGGGGCAAATTTACTAAGGGTTGAATTTTGAAGTTAAAAAACTTTGAAATTCGACAATCTAATTTTTTATAGTGTGTTTTTTCGATAAAAATTATTTGAATCATTCGAATGCTTCGTTCGATTCAAACCGTTTGAATTTTCGAATGTTCGAATTTTAAAATTTGATTCAAATTTTTTTCAAATCAAATTTTGCCCTATTCGATAGTCAAAGTACCCAAAAATTACTTCAAAATTCGACTCAACTAAGTTTTGTGGAGATTCTGCTTAGAACTGAGTTTGTTCTGAAGTAATAACAAAGAAACCAATTTGTTTAAAAATGACACAATTGTTTAGAATTCCTAATCTGTGTACAATACCATATCTGCAGTCTAGAGGTAACAATCAAACACAGCAGTCTACAATTCATGGTAGCGTTTATCTTAATCCTGGTCCATATCCCCAATAACCATATTAAGTGACTTTGACAGTTGTCTAGACTAGTGTAATAAAGGTGATAAAGACCAGAAAATGTTACCAAATTACTCAAGGTCCATGAAAGATGTTATATTTTTTCCTATTAAATTCTATTACAGGTATGGGATTTGTTATCCGGAAACCCATTATCCATAAAGTTCCGAATTACAGAAAGGCCATCTTCCATAGACCCAATTATAATCAAATATTCCAATTTTTTAAAAATGATATCCTTTTTCTCTATAAAAATAAAACAACAGCTTGTACTTAATCCAAACTAATATTTAATCCTTTAAGGAGGCAAAATCAGCCCATTGGATTTATTTAATGTTTACATGATTTTCTAGTAGTCTTAAGGTGTGAAGATCAAAATTACAGAAAGACCCATTATCGGGAAAGCCCCAGGTCCCGAGCATTCTGAATAACAGGTCCCACTTACAGTAGTTCATATATCTGTTTATAGCTGAGTTGGTTATGTCCACACAACTCTTCAGCAAGTTGATTATTCTCCTGATATGCTGGGTCTCATAGAGTATTCTGGAAGATATGTACCTTCCCTCTAGAACTGGGGTTCCTAACATTTTTTACCTGTGGAAAAAAAGATATGTATTTTATTGGGTATTCTACTTTTTGGTATCTGTTCTTGGTTTATGCATATCTTTTGCATATCCTTTGAGTGCGGTTATCAGTTTTGTATTCTATTTTGATACTGCACCCAGGCAATATTTGGTCCTTTTTACATGTGTGCTAGCTGATCAAGTTTTTTTTGTATATCTTTATATTTATATAAAGCTAATAGGAAAGAAGAGAAAGGCATTTAAAAACTACAAATCTGTTGGGACAGAAGCTGCATTTAATGAATATAAACACTGTAATAAATGTTGTTTTATTTAGTCAGCAATCCAGAAGGCAAAGAAAGGGAATGAAGAGTTAATTGTGGCGCAGGCGAAAAGTAACCCTAAAAAGTTTATTAAATATATTAATTGTAAAATGCAGGTTGAGAGTGTTGCTCCATTAAATAATGGTACCAGTATGGTTGTAACAGATACAGAAAAGGCAAATATGCTAAATCAGTTCTTTTCTTCAGTGTATACAATAGAGTCTGAGTTCCCAGGCTCACTTCATAGCTGCACTAATGACTCAGCTCAATCTAGTCAGTGGCTGACTCAGGATATGATTCATAATGCTTTAATAAAATTAATGTAAACAAGGCTCCAGGGCCTGGTGGTATACACCCACGGGTTCTAAGAGAGCTTAGTTCAGTTTTAGACTAGCCCCTATGTCTGATTTTCTCAGATTCACTTTCATCTGGTATAGTGCCTATGGTTTGGAGGAAAGCTGATGTCATCCCAATATTTAAAAAGGGATTACGATCTCAGCCTGGCAATTATAGGCCAGTAACTTTGACATCTGTGGTGGGCAAATTATTTGAAGGCTTGTTAAGGGATCACATTCAAAATGTTGTCCTAGTGAATGGCATTATGAGCAGCAATCAGCATGCTTTTATGAAAGATAGGTCATGTCAGACAAATTTGATTGCTTTTTATAATGAGGTAAGTAAGATGCTGGACAGTGGGGGGGGGGGGCAGTAGATGTGATCTATTTGGATTTTACCAAAGCATTTGATACAGTGCCCCACAAACGACTGCTTTCTAAACTAAGGTATGTTGGTCTTAATGAAGTTGTTTGCACATGGATAGGAAACTGGCTACAGGATCGGGTTGGGCCCACTTTTAATTAAAGGGCAAGGAAAGTCTAAAAAAGAATTAGGCTAGAAATGCTGTATTTTGTATACTAAACATTAACATGAACTTACTGCACCACCAGCCTAATCAAACAAATGATTTATGCTTTCAAAGCTGGCCACAGGGGGCTGTCATCTTGTAACTTTGTTATACATCTTTGCAAGACTAGACTACATACACATGCTCAGTATGGTCTGGGCTTCTTAGGGGTCGTCATAAATGATCAAAAGACAAAGCTGCTTGAGTTCTTCATGGCTGGTAAGTAAGGCAGGGACTCCCCCTGCTGTTCATAAGTATGATTGTTTCCCTGCCAGAAGTTAGGGACCGTCTGACAATTCCTATCCACAGCACTAAATTAAGCGAGAATTTCACTGCATACAGTCAGGTTTCTTATTAAAAAAAATGGTACACATTTTTTTAACTAAAGTATATTGGAGATAGATTTCTTTTTCATTAAAGAAAGTAAAAATTGGATTTTATTTCTTTGCCTTTCCTTGCCCTTTAACTTGTTCATTAATGACTTAGTGGAGGGTGATGTAAGTAATGTATTAGTGTTTGCAGATGACACAAAACTATCCAGCCCAATTAATTCCATCCAGGATGTGGCAACAGGATCTTGACAAACTAGTAATCTGGGCAGCTAAGTGGCAAATGAGATTCAATATTGATAAATGTAAAGTCATGCACCTGGGATGTAAAAATATTCAAGCCCCTTATACCCTTAATGGGACTGCACTAGGCAAATCCATTATGGAAAAGGACCTTGGAGTCCTTGTAGATGACAAACTTGTCTGTAGCAAGCAATGCCAGTTAGCAGCATCAAGGGCAAATAAGGTTTTGAGCTGTTTTAAAAGTGGCATAGAGTCACGGGAGGAGGGGGTAATTCTTCCACTTTATAGAGCACTTGTAAGGCCACATCTAGAATATGCTGTACAGTTTTGGTCTCCATCACTCAAACAGGACATTATTGTATTAGAGAGGGCACAGAGAAGGGCAACTAAGCTGGTAAAATATATGGAAAATCTTAGCTATGAGGAAAGACTGGCCAAATTGGGGACGTTCAGGCTGGAGCTTAAGGGGTGATAGGACAACTATGTATAAATATATAAGGGGATCATATAATAATCTCTCTAATGCTTTATTCACCAGTAGGTCTTTCCAGCTGACACAAGGTCACCCATTCCGAATAGAAGAAAAGAGGTTCCGCCTAAATATTCGGAAGGGGGTTTTTACAGTGAGAGCAGTGAAGATGTGGAATTCTCTCCCTGAATCAGTTGTACAGGCTGATACATTAGAGATGGGGTTGGATGGCTTTTTAGCAAGTGAGGGAATACAGGGTTATGGAAGAGAACTCATAGTACAAGTTGATCCAGGGACTAGTTCGATTGCCATCGAGCTCTTAAAAGTGAAAAGGTTATTTATTGAAAAGACCCACTTCTTATCAATAAATAAACTTTTCACTTTTTAAGACCTGAGAGTGCAGGCATTGTTGTTTGACTAATCTATATTTTATGACTGCACCCAGGCATTTATATTTTTTTTGTTACATGAGTGCCGGCTAATTTTGATTGAAAACTGCTGTAAATAGCATCAACATCACGTCGTTATGATGTCACCCCCTCCTCAGTGAGAAAAGAGCAAAATAAGGTGTAACATAAAACCATGTACCATGTAACATAAGCACTAGAAAGATTATAAACTGATTCATTCCCCAGGTTCAATAGTAATTAAAATACGAACATTGTAACATTTTTTGGTAACACTCAACTACTGCAGAATAAAGCATTTGATACATATAATTAAATAGTTAATAAATAATTGTGTGCTGGGGGAAGGATATTACATCATATCCAAGATAAGCTGTCATTTCAGCCACATTGTGTGTACCGTACAGTTTACCCATGTCCTTCTGTGCATGCCCAATTTGGTCTTTTCAAAGGTGACAGACAGCATTCTCTCCACTCCAAATGCACTTAGGAGAAAATGCAACCAATAACTCTGCATCAATGTATACCAGCAAAAGCTTAGAAAAGTAGTTTAAATATTAGGATGTATTCAACCCTTTTGGTGCCGTGTCTGTAATTTATAAATATAGGATTCACATTGTAGGAATAATTTATGACAATCCCCAATCCTTCTTGGGAGTATGTAATCCTTTGCCATACAATGAAAAGTAGGTAATGCGTGTACTTATAAAGCAAAATGTCCAGCAACAGGTTTCTTTTTAGTGTTTACTATGGACTGGTCAACCCTAATGTCTGTAGTGACCAACAGATGATCTTTTAGACTTGCTCCTTTCTTATACCCCATAATGGGTCATTTTCCTCAATACTTACAATGGACCAGAATCTACAAACAGAATCTCTTAATTGATGGCTTGCAGTCTCAAAATGTGAAATAAAAATTATATTGGACTGCGGTCCTGTCCTATCATTTACTATTTTTAAAATAGCCCTCAAGGGCCATACATATATCATTTCCTCACACTGTTGTATGGCTGAAATAATGTTGGTATCACTCCTAAAAACTCTAGGAAATTGTAAATATGACAATCTTTTAGTCAATCATTAGTGGGTGAAAGTTGGACAAATGTAATATAGATGTAGGGACCCATATGTTTCTGCTTGGCACCAATGGAGTCCCTGATCTCTGTTACTAGGCAGAAGTTAATGTTTCAAGTTTATGCTTCTAACCAATAGTTATAGCCAAGAGCGTTATGACCACTTCCTGCCACAAAGCTTTATAGTGCTGGAAAGGAGTGGCCACTTCCTCTTTGGCTGCTGGTACTGAACAAGCTGGTTGCTCATTGAGCCTAGGATCCACAAGGCCCCAGTAAGCCTCATGCCCTAACAGGACGTCCAACTATTATTGATCCAAATCGGGGACCAGGGCACCCCATGAACAAAGGATAGCAAGTGCAGGGTAGTACTATAATAGTCTCTCTAGAGAGAGAAAGGTAGTTAGCTGTATTTAGTATGAACAGTGTGTGTTCCAATGAGGAGTGTTAGCAGGAAGAGATCTTCCTACAAAGCTTCCCCTGTGTTGCATTTAGTGCAGGGATATCATTGTAAGGATTAGGATTTAGCAGCAGCTTTCTGGCCTTACCTGGTGTTCCAGTCAGTCACATTTCAGCAGCAGGTACTTTGTATGGAATTGATGTACCCTTGCCTATCAGGACTCTGAGGAATATTTACCTTGTGATGTGTTGTATGGATATCTGCTAACATCTCATCTACTCCTGTGTGCACCTATGCTATTTTCTCTGGATGCTCCTGCTTGAGTACTAAACCTGGGGATATTGCTTTATTCTAATAAACTTCCACCTTTTGTTGTAAAGAACCTCCTGGCGCCCATTTCACCTTTTATTGTACAGTTGTAGTTATACTACCTCCTAAAGGATATCTTCCACTTGGCGAAGGCCCTGCCCTGGTGTGTAGGTCACAGTGTAACCCATACTTATCCACTACTAGCTGGACACTTTAATCCTTTGTGCTGTACTTATCCCAAAAAAGCGTTACATAGAGTCAGTGGGTTTCCTAAACAGTGTGCTCTCCACCTTCTGGTCCTTAAAGGAGAACCAAACCTGTAAGGAAAAAAAAACCTCCCCCTTTTGTGTAGACCCCCCTCCCTCATCCCCCCCCCAGCCTACCTCCCCCTTGGCAAATGCCCTTAATTTTTTACTTAACCCTCCTGCAAATTCAGAAATTTTTTAGTGCATGTGCAATGTTTCAGGTCCGGAAATCTCCTCCAACTGCGCATGCGCAGAAAGAAGATGGCTGACATGAACTCCCATGGCAAGAATCTGCAAAAGGGTTAAGTAAAAAATTAGGGACATTTGCTGGGAGGGGTGGAGGTAGGCTGTCATATCCAAAAGTCAGGGGCAACAGGACAAATGCAATTGAACTTGGGCTTGTGTTCTGTTGATACTGTCTACAAATGTTTCAAGTCAACTCATAGACCCATTCCATATGAGGGACAGTTAATCTATAAACTGTTTGTGGAAAATAAATTGTTTCTGTATATCAAAGACCTTAGTTTCAAATACATGCATAAAAAGCTTAGCATTAGACGGTGCCAAGGATGAACCCATTGGTGTCCCAGAGTTCTGCAAATAAAATGTATTCAAGAATATGAAGTAATTAAGCTCATGAGTCATCCTTAGTAATTCTATCGAAAATTCAGTAAGGGGAGCTGTCTGACGCGATTTATGTGAAACCCCCCAAAAAATTTAAGAATCCATGTTTCTCCATTTTTTATGTGTAGATATTTGGCAGCTTTCACTTCTTAATTGGTGATTAGACAATCCTTCTATTGTAAACCATTAGCAAGATTCAATTACAACTGGAAAAGTCAATAAAGTGTCATATTTTTCAGAAAATCAATTACTAGAAGTGTTTGATTTCCAGTAATTTTGTTCAGAGTAAGATGCATTTTTAAGTGAACTATAAGTGCTTTTTGGCAAGGACCAATGGAAAGTATCAACTCAATCAACATTTATTTCTTTTGTTGTTTTTAAGTGCAGGGTTTTAACATCATGGCTTAAGTATTAGAATAGTAAAGCTGCATATCTGCTTTGTAAAAAATTGTGCGGCAACTTACTGGCACAGGAACTTAATGGCATTGTCATGAGAAAAAAATGTTTTTTTTTTTACAAAATGCAACAATCAATAGCACTACTCCTGCAAAATCCTGCATTGAAATCCATTTTTCGAAACCCATTTTTGAAACAGCACACATATTTTTTCCAATTCATTTTGAAAGCTGACATAAGGCTAGACAAGTTGTCAGTTTCCCGGGTGCCCCCAGTCATGTGATTTGTGCTCTGATAATCTTCAGTCACTCTTCACTACTGAGCTGCAAATTGGCTACATTGACTACATTTATATTGAAGGTATCAAGGGATACTGTGTATACATATAAATATATATATAAATATAAAATATATGTGTGTGTGTATATGAATAGTTAAGCGTCAGCTTTAGAAGTTGATTTGAATTATTTAAAAACAAACCTCTACTAATATTTCTATTTTCTCCTATGCACAAAATGTATATTTGTGAGAAGATTAAAATAATGTATGTTCTGCTGACATACAAAAAATTGTCAGAGAAACAGTGACCCTGGGTCAAAATGCAACTAGAAAACTATAAAAAAAAAAAACTATAAACTGTAACATAGATTGCAGATCTCTTTCCCATTCCTGTCATTGTTTCACATATTTCCGACACCCCCATCTTGCAGATTTATTACCAACCTCATCATTTTCTATCAGTGATATCTTAAAATATGCATTATTTATGCAAAAACATTGAAAGCATTTGACATTTGTCCCGCTCATATTTGCTACTTAATTATATCTGCTCTGTGTGCGCTGTAAAAATGCAAATTCTCCGTACTAAAATCTCCATGCAATATAATGTCGCACAGTTTGAAGTTTTCCTAGTATTTCACAGTATGACTCCCCCACATTTGGAAAATCATTTAGTGAAATTATAGCCTTCAAGAACCAAGCTACTTAAAGAACAAATCAGGTCAAAAAGACATTAGAGATCGGTATTAGAATTTGAGAATGATTTATCAGTTCAGAAAAATCTTACTATTGTGTCAGATGTTTCCAGTTTATTCATAGAGTTCATAATAGTTTGCATATTTGTTCTGTATCTGTATAGCGCCTCACCTAAGTGGGAGCCAGCAAAGCAGCAATTGAAGAGTGTGGATAAAGCAAACAGTGAAGGGCAAGATGGAGACTACAGAGTGAAATGGGAATATTAACAGTTTTGGAGTATTGCAATGACAGACAACACTCTTTCCAGCTCTAGCAGACTACAGCAATCAATCAGATGTGTGTAGGTTTCACGAACGGCAACCTAAATCCAGAACCGATGCTAGGGTTCCTGGTCTCAGCTCTTGCTTCTGCCGCTAACAGCTACCTTTCACCTCGGCAGGAGCCCTTGGCTAATAAGATGCCACCAGGTCTTATTAAGAGAGGAGCCAAGCAAGGTTCTCGATGAGCAAAAGGGCACTATCATTAACAAGGTTTTTGGGCAGAAGGTCACAGTTCAAGGGGTAGGCGAAAAGACAGGCAGAGGTCAGTTCAGGCTGAGTTCAATCAAGGTCAGACAGACAAGGGTCAAAAACCAGAGACTCAATCAGAATGGTCAGGCAGGCACAGGTCAGGATAATGGATTTCAGAATAGTCAGACAGGCAAGAGTCAGGATCACAGAATTCAGAGTAGTCAGGAAGGCAATGGTCAAAACAGGAATCAGATATAGTCAGAATCACACCCAGGAAGCTACTTAGTAGAACCAAACAACGGGCAATGAGTTTGATTCAGAAAGGCCTTTAAATATTTGAAATTCATGCCACTCGGAGTGATGATGTCAACTCGGCGTGATGACGTCACGTGGCTGATGCACAAACCCGGAAGGGATTGGCCGCATGCACCATAGTAACTCGGCACTTTGAGGACTAGGGATGCGGGTGTCCCTGTGGCAGGCATACCTGCTGGTCCCTAGAGCCCACTAGACCACCAGGGTGAATCGCTACAGTAGGGTTGCCCTTGCTGTCCAGTTTGAAAATGCCTGGCGGTTTTCAGAAGTCTGAAAACTGGGCAAACCGGCTTCTTGCTTCCTAAGCATTTTGGCCAATCACAGGCTGCCATGTCACTGGCCAGCCACTTTGCATCACTGGCCCATGCCTCTGCATAACTGACCCACCCTTTGTGTCATTAGCCCCATCTCTGAAGTCACTGGTACCAATTTCATTTCATTTTGAAAATGACATGATGTCCATTTCAGGTTCCCCCAAACATGTGACTTGTGCTCTGATAAACTTAAGTCATTCTTTACTGCTACAGTGCAGGATGGAGTGATATCATCCCCCCCAGCAGCCCATCAACAGCCTATCAACAAAACAATGGGCAGTTAGCCAGATCGCAGCTACCTGACACCTCTGCTCATGGATTAAACATGAGAACAGTGGCGTAACTACCAGGGGAGCAGGGGGTGCAATTGCACCAGGGCCCACACCCCCGCAGGGCCCCCAGTAGATTACGCCTACTGTAGCCGACTGTAGGCCCCGATGGATCCCGCAACCCAGGAAAGGAGTACCAGGTACTCCGTGGGACTAGCTGCAAAAAT
>CM044437.1:74029997-74056795 GCA_024363595.1 Xenopus borealis
ATTACACTGCATTGTGGCTTTTAACCCTTTCCTTGCTTTCAATGCCAAAAATTGCATTGTACTCTATAGAATGGAGCAAAGAAGTGCACACAGTTGTGTATGTGGCACCTGCAATTTCACACCTGCAGCACTTGCACCGCTTCCCATGATAAAGAGTTCTTACTACTTTATAATACACCAGAGCCAAAAATAAGCAATATAATATATCCTTACACAAATTTCCTAACATGGGGGCCAATTTACTTGGATTGTCTGTAAAAACCAAGAAAGACTGTAATACCAAATTTCGGCAAGTAGCAGCAGTTGAGGTCACATAAAAGTCAGTTGATCCTCCTGTACCTTCTTTTAACCTTTCAGACTTTTAAAGGTTTTCAAACTTTTTTCGGTAGTAATTGTCTGAAAAACTATAATTCTTAGAGGTTTTAGACATATTCGTATTTTTAGCACATATTTGGATGTTTTAATAACTTAAATGGCATAGAGAAATACAGATTAATCATCGTTTTAAAAAGCTTTAATACCACTAAAATTCAACCTCCCCACCTTCGTTTATTGTTGATGCTCAGGTCACATGACTCTGAAACATGTAGTATAAAAATGAATATACTCCCTGATGTAAAATATGAAGATATTAGAAGTCACATTGTTGTTGCATTACCTGTGTGAAGGCCTTCATAAGGAAATATGTGGCTTTTAATAGCCTTCTCTACATAAGGGGTACATTATCTTCTAACCTTACCAGCAACTCTTCAGCTGTTGTTTACAGCCGTCCCTGATTCTGTTGCTGAATAAAAGATACAATCTTTATACATGGCCAATAAATAACACTCCTCTGTCTAAAGGCTTTAAAAAAGAAAGAAATATTGTTTGCAACCCATTTGCTTGAGATTAATGCTTTTTCCATCTTTCCTACCCAGGAAATTATTCTGCATTGAGAAACTCTGTAGGAAATCTCCATATTTTACAAACATACAAAAAGTACAAATGAGAAGTGATTTAACAAGAAATGCATTCTAAAATGACTTATCATAGTA
Source organism: Xenopus borealis (assembly GCA_024363595.1). Classification (NCBI taxonomy): domain Eukaryota; kingdom Metazoa; phylum Chordata; class Amphibia; order Anura; family Pipidae; genus Xenopus; species Xenopus borealis. The sequence goes on from CM044437.1 coordinate 74,031,032, forward strand.
AGTGCGGAGTAATTTAAATACACAATTTCATTAGTTTAAGCTATGTTCAGTGCATATTTTTGTTCTTTAAGGTTTTACATCTAACATATTTCAAGGTGTAATGATTTCTTTTCTTCTGTCATTCTGATTTATTCTTTATTATATAATCCGTTTGCAGAACTGATCATTCGTGTGCATTTAGATAATCCTTTTGCAGTACTTTTTACTCACTGCGCCTTTTTTCTCCGACAATGTGAATATTTAACAGTTACAACAATCTACTGCTACAACTTGTCTGACTATAATACATGTGATTAAGAGATAACATTTTGGGCTCCTATACCCTTTTAAAATACCTAATATCTGACTTTTAAATGATATGCAATAGTCAGGCAAAATGGATTGCTATAAATCTGAAGCACAGTTAGGTTCCTGACTATTAACTTTAGAGATATAGCATCTATCAGTGAGGTTCATGGAGTAATGAACAATAGTAAGATGTATTTACAAAAAAGTATGGCTCTGAGCACTTTCAGACTTTGATGTACCAACCAGCTCTTTTTCAAAAGGATTAACCTGTATGGGTAAAAGTCCTTTGTCTTGGTTACTTTTGTATAGACGCCTTTCAAAAATGCATTTTTAGAAAACGTTATGATTTAATGGTGGTAAAATGTTGACTATTTTCGAGGCTTTAGTTCTATTTCATCAAATGCATATTTTAATTTTGGAATGAAAATTTCTATTTTGTCTAGTAACTGGCAAACAAAAGAAAAAGCAACTTATTTTGTCTTGTGAAGAAAAGATTTGCCTCAGGCAGCAGTGTGATTCTTGTATATCATCAGTGTATAACAGCAAATATCTCAGAAATTGAGGTATTGCAGCCTTTATCACTAATTCAGAAACAGAAGATGCAGCTTATTACCAGTAAGGTGACTGACTTCATCTGTGAGTCTGTTGGGCCTAGTATGGGACCTATAACACATATAGTACCTGCATAGTAAATTAGAACATGCCTTAAAGGAAAACTATATCCCCCAAATGAATACTTAAGCAACAGTTAGTTTACATTATATTAAGTGGCTGGAACTTGTCCCACCGTTTTGTGATGGTCTGTGTGCTGCCTTAGAGATCACCTGCAGCCCCGGATTTGTGGCAAGGCCTGAAAGGCTCGGGCCTAGGAGAGCAGATTATTAGGGACGTCATGCAGCTCCGGCCACTTGCTGAGCAGCACTGGGGACATACAGTTCGCCAGTGCTCTGGCGTGTGTGACACTCTCTAGGACCACACGGTCACACCACAGACGGGCGCTACGACCACGTGGCCTAGTGGAGCCCATGATACAAATCCGGCCTTGATCGACTGGCCAAAAATACTGCAGCTCTAACTGTAACATGAAGAAGTGTGGAAGCAAAGGAAAGAACTTTGTCCATTAGTCGTCTCATGTGATCTAACATATATTTGTATGTGTGTATCATGAATTGTAGGGTCCCAGGGGATGGCTGTTACTTTTTAAAATGGCAATTTTCTATTTAGAATTACCCTTATAGCACATACTACTCAAAAAGTATATTATTATGAATGGTTTATTTACATGGTTTATGCAATATATTTTTAATAGGCCTACATTGTTTGGAGGTATAGTTTTCCTTTAACTATAAAAATTACATCTACCATACTTTCAGCAATTATCAATGTTCAAAGTACTTTGAATTTAGATTGTCTACATCCTGTCTTTAACAACTTTCCTTATACAATAGTGTTACAGTATGCATCTAATTACAGAGATTATACATCATTGTTATCAGTTCCAGCCCCAGAAGACCTTACAGTCTAAAGAACTTATCACATTCTCTCAAGCATCCCTCAAGCATCAATTTTATTAGTCCATGCTTCTATAATTTGGAATTGTGCATGAAGAAACTGAAATACAAAGGATACTCATGCAAGCATGTGAAGAACATACAAAAACTTCTTGCTGATAGCGACCTGGCTGGAATCAAACTGAGGGTTGCAAGGCAGCAATCCAAACAGCTGTGTCATATTGTTTTAAATGCATTGAAAATATTGAACTACTAAGGAATGGTAATAACTCTAGCCTACTGGATTAAGATTGCATTGTTTCACTAGCAAATTTTAAAAAATATTACTGAAAAATGTTGCTAGACATCAAAACTAGCTATTTTTTCTTGATCACGCAGTCCTTCTAAAGTCAGGTTAAAATTATTTTCAGCTGTCAGTAACTGAACAAAAGTCATCCAATCTTTTACTAATATTGTGCTGCACAGGCATGAAAAAGAACACTTTCACTCAACAAAAAATCTCTCTACAATAAACACATATAAAATAAAGGAAAAAAGCTTTGCTTTAAGGGTCTACTGAAATGCTAGAAGAAATGTTTCTGAAAGCTAATAAAAGCCATAATAGCATCACAATTACAACACAATATTCAGAAATTCAAATAATTGCTTGTGACGTAAGGTTTATTTCAGCAAAGTGCTTCTTACCAACAAGCAGTCATCATAAATCTATGGACAGAAGTCATATGATCCACTTTGGTAGCTTTAACAACCTACAGTAACGTAATCCAAAGGCAAGATGCTTCAAGAGCCAGTAATGAGATACAATTTGAGAAACTATACTTGCTTTCAAATAGAATTCTTTAAATTGGCATCATAGCAGATAATGAACAAATAAACAAACTTGTTTCTACCATCTCAAATCATATAATCACAAGGAAAAGTTTAGAAAGATACCATTTGTCTTTATGTTCATAGCGTTTCAATGGCAAATGTCATAAAACATTTCTGGCTCGTGACTTTACATTTGGTAATTTTTTCCTCTTGCTACTAATGCTTACATCTAGAAGATGTTGGGCATTACTTCCGTTCTGCACAAACTAACTGCTAATAGTCTCTGATTGCCTGCTGTAGACACATAAGTGAATATAAGCTGAGAGACATGCTGGACAACACTTGCTTGTAATGTCGAGTTTCCTATGTGTGTTGCTGGTAAAATAATCATGATGTCTATGGACATAAGGACATCATGGTAGGTTGTGATGTAGGCTATTTTACCTAATCACACACTCTCCATGTACAGTTATGGAACCTGTTATCAAGAATGCTCAGGACCCAGGGTTTTCTGGGTAATGGATATTTCTGTCATTTGGATCTTCGTACCTTAAGTTTAGCAAAATAAGTTTTAAACAGGAATTAACCCCAGTAGGATTGTTTTACCTTTAACAAGGTTTACTTAGATCTTAGTTTGGTGCAAATCACTGTTTTATTATTACAGAGAAAAAGGGAAAATTTGATTATTTGGATAAAATGGCGTCAATGGGAGATGTCCTTTCCATAATTCAAAACTTTCTGGATAACTGGTTTATTTTAAATGGGTGGCTCACCTTCAAGTCAACCTGTAGCATGTTACAGAGTGGCTAATTCCAAGCAACTTTCAATTGGTCTTCATTTTTCTTTTTTTATATTTTTTGAATTATTTGACTTCTTCTGACCCTTTCCAGCTTTCAAATGAGGGTCACTGATGCCATCCAAAAACAAATGCTCTGTAAGACTATAAATGTATTTATTGCTACTTTTCATTACTCATCTTTCTATTCAGGCCACTCCTATTCATATTCCAGTCTCTTCTTCAAAGTAATGCATGGTTGCATTGGTAATTTGAACCCTATCAACCAAATTACTGAAAATGTAAACTAGAGAGCTGCTGAATAAAACGCTAAATAACTCAAAAATTGCAAATTGTCTCAGATTTTCACACTCTCCATCATACTAAAAGTTAACTTAAAAGTGAATAACCCCTATAAGTTAACATTTAATATGATGTAGAGAGGGTTATTATGAGACAATCTGCGATTAGTCTTGATTTTTTATTTGTTTTTTGTTTTTTTTATTATTTCACTCATTGCTCATCAGCTCTCCAGTTTGGAATTGCAACAGGTATCTAGGTTCGAAATTACCTTAGCAACAAGGGAGTGGTTTGACTAAGAGACTGGTATATGGACGGGGATTTGGATAGAAAGAATGGATGTAAGTAATAAAAAGCAACAATAACAATATAACCTCACAGAACAATAGTTTTGGTACTGGGGGGGGGGTCACTGATTAAAAGTTGCTTAGGATTGGCCATGCTATAACATACTACAAGGCTGTTTAAGGTAAACAGTAAAAATCAGACTTTTTCCTATGGGATCATTCAGTTGGGGTTATGATGCAAAGGTACATAAACACATCTTTATGGCCAAAAATAAATATATGTTTTTTCCAAATACCTACCTGATTCCACAGATTGCATTGAAACTATGAGAGTCTGCCTCTGACTTATAAGAACCATTTCCCAAAACCCCTTAGGTATGCAGAAACATTCAACCCCTCCCTCACCTTGTTCCATTGTGAAGTACTGTAAATGGATTTTGGGACTTGACGTCTCCTCTGTGCCTCATCCACTATGTAAAGCCCATAGCAGATGTCTAGGACATACTTTATATAAGATCTGATTTCAAATTCATGTACATCTTAATGTAATGAAGAGCTCAGTTGCTCTTTTTATGCCAACATTCCCTACTGTAGCAACTGAGACCCAGAATGGGAATGGTAATAATCTAGATTGTCTCCATTACTCCTCCAAATTACTCCTCCTTATACAGGTATGGGATCCATTACCCAGAAACCCGTTATGTCTGAATTACGGAAATACCATCTCCCATGGACAACATTTTATCCAAATTATCCAAATTAAAATGGTTTCGTCTTTATCTATAATAAATAAATAAAACAGTCCCTTGTACTTGATCAGATCCAAACTAAAATATATGTATTAAGTTTTTATTAGACACAAAACCAGCCTATTGGGTTTATTTAATGTATACATGATTTTCTAGTAGACAAAGTATGAAGATCCAAATTAAGGAAAGATCTGTTATCTGGAAAACAACAGGTCCCAGACATACTGGATAACAGGTCCCATACCTTTCAAATCTTGATATTCTAAGCAAAGTTATAAAAAAATTTTACCAAATGAAATCTGTACTGAACTCTAGCAAATATAAATGTGAATCTAAGTACATTTTACTTTTTTCTTTTTCATTGTAGATGTGGTTGACTAAAGAAAAGTATATTCAGTTTTAGAGTATGAAAATGTCAGTCAGTCCCTCACTGTTTATTGGAAAGGGCAGTAAAATGTCAGTGGGCTGTATTCTGTCCCAGTCCTAGCTCACTCATTATAAAACTCTTATTTCTCAGATTTATTGTTCTCTTAAAATATACCAGTGAAAATTTAAAAATGTTCTTTTTAAGACCAATTATTTTCTCATTATTTCTCAATATATTCCGCCCATAACAATTTCCTTTCTATTAATGTCAAATGTCATTTTTGGGGGTGAAGTTGTTGAATTTTTGATTGTTCAAAGCATTCATTTTATTTGTACAAGTATTGTTTTTCTGCATAACAACAATGAAGTTTTACTAATTTATTGTTACAAACTCTATCCAAAACACATATTCTAGATTTTAGATAGACAGAATTAACTTGAAGTATGCCATAGATACTTTTTTATTTTTATTGATCTTCATTATTTATTGTTTATGGTTGTCGGTAAGAATTGCTTTTTTTTATGCTATCTGGGTTTCACAGATTCCAGCAACTAAAATTCAGACCGATTGTGGTACTTAAATTCTTTACATTTCTTTTTGTTTTGGTCTTTTTCTGTTTATTTTCCATCTTCCAGCTTAAGAGTTGCAAACAAAGAAATGGAAGGGAAACTATAATGATTACCAGTAATTCCACATGTTTTTTTTTAACTTAACGCTCAGCAACACTGAGCTCTTACACCACACATCACAAACCTTGCAGGTTTCTAGGCTCTGATATATGCTTGCTTTAAGCAGAAGCTGAACTAAGATATTTATTTACAAAGTTCTGTGGCTTGGTTTTTGTCATGTGTATGTTTAATATAACTACAACGGAATGTTTTATTATACATTTCAGCCAAAGGCAATGCTCTTGGGAATCAAGGTTGCATATTTCAGATGGCAGTGTTTCTCCCTGTTGCAGGTATGTTTTATCATACCCTAATCAATGACCAAAGTCTGCCTTTAATACTCACTGAAGAAATCTGAGGCCTGTCTCATATAAGGCTTGCTTAAACATCAATGTAACTGCATGTATTTATCATATACCACAGAGTTATGGGCCCTTCACTTCCACCATTCTGACATTGGTGGAAGTGGTCACAAAACAGCGTCTGGGCTTGCAAAAGCTACACAGTAGTACAGTAGTCACATTTCAAAGGAAAATGACTTTGCGCAGACAATTTCACTTTATAATTTTTTTACTGTTAAAGGGAATGTGTCAGAGTTTTATTACTTTCCCCTACTGACCATGAAAGAGAGCTGTTGAAATGAAACTTGCCTAGCAGTATAAGACTGTCCAAAATTGCAAATATCTCTGCTAATAGAGGTACTCTGAATATGTTTTTATAAATTAATTTTTTAGTTTTAAGGAGAATTTAAATCCCTTATAAAATACTTTTTTCTGTTCTGTCTGTTGTTTATAAGGTTTTTGAGGATACCAGAACAGAACTGTGTATTATGTTTAATAAATCTTTAACACAAGATAAATAGTTTGTTATCTCATATGGCTGTTGTACATCTCAAATAATGTCAATGTATTGTGGGATACTTTTTGCTATATTTGCATAGATTTTACATATAAAACTCTCATTTTATACTGAGTTAATTTGCTCTAAAGATAGCATCATCTAATACCCCATACCTGGTACAAATTTACAACATAAGATTATAACTATTAGATTAAGACAAAGGGCAGTATAAAGATTTCATTAAATTACTGGTAAAAGGAGAACTAAGCCCTAAAAATGAATAGGGCTAAAAATTCCATGTCTTATATACTGAACTTATTGCACAAACCTAAAGTTTCAGCTTGTCTAAAAGCAACAATGATCCAGGACTTCAAACTGGTCACAGTGGATCACATCTTGGAAAGTGTCTGTGACACTTGGGCATCTTTGGAGACACAGATCTTCCCTGCTAAAGGGCTGTGGTTGCCTTTGGCTGGTACAGAAGCTCAAAACATAATGTACAACATATCTAGCTACTTCTTTAGTTTAACTTTCCTTGTCCTTTAAGGATTGTGGAAAAAAGATCAACACATTCCACTCAAAAAACATGTACAATAATATATCAGTGCTTCTTGCAAGTCAAAATATTACAAAGCAATGTATGTATAAAAAGGCTTGACTGTATTTTTAAATCTCTTCCACCCCATGTGTTGTAGGTAATCTCATGCAGGATTAGATAGGTAGAGGTTCAATCCGTATTATGTGGGGACTCCAGTTGCAGTTCATCTACAGTACACCTAAATTCCATTCCATTCTGTAAATTCATACAGAGAAAAGTAATAGGTTTGGTGAGAAAATGAAAAACTGTCACAAAGGACATAATTTACTGTGTTCCTCAACAAGCACATGATATGTTCCTAACAAAAGAAGCTAACAGCTTTCCCAAAATAAATGGTGATTGCGATGTTGTTATATTGTAAAGTTCCTTTATTTGGCAGACGTTACAATAAGGACTACATGATTTAAAAAAAACTGCATAATTTCTAAAAAAATTCACTGGCTTGCCTTCACTGTTTGTAATAGATTGCAATTGGTGCAGCCAGTAGCAATGCCTTGAAATTTCTCCCCAATTAGGTAACCTTGAATTATCTTGCTTGTGGGCTCAACTTGAAGACCATTCACAGTGGTATTTCTGAATAATATCTAATGTATATATATATATATATATATATATATATATATATATATTTTTATATATATATATATATATATATATATATATATATATCGAAATCCAGGTAGTATCAGCACTCCAAGGCAATATTCTGGCTGATATAAAAACCACCCTTCAAGGGTTATTTAAGATTTGCACAAGTGGGTTTTATATCATCCTTGAGAAAGGTCATAGTGGCGACCGAAACGTTGGAACATGATATGATTCAATAAATGATGGAAGTTTTTTGATGAATGCCTGATACAACAATGTATTTTTATAGAGTGCAAGAGTTCCCATGCAAAGAACAATAATATCCACTAAAGGGTTTAAATAGAAACTGTCAGGGGGGCCTATCAGTTCCCAACGCGGAGTAGTCAGGACCAAGGAGGAAGCCCAGGGGTTAAAGTCCAAATTCAACGTACAGGCAAGGGTTCAGGCACAAACGTAGTCAAAGTCCAGGCAAAGGTCCAAAGGTAGGCAGAATAATATCAAAGTCAAAATTCAGGCAAAACAGATACTATACTTGGGCATTGAACCGGCGTTCTGGGCGTCCTTTTATTTGAATTTAGCGCCGGTTTGTGACATCATCACATCGGCACTCTGGGAATGGGTAGAGGTTGTAAAAGACTGCTGGGTTGATTATGACTAGCCTTGGAACTGGCACAAATTGTGCAAACAGCGACAAAGTCCTTGACATCCTTGAGGACTATGCGCCCTTGAAGTTCTAGAGTTTTTTCCGGACCAGGGTGTCCAGCCTGCTTAGAACAAGGAGTCTGTTGTAGGATGGGCAGACAAAACTCAGAGGGTACAAACACCATCCCAATAGGTGTATCAGCAGGAGCGGAAGACTGACTAAACAGGATTTACTCAGCAAACTGAGGAAAAATGGAAGCAATAATCTTAGCAGGAGGGATAATGGGATCTTGTTTATCAGGGAGCCAGTCCACTGGAGTGAAGCTAGGAGAGTGCATCCACTTTTCAATTATTGGAGCCAGGTAGAATACCGCCTTGTATACCTCGTCATTCCAAGAGGTCTCTGCCATTAAAGTTCTAAAGTCAATAGCATACTTACTGGCACTGAGACTTCCCTGACGGATTTGCAGAAGGCGAGATAAGACATTAGACACAGTTCGAAAGCCTGAAGAAATGCTTTGGCATCAAAGGTCAAAGGAGAATTCTTTCTACTTTCACCAGCTCAGAAGTGAATTGTGAGGGTTTAAATTCAAATTGAATAAGACACTGAGCAACGAACCCTCTGCAGGCTTGTGGGTCCCCACTGTAGCGAGCAGGAGGAGGGATGCGTGGCTCATGAGCCGGAGAGACCGTTAGCAGAGGAACGACATCAGTAGGGGGATTCCCCGTGACTGGAGGAGTGGAAGGCATATGTGAAAGAAGCGTATCAAGTACTTGCCCAATACGAATTTGCTGAGTCTCACACTCTTCCATGCCGGACGCCAATCCCGGGAGAGCTCTTCCGACATCTGGTGTAGCTTCCTCAGAGGGGTCCATGGCCCAAGTATGGCTCCCAAAGGGGAGTAGTCATGACCATGGTGGAAGCCCAGGGGTTAAAGTCCAAATTCAATGTACAGGCAACGGTTCAGGCACAAACGTAGTCAAAGTCCAGGCAAAGGTCCGAAGGCTAGCAGAATAATATCAGAGTTAAAGTTCAGGCAGGGTCAAGTCCAGGAATCAATAGATACAGAATAATCAGATACCCAGGGACAAGACCACTGGCGTGCAGCTTGGCGGTCCTGACAGAAACCATATACAAAATATCATATTTCTCTGTAATTTTTATGGAAAATTCTGAAAATACAGCTACAAAAGCGTTTCCAAACACTAATAAAATATTGGTGAAAAGTCTCAGGAAAGAATATTGGTTTAGCAGCCTTTAAGTAGTTACAAAAACAAATAAGAGCTTAGTTATGAGTGAGACTGCAACAATGAATACACTATTTATCACTATTTATCAGTGTTACTATTCAGGTGTTCCTTACAAATATGCATAGTTTCTCTAGTCACAGCTCAGTTCATGCCGACCCTCCCTTGCATATCATTTTGATGTTGAGTATATGAAATGACACAATCCAGGCTTCAAAAACCTTTAAAGCAATTGCCTTTGGTCTGCATCAAAGAGCCAGTGCAATTGAACACATTTTGACACATTGTATCAGGTTCATCTTCCCCTTGGACCCACAATAATGGGGAAAACTGCATTGTGGGTAAAAAAACATAGCAACATATGACTGGATTTGACCTTTGCTCACTACACTTACTAAATAACTGTTGAAGCCTCTTTTCCATTGCTCTCTCGGTAAGTGGTGGGGTATCAAAAATAAAGAAGATTTATGAAACTACCTTCACTTTTTTTCTTGTAGATGTCTGCATCTTTAAATGTTGTTACTAGAATAGTTCCTTACAGTTGCCCCCACATCTTGCACTGCATATAATGCAATTTTCGAGTTATACTGAATATAGTGACTAATAGCTAGTAATGTAATAAATTAAACTGTTAAGGCTAATAATGTAAACATAATTTTTTGGCCACAAAAGAATGACTAGTATTTTTAGCCTTAATAATTTGCATTATTAGGGGTCTTTTCTTTTCATGCCCCCTCTGAATCTTAACAGAAGAACATGTTTTAGCTTTTATTGCCATCTCTTTGTGCCATTGAGTACTCAAATAAGGCTACATCATTAATGAAAACAATCAATAGTTTTCATGACATGTAATACTCCTTTATAGCTCGTCATTTACTGTGCAGGGGCACTTTAACAGGCAAACTGCTTCTAAGAAGTTGTAGCTATAGTTATTTATACTGGGACATCTAGAGCATATGATATAGAGCTGCTTCTAACACCTAAGATGATGCTTCTACTTTTTGTCTCAGGCCTGCAAAGTGGTTTAGTTAATTTTTTGTTAATCTTTTAGTCTTTTGTGTGATTGCTTTTTTCTGGTATATCATCAGAAAAAATGCTGTTTTATTTTTGCTTGATATACTGAGAGCTCCTGTAGATATATATGAAAATTTTTTTTCATTAATTGTTTTTAATATTTGAAGCAGGGAGGACAGTATATAAAAATAAAATAAATCAAATACTTCTGACAAGTTAATTCCATGTAGCGGCAGCCTTCTTTAACTTTGCATCCTATAGGAGGAGAACATTTTTTTCTATAGGATATTTTTTAAAAGGATTTGGTTTTTCTGAAATGCAGTCTTTTTCTGTGTGTCTTTTGTCTGACTTTATGGCATTTTTATGGTGTCTCTAATGACATTTTTCAGAAATGACATCTCCTATTAATTTTGATGACATCATCCAGTGTCATGTATTCCAATTTATTATGTGACTAGGAAGCCAAAGGTGCTGAGTTATGGGTCTCAATTATCCTTTGCAGAGGCAGTTAATTAAGCTTTACTGTCTCCCACTTCTGTGTGGCAAAGATCCAGATAGCCGCCTTCTCTTTTTCAATTTCACAAATAATATTGGGTTTGATTCTGCTCTATACACAATATGACAATTTGCTCATTAAAATGTTTAAAAAATGTGTAGCAGTATATATTTTTGAGTTCATAATATGATTGAGATATAAAGATAGATGATACATAGATAGAGATATAATGGATGGATAGATAGATAGATAGATAGATAGATAGACAGCATTAGAGACATTTTTACAGTGCAATAAGATGTATACCAAATAATTGATATAGTAAAGTTAAAATCAGAATAAGCTATTTGGTTTGTATATGATGATAAACTTAATTTTTATGTTGCAGGCCAGACTAATTGTCATTGCAGTTTTTAACTAGACTGTTGCCAACCTCTACTTTCACATGACCACTAATGAGCCTTTATAATTATTTGCAGTACCACTAATCGGAAGAGGCCCCTGCACAGAAGAGTATGATCTAGTAATAAATTAATAGACATCAAGGAACATGGTGGGCAGCAAACAAATATGCATAAGCTAAATAAAAACTTTGCTATCCTTTCAAACTTGTCTAATCACACAGAATCTTACTCACAAGGGACCCATGTCATTTTCATTAAGTCAGTTTGAACATTGCATTGTACAGAATAGGAATAGGAAAAGGAATGTGAATATTAATGTTATATATATATCTGCCTCATTTATCTACTTTCCAAGAAAATGAGCCATGGGTGGAAATGAGCTTTCTAGAATTCATACTGTAATTAGCTCGAAGCTTGTAGGTGGAACTCCTCATCAAGACTGAGGATTCAGATATCTGATATCTAAAGAATAGGGAACATAAAATTGCATCAATAGGCAAACTTCAGTTGAAGAAAGACAATTAATATAGCTGATACTATATTGAATACAAGAATTGCAAAATATGACACTTTAAATTACTCATACAGTATAGCAAGTTGTGCAGTGACCATCCTTCAACACATTAAAACAAAATAAACTAAAGACCAGAGGTCTCAGTTTCTACTGGTAAATGTTGAGACATTAAATTAAGAGTTAATTATTGTGACCCTTGGAGATTCATGCATTAAGCATATACACCGACCTATAGAACATGTAAGGTTCTAGCCTTCCATGGATATCTTTGTTATCACCTCACCTCCCAAAGCTATCATCTATCATAAATCATGTAGAATTTGGCAAGCATAGTCTGTCATCTTTAGCTTGTAGAAATTAGCTGAACAATGTTGTCTGCAAACTTCAAAAGCTGGGAGCTTTGCTCAACATAATATGTATATGACACACAGAGAGCAAAGAGAGTCAATTCTGACCATTTTCCCATTGCATTGTACTGCACTGTACACCAATAAAGGCTATATACAAAGAGCTATCTTAAAAGGAAGGATAGTTAAGTTCCCTCTAAACCAAAAGTTCACTTTGAAAAGTTCTTTCCGCGTGACCTAGACAAAGGTTTTCTAATATCTTTTACAGTATTATTTTTCTATGTGGTCTTTGAATTATAAAACATTTTGTTATATAGATCTTTAGTTTAGAACGTTAATTTGTTTCTAGCTTCTAAAGCCTTATTTGTCCTAGCAACTAAAAATTGCAGAATACTATAATGGAAAGTGTAGCTGTCCAGAAAAGACAGGTAAGTAATTATAGATAGTAATAACATATACATTTAGCCTCAAGATGAAGCTGCTTTGTAGTTTCTGGGATCAGTGATGGAACACTTATCTCTGCATTAATAAATGAGCCCCAAGAAATGTGATACATTTGCTACTAAATTTGTTTCATGCAAATTAGCCTTTATTACATAAGAATAAAATATTGTTGTGGATCTTAACACACGTGATGAATTTAAACTATGCTATCATCTCAATCATTATGTATATCTTTTTTTCCATTCCTCACTGTAACAAGCTACTTGTATCCTGTGTAAATACAAATTACCAATAAACATGCATTAAAATGTATTAAAACTTATGAATCATGTATTGCATTTAACACAGATTCTGAAACATACTGATCATGCACATTTCATTTGACAACTGTATTTGGCTTCTGTTCTATCTTCTGTAATATTTAAATAGAAGAAAAATGTTTATTGCAACAGATTAGAACATTTGCCTTGAAATTGTATTCTTAACACATCCAATTATTTTTGAAAATCTTTTGACAATTCAAAGAGGAGGCAGTGCCCAAACTGAAAAATAATTGCAGTGCTGTTTATCTTATGCAGCATAACATGGCATATATCAAGTAGTAAAACGATAACATTGTCAAGCCAAAAAAATTCCATTGTGCAGTTCAGAGGCTGATTTTATAACAGAATGACTAAGCACTGCCTACAATATATTTCAATGTATATATGTATATATAAATATATATATATATACCTATACCGTTTATATTTTTATTGTACTGCCTCTTTAAAAAGAGAATGATGGTGTAAAAGAAACCCAGAAGCAAGTAGGTTATTATGAGCATATTTTATAAGAGAGGATGGCCAAAAATGATGCAAACTCATTGTTGAGAAATGCATCTTACAGTATATCATATGGCAACACATACATGGGCTTTGTTAGCTGATGACCTTTCAAACATTCATTGAGAGTGTGCAGAGTCAGTCTCAGTGGCAATATATAATATATATTAAAAAATAAAACTATATATATATATATATATATATATATATATACATATATACTGTATATACAGAGCAGTAGTTTTTTCAACTATTATAATTACCACCTGTGAAATTATGTTCGAAAAAATGTCACACATATAACATCCACTGTACCTGTGAATCCCACATGATACAAATGAGTAGGAGCCAATTTGCAATGAATTATATAGCAGAGACATTACTTGAAATTGATACAGTATCAAACATTCTTTAAAAATAAATAGAAGAATGTACAATAAATACTATCGGAGTTTAGAAGTAGCACTACGAAGAGAATTTCATGAAGCCCTAGATTATGCATGCCTTGGAAAAGAATCCATGTCTCAGTTGATACAGAAAAATGACAAAACGTACAAATATATTATGATCCCCATGCAAAATACATTTTAATGTGCACTTAGTCCATACTATCATTATATAGCACTGAAATGTATTAAAGAATGACACCAAGAACCCTACATACAGTATATCTGGATTTATTTTCATAGTGTCAGATCTGCTGTGCTCTGTACCTTGGGCCAGATGCAGTGTTGGGTTCCAGACAGCCTTACCTTAAATTCTATCATAGGCAGAAGGTAATTGTGCACCCTAACAGGTGTGTCCACATCCTGCATACCCCCATACTTATATATTTAGTTCTGTCAATGCCACATATACTAAGGGGCAAATTTACTAAAATTCACCTAAAATCCTACGAATCTATTCGAAATTCGACTATTGAATGCTTATCGAATAGTTTTAGGCCATCATTTTGCTCAATATTCGATTTCTCGATGAATTCATACGATCGGATACCGATCGTTCGATTTCACGAAAAAGTTTTACTTTTTCCTTCGAGCCTCCGAAAAATTTGTACGATTCGAACGATTGAAGCGTTCAATCGTACAAATGGTATTCGAGCAGGACTTAGCAAAAGAATTGGTATTCGGTAAGTTCAATCTGGCGAAGTAGGCATTTGAAGGATTTTAAAATTTAAAATACTTTGATCATCGAATGATCAAATTATCGAATATCCGATCATTCGATCTATTCGATAATTAGGTATTCCATGATCGAAGAGGCCAAATTTTGCATATCCGAATATCCGAAAAAATCGTACAATCGTAATTCGAACATATTGGATCTATCTTCGATCCATTCACTTGAATTTTGTAAATTTGCCCCTAAATATCAAACAATTAATAAACAATATACTATTTATTTTTATTTTAAATAATCCCTACAAAAATACAAAAACAACACAATAGGGCACAAACAATGAAAATGTATATAAAGACAAAAAATGTCATATTGCATCATCACAGGAGGCGTTAGCAATCAAATCTGTTCAAACCACTTTCTGAAATCTGCTTTCACACGAGGGATGCTTGATGGCTTTCAAATGACTACCCATTGTTCTAATAGAGTTAGACATGTAAGAATAAAAATGGTAATTGTAAATATTTTCAGTTCATTACTGCGGTGAGCCAAGCAAGCCAGCTTTCTGTTCTGTGTGTCCCTGTTTGAGCTTTTTGTTATTCACTAAATTAAAAATGGTTTAAAAATAACCCTATAAAAACTGTTCATGGCAATGTATTTTAAAAGTCAGCATATGAAGAGTTGCTGTTAAACAAAGATGTACAAATCAGCGGCAAAGGAAATATCTTGTCTGCTATTTTAGTGCACAGAAAGGGGTCTGCTTTATGAACTGCAATTAGTATCCTAGCAACCACTAACCGCCAGGTATCTGAAGTAAAAAGAGTAGAGATGCCATAGAGTGAGTAAACATGAAAATACTTAATGCAGAAATTCACTAGCTAGATATACTGAAAAACAACTTTTAATAGAAAGTAAAATCCAAAACACAGGATGCAATTCAGCAAATTTCAGCAAACAAAAATGGTGCAAGGTACACAGTGCAGTGCTGTCAAGTGCAAAACAACTTTTTACAGACTGTATTGGTTGTATTTATAAGGAAGTGCTCAATACCTGAAAGCAAAGTTATGTGTATAGGGTGCAAACTGCAACAATGTAAAAAGCATAAGGGTTTGCATTTATATTTGCATTGCATTTATATTTGCACATTGTAGTAAATGTAAATAAGCCTCCTTATACTGTACATTAAAATTCTAAAAAAAAAAAAATTATTGAGAAAAAATATTAGATGTTACAAACAATTTTTTTTACATAGTAACAGCATGTACTTTAGCTTACCAGTTATCCATGAAAAAACATACTGTAGCTCTAAATAAATCTTCAAGTACCCGTGATATATTGTGACTTACGTACCTGCTAACAATAAATTGAAATATATATTTATAAATAACAAAAATAATTATATCTTATATTTTTTTTCTTTTCATGGAGGATAGGTAATGTCACTGATGGCTACCTAAATTCAGAATAAGTGCTAAGCTCCATGGTCACGGCTCGATCTTCTGCCTTTAGCATCCGCCTTTGGATTCAGGAGGAACCCTCAGCTATTCAGATGCCGCCAGGTCTTAACTTGAGAGGAGCAAAGTTCTGAACGAGTAAAGGGGCATGTGTGTTACTAAGGGTAGGATGGAAGGCAACAGTTCAAGGAGTAGACAAAAAGCCTAATCAGGCAGGCCGGGTCGGTACAGGTGGAGTTCAGCAGAGTCATTCAGGCAGGGAACAAAACCAGAAGATAATAGACTGAAAAGCACACCCAGGAACTAAGTAGACCTAAAATGGGCAATGAGTTTTAGCTCAAAGCCCCTTTATATATTCGAATTTCACAGCACTGGCGCATAAAACACGGAAGTGTGCGCCATGTGCACCTTAGTTATCCCTGGCAGCCGAGGGAGAGGTGCAGCAGACGTTCCCACCAGCCCATTATTCCTCACAGGTCATTTCCCTAGTTTCAAGTGAATTGTAACTATAGCCCACTGAAAAATAATTGTTTTAATAATAATTATTTTTATTTGGGGCTAAACTCTCCCATAGAGATACTGGGGCTCATTTATAAACTACAGTGAACATATTTGCCCTACGTGTATTTATATTTAAAAAGCTGGGCAAGATTAGTGTAGTTAATGTGCAAACACTGCACTGCACAAGTATTGTATATTTGTAACTTTGGTGGCAGAAAAAACTCACTAAACAGTTTTTCGCAAATTGCCCATTTGTATTTGAAAAATTGCAGTCAATGCTACATTTGCAAACAAAGACCACGTGCAGTGGCCATGCTCATCTCATTTGCGAGTATTTGTGCACAATGTGCATGTCTCTGCTATTCACAGAAATATGAAAGACAACCACAGCAGTGCAATATTTAAGCATTTAGTGGAAAACATAAGACAAATGCCCATATTCAAAAGTTTTCATTAGCTTACTAAAGCACCATTGTTCACAATGGTGAAAGCTCTAATTAGATGTGATGCTTTGACACGATTGAGATAAGTGGGGTAAATGTGTTGATATTGTATGTGAAACATTCAATCCACAGTGGCTTCATCTGTAACACATTTTTTCAGTGTAAGAGAGGGCATTTAGCTAACCATTTGAGCAGAGTATGAAAGATCAAAAAAGCAAACAAGAGCAAATCAATCAGAAGATTTAAGGTGAAAAATAGTACTGTATAAAAAAAAGTGGTTTGGCTCTGAAAACAACATTGTGTTACCTATGGAAAATGCAAAGGTACATTTAACACTGTAAAAGATGTTTCAAAAGGGTGCAGAGATCTACAGAATTTCTTGTATGGTGGGTCTCTTATAATGTAGCAACACAATTTTCAGACAACTAAAAGATTTTGCCAGAAGTTGATCATTGAAAAAGAAGTCCATCTTTAAAAGAAACTGTTCATAAATCATAAATCTTTTTAGTCAAGTTTTATCAACTGAAGACAATGATGTGCAATGTCCTCGTCCCAACCACAGCAGATTAAGTTAACCCCTACTTAAGCTACAGTGAGGTTGCTTGCTTGCTACAAGTTAAACAGATAACATCAGTTTTGGATTTAACAGTTTTTTTGCAGCATGGAAAATAATTGCCTGGTTTTTTATTCTAATTTGCAATTTACAACAGGGAATAAGAATGGGTGTTTGTACTGCTGCTACTGCTGCGCTAACACTCACTTAATATAAATATGTTCACCTACAGAAAGCAGTCAAATTCAGACAAAATGACTCTGGATTCTAAGGTCTGATCTGACTGAAAGCTGCCACCACATACTGGAGCATTTCATGTTTATTACCATACTTATTGTTATTCATATTGCTCAATATTTAGTATTCCTGTCTGTAAATCAGTAGCATGATTAATTTAACAACAGCATAGTGTCGTAAAAGGGTGCTAGTTGAGGGATGAGTACACTAGTGACATACACTCTAGGACAACAGTGAACCACGTAACATTAGAAGGAGGATTTGTTATATGCTATTTGACAACTGTTAAACTCTGGCTTAAATGTGTCTTACTTTATCTTATTGTTTTTTATATCAAATATCTGCTAGTAGTGCTGTTACGTGACTAATGCACAAATAATGCTATACAGATGTTGATTCTTTTGAATATCAGGGTTGTTCCTTTTGATTATTTCTTTATTATATAGTTAGGAAAACAGATGCTAATTTCTCAGAATATTACTGATTTTTCTCCTGTTACATAATTAGGAAAAAGTTTATCCCTTCTGTTTTATCATTCAGTACATCAACCCATACTCCAAAATATATATATATATATATATATATATATATATATATATATACCAGTCAGCATAACGATACACCACATGACACTTTTCTTTTACATTCCTTTTGTGTTCAGATATTTATCTTTGTGGAATACTGTAATTGCCTTTGATTATAGTGTTTTAAGTAATTTAGGTCTAGCCCAGTAAAACCACTACATACACAATAGGCAAAAATGCAGGTTCAACTGCCTCAGTAGTGGATTATTATACCCTTTTCAAGGTTATAGAGATAAAGTAAATGATGGTACCAATTTTATATTCTCTTACAGGAATGATTGACATAAACCTTCCCCACCCCTTTTTTTTTTGTCTATTTAAAGGGCATGCAGGAGCTTGAAACTAGTGCTGGTAAAAAGCTATACTGAATCTAACAAGGCAATTAAGATACTGTTAGTATGATTGTTTAGAATAATAAATTTTAAGCATTTCAACTGAGTTAATACAACACAGTTTTAAAGCCAATATAATCAAGACTACCCCGGAGCAATCACTGCTAATGTGTAAAATGTTACCCTTAATATACTTTTAAGGAGTATGATACAACCATCATTTAGAGTACTAGCTTTTGTCCATTTCATTTGGACTGCATTCACAAAATCCAGTTGGGTTAATAAAGCAGCACCTTATTAATATGCAGTTCATACACTGAACCTATTTTTTAACTTTACTGTTGTAATTCCTAATGCATTTACAATTCTGAAAGGGAATCCATTTGCTTTTATTTACCATGCATTTCTGTACCTAAGTGTAATTTTATAGGAGCTTGTATCTCTTCTTCTGCAAAACCAGAATCCAGAGCATGATATCACCTGACATCAAATACACAGCTTCTGCTGCTCACAGATATGGAATACATAAAAAGAATATTAGAATTGCACCCTGTTACTCCCTATTACAATCATAAGTAATATGTACAACATATGGGATAATGAGAAACAGCATGCACTATTTGCCCCTTTTATACAAGAATAAAACAGCTTTCTCTTCTCGTTGTATTCAACAATAATTCAATAATAATGAAAAAAAATACTTTTATTCCCCTTGGCATTTAGCATTGGGAAAATACCCTGCAGAGAGAAAGGTCTTTGGATTAGGTCAGACCAGGCTATTCCTTTTGAACGGATAAAAAAGGCATTTTATTTTTTATTCTACAGCTGTAATTTGAAGACCTCCACCCTTGTCTAGGCATAACAGTCTGTTTAATTGTTAAAGGGACAAACATAATGCCACTTCAGTACAAAAAGGGCTATATTTCTTCATTCATTTAAAGCTTTTTTTATTGCGTAATATTGCAGCTTTGAATAATACATTAATATGCCTAGAAGATATTATAGTTTAATGCTTTGGAAGTGAACTGAACGGCATGTATCATCTGCAAGCCAATAGAATTTCAGGGATCTTCAGTTTCTCAGCATGGTAGCTGTATTAAAAATCTGTTTTAATCACGGGGCACAAGTTCAGCTGCTTAGAAACATTTCCATTTTTATTGCAGTTTTTCTAGGCTTTCCTGGGATTCTCTCTTATGAAGGCTTAAGCTGCAGTCCAGAAGCCAGACACACAGACACCGAAAATAAGCATTATCTATTTTTTTATAGCTAGGACCACAACTCCTGGTACATTTTTGCCCACAAAAACCCAAATAAATAATCACAAAATATGCTATCACCAGTTTACTAAACAGCGAGAAATATAAACTTGCGAATATTTTGACAAATAATTATTTGATCAACACATTACATTTGCTGACATTAACGCAATGTAATGACTTAGTGCAACATTAAATATTCAACAAAGTGGCCCAAAGACAAAAACGTTGATATAATATTCGCAGTACTTTATCTCAACCTTTGAAGTGGTGGTTAAATACGTTTTTGCCAGAAAATTCTCAGGGACAGGACATACAGTATCCCATAAATAATTTCTATTTTTACCCATGATTACTTTCTGTTCCTGTAGCCTTTGCTGAGAAGGAAGAGAGAAGTATAGAATGTTCTGGATTTCGTTTTTTTTTAGCTGCTGCAACAGCTTTATCAGCTCCACCCAAACTTCAGGGCAGGAATTCACAACAGAGGAGGTAGAGGGAATGCCTCTAGGCTTCATAAGCCTCATCATTTTATACAACGCTCAGTACTGGAACATCTGACTGACACTGATGTGAGGGAAATGTTCCGCCTGAACAGGCAGGCCATTCTTGCCATATATAATCTAATTGTAAATGATCTGGAACCATTAATAGGAATATCACAGGTCATCCCAGGCATGGTAGAACTGCTTGATGTTTTACATTTTTGTGCTACTGGCAATTTCCAGCCATAATTCTCAAGTATGATTGGGAAAAGTTGTCCCAGTTTGTTCCAGAATACTAAATCCGGTGGCTCACATTTAGTTTGCTTTCCAACATTTTCTGAGGAGTGGCAGGAAGTGAAAGCTTGATTCTACTGCATGCACATACAGCACACCCCACTTCAATCGATAAAATTTGCAACCGAAAACACACTCATTCACTTAAGGCCTTATTTATCAAAATCTGAATTTTTCTGATTATTTTAGTAAAAAAAAGTCTGACCAAACTAGAATCCATCATTGGACCTTATGTATTATTAAAAAAGCACAATTTAATTGATTGAAGACAAGCATGAAAAAATCAAGCAAAAATCCAAATCGTATGGGGTTTTTTTGGAGTTTTTTTCCCGAATCACTTGATTTTTCAAGCTTTTTCCCAAAAATCCGAAATGTTTCAGATTTTTTTTCCGAAAAGTCCAAAATAGTTAGATTTTCAGGGTAATTCCAGTACAGACCACAGAAACTTCCATATAGGACAGGGACCTTTCCTATTGACTTATATACTGTACAACCTCAGTAGTTCTTTGATGCTGGATTTTCAGATTCAGACTCAGATTCAGAAGTTTTTTTTCCACAAAAATTTGGGATTTTATAGTAAAATAGTAAAATTTTACTTTTTGTCATTCAGACTAAATAACCCCCTAGATGTGCAGGTGGTCTGCGACTCCCACCAACGCATATGAAGCACTGCACATGCAGGAAGAGCAATAGTTGCTACTCAGTAGTAGCAGTCACTCAACAGCTGTCCAGTGCCAGAGGCCAATCCCTTTAGTAAATTGCAAGGCAAGACCCTGTACTGGTCCAAAAGAAGATAATTAAAAATGTGATAGCCTAACAGAAAGAGAAAACAGACCATTTTATGGAAAATTCATTAGGCAGGGTGCTAATTTTAAAAAAATATATTTTTGCAGCTCTAACACTAATTTGTTTACCTTAGTGGAGCCAGTCATTAGAAAAGCTGTATATTATTTTAATAGAAAAGTCAAATTCACTGGGAGGGACAACAACACGTTGGGAACTCCCCAGTGAATATAATTGCCAAATTTAGATCCTGAGTCTGCACTCGTGTTCAGTGAAAAGTCCAACAGATCAGGGTACTGTGCCTTGAGTGTCGCATCTCTGCAGATGCCCCATTGATACTCTTCACTTTTCTGGATTCACATATGCAATACTGTAAGAATACAAACTTTACATTTAGAGGCAAATTTACTATTATTCCCCAAAATTTGCTCGATCCTACTCGAAATTCTATAAGCATTCAACTATTCGAACGCTTCGATTGTACGAATGGTATTCGAGCAGGACTTAGTCTCAGAAGCCTATGGGGGGTTTCCCATAGGCTTCTATTACAATTTGGTAGGTTCAATCTGTCGAAGTAGGCATTCGAACATTTTTAAAGTGAACCCGTCAACCAGACACAAAAATCTGTATAATAAAAGTCTTTTTCAAATTAAACATGAAATCCAATGTCAAATTTTTATTAAAGCATTCATAGCTGTTTTAAGCTCATTTTAAAATTTCAGCTGTCAATCAAATATTGTCTGCCACTCCTCTATGCCTTAGGCATAGAGGTGGGGCAGATAATTACTTTCACTTTCCATTCAGTACTTCCTAGATGTCACTGCTCCCCACACATTCCCCCAGCTCTCTTAACCATTTAATTGTGTAGCCAGGACATGGGGATAGAAATCAGGCCCCCCATTCTGGTGCACAAACAAGATTCTGAGATGATACAAGGCTTGCCTTAATAACAGTGTCCACAAAATGGCTGCTGCCTGCTTGCTATAATTATGAATTCCCAGACTGAAGAAGACAAGATTAAAATAATTTATATAGTGTAATTAATGTTCATTTTGCTTGACTAATGTGATAAAATAGGATTTTGAATATTTTTTTGGGGTGACAGGTCCACTTTAAAATTTTGATACCTTCGATCATCGAATGATTGAATTATCGAATATCCGATCATTCGATCTATTCGATAATTTGGTATTCGATGATCGAAGAGGCCAAATTAGAATATCTGAATATATGAAAAATTTGTACGATCGTTACTCGATCGTATTTGATCAAACTTCGATCATTTCACGTGAATTTTGTAAATTTGCTCTTTAGTTTTTTACTCCACTGTGCATCGACACTGTTCAGAGTAGTGAGGATTACCAAGACATCAGAAGAGATTGTGGCTCAGCTCTCAAGGGATTGTACCCTGGCCGAGTAAGTTCAATGAATAGGGGCACTCCCCTGTGACTATTACTTGATTTGTGATTTTAATATGGACCCTAAAGCCCTAATACAATCTGAATGGCAGCCCCTGCACTGTAGGTTATATACTGTATCTGAAAACTATTATCTGTATTAATCAGTTTTGCCAATGCAGGATAACAGTATGTAAGATTATTGGGTAGGCTCTAAGGTTTCCATATTGGCCAGAATTTGCATGAATTGGATGTAAGAATCATTTTTCATGTACGGGAGCCTTGACCAGTGATTTGTAATTTTTTTTAACTAGAAGAGCCAATAAAATATATCATTCGTCAGCAAAAGAAAAATGAATGAACACAAGAGGACACCAATGCCATGATATAAAGTGCTCTCTGGAGGAAGATATAAATGTCAGTTACTGTCACTGTAGACACAATGAATGGATAACAAAATGATCACTCTTGCTTAATCTCTTCTGTTGAGATACACAAGCCTTCAACAGTGTGCAGGCTGCCTTCTACACACTGCCAGCTGATTAGTAAATATGTAGACATTTAATACAAAACAAAATATTTTTTACATTTATTTTCAAATAAGCAGAAAAAATATTACTTGTGTAACATTATAGAACATAGAATTTCAACTTACTTAAATGCTGAAGATATACTTTCTTTGTCATAATACTGGCATGTTTTAGGCGGCCTGATTTAGATTTTTGATTTTTTTTTTCATTATGGTAAAAAGTTGTGACCACTAAAATTGTCAAAATCATGAAGAAACCCACAATAGCTATGAAGGGGTTTTTGCATTATATTTAGCTTTACTTAAGAGACAGGATCATGTAACCCCTCTGAGATTATTAAAGAAAGGCAAGAAATGTAGAACGGTACCATAGATCCATTGGGTCCACCTAAAGCTAGATGTGTTTCTCTCTTATGCACTTGTACAGTATGGCCACAAGGTGTCTCTCAACTCTAGATATTCAGTATAATCTTCAGCGACAAAATCTTTCTCAATGAAAAAATGTGCAACTAGGCAGCAGACCCTGGTGCCCCAGGGGTATCTGCAGACAATGCAAATACCAGTCAAAACCTGTGATGCCACTCTGGTTCTACTCCCAGTTATTAATGCACCATGTACCATGATCTTACACCAATTGGTGTGGAGAGGGTCAGGGCTTGTTTCCATCCAACAATCCAACGGCAAAGGAAGATTGATAGCACCCCCAGCTGGCCAAGCCTGTTGTGAATGCACTAAATTTCACTCAAGCACAATGCGTTAATACTTGGGCAATTTCTGATCCCTCCCTATAGGAGTACTGTACATGTATATATATAAATATATATATATATATATATTTATATACATACATATATACATACATACATACATACATATATATATATATTCGTAAAACACACCGCACATCCAGGACTCATATCTAGTGAAAAAAATGAGTGTTTATTCCCAACGTTTCGGCATCCTGACTGGAGCCGTCCTCAGGAGAGACTACACAAGTGTAGACACATTTATATAGATAAAATTTGGCGCCAAACAATCCCCCATGACGTCATCAACCTGTGCCAGAGTGTCTGGTTAGGTCCAATTCACGTGATTAGACTATGTAAATAAATAATGTGCTCTAGAGCACGTGTATATAGCCCACTGTGCATAAATAGAGTTGCTGTCTGCGACATAAAAATCGTGAATAACATCGTAAATAGTGATGGCGAATTTATTCGCCAGGGGCGAATTCGCAGCGAATTCCCGCGATTCGCTGCTGGCGAATAAATTCGCGAAACGCCAGCAAAAATTTGCCAGCAAAAACGAGTCGTGCGTCGTGTTTGACACAGCGCGTCGAAAACAACGCGGCGCGCCGAAAATGACGCGAAGCGGCGGAAACGGCGCGATTGACGCGACGCGCGTGAAAACCGAGGCGCGACTCGTTTCGCTAATTTTTTCGCCAATTCGCGAATTTCGCTGGAAATTCGCTAATTTTTCGGCGAAGCGAAACGGGTGAGATTCGCCCATCACTAATCGTAAAGCCTTATATATATATATACATGCATATATAATGCCCTAAATTTCACTCAAGCACTATATATATATATATATATATATATATATATATACATACACACACACACACACATATGAATATGTGAATATGAAAGGAACCTTACACTGTAAGCACCGCTGGAGCAGTGGTATATATATATATATATATAACCACACTCACCGGTCTTCTTTAGTGAAAAAATCGCTGGTTTATTGCAACGTTTCAGCCAAACTCGAGCCGTCCTGAGCTGGCCAACGACGTCAAAGTCATCCCATATCTGGCCAGCTTAAATTTAACAAGATATTCATGGCTTTTGTGCACTATATCCTTGGTGAGTAGTGATGTCATTTTTGTCATTTGACTCACCAAAACTTGTGTATTATAAAGTACCCCCTGTTGCAAAATAGGAGAATTTTTTAAGTCCTCTGGGAGTTCCAGGCCCTGTATAAAATCATTCGGCCCCCTGCTTTTATATTGTCATGGAACTCCTCAGAGACTTATAATATCCTTATATTTTACAAGATGGAGTACTTTATTCACTATATATAT
>CM044437.1:74058595-74082309 GCA_024363595.1 Xenopus borealis
GAGTTAACTTTTAGTATAATGTAGAGAGTGATATTCTTAGACAATTTGCAATTGGTTTTATTTTTTCATTGTTTGTGGTATTTGAGTTATTTAGCTTTTTATTCAGCAGCTCTCTAGTTTGCAGTGTCAGCAATTTGGTTTCTGTGGTACAAATTACCCTAGCAACCCTGCATTGATTTGAATAAGAGACTGAAATATGAATAGGAGAGGGACTGAATAGAAAGATGAGTAATAAAAACTGGCAATAACAATACATTTGTAGCCTTTCAGAGAATTTGTTTTTAGATGGTGTCAGTGACCCCCATTTTAAAGCTGCAAAGAAACAGTAGAAAATTGCAAATCATAAAAAATAAATAATGAAGACCAATTGAAAAGTTTCTTAATATTGGCCCTTCTACAATATACTAAAAGTTAACTTGAAGGTGAACCACCCCTTTAAGAGTGAAGTTCTGCCACTAGAGGGAAATTCCGCCGCCCTCCATTCATTTCTATGGGATTTTTAAGGGCGTATTTATCAAAGGGTGAACTTTCACTTCACCCATTGATAAATAGGCCTTTCAAAATCCCATAGAAATGAATGGAGAGCGGCGGAATTTCCCTCTAGTGGCGGAACTTCACTCTTTGATAAATTTACCCCCATGAACCTTATAGTTGAAGGTATTGCATTGAGATCTGTTACAAAGTTACTTTGTGCCTTTGCGTTCCAAGCCTCCCTCCGTGCCGCCGTGTACACACTGTTCTCATTGTAATCCTGTTGTACCCGGAGGAACTTCGATTGTTTGAAGGCTTATTTGTCATTCATGTATTTGGCAATCTGGTCTTGCAGCGTGCTCAACCAGTCTGTCTTTGTCTGACTTCAGGGTATTAAGGTTAGTCTTCTCAAACTTTGTCAGTTCACTTCACAGGGTTCTCAACTCCCAGTCTGTTTCCTCAATAACAAGAAGTAGCAGTTCATGTGAATAACTATCCAATGTTGTACACCACCTGTTGCAAAACTCCGGGTTACTGCGCCCGATTGTAGGTGTGTTGTTGATATGAAAGCCTTGTGGGATTTTCTTCTCCCTATAATATTCAGAGAAGGATACTCCAGGGAGGTGTAGTTCAACCTTCTTCTTACGCATCCACAGCAGTTCATGATAGGTTTCTCTGCTATATATATATATATGTATATATATATACATATATGTGTGTGTATAATTTTTCTGTAGATGCAGTGGAGCCTATACAAAATATGGCAATTAATTCAGCAAAAATTAAGACAGTTAATCCAGCAGTAGCAATTATATCTAGAAATGGGTAGGGTAAGGATAAGCCATGCTCTCCTACCTACTTGTAAATACATGTAAGCCTCACAATATAGTACAATAATCAAGTTTAAACGTTATACATTTCATTAGTAGAATTTTAATAGGATGAAGTCAGTGCTTCTTGTAAGTTTTATATTTTGACTACTGAACATAACACTCATATAAGATCAACCATTTATGAGACAAATAGAACCTCAAGCAGCTCTTTCTCAAAAGGGAAGCAATAAAAAAACCTTTTGATACCAAACTTGAACCCCAAGATGGATATGCGTGCTTCTATCCAGATTCATATTCTTTGAATAGAATTACATGTGTATTGCACTTCACATTACGTTATGCGTTACATTTAATTCCCTCTTTATAGCAGGTTTAGGTTTTGAGCTAACACTTGAGCTTTCATGTTAGGTAGATTCTTTGAAATGCTAAGTGGATGAAAATCTGAATTATTCTTACACTTCTTCAGCATTTCCTGGATCATTTACATTTATGGAGGATAATTGCTTTTACCTCTGTTTAACCATTGTACTACCTCATACAACAGACACTACATACAGAGAAGATCACTTGAGTTAGCTCAGTTTCAGTATTTTATTCTACATTGTCCCCTCCAAAAGCTTTCCTACCACACATGATTTATTCAGTTACCAATACCACTTACCAATGGTAAAATATAAAAGATGGAAAACAATTGAAAAAAAGTCTTTATTTCTGGTGAACAATATGGAAACATCTGAAGAGAAAAAAGTGTTTGCACGGTGAACGACCCCTTTAAGACCTAAGTCTGTCAGTTGTATTCTTTAAAGCTCTGAAAATTAATTTTATAAGTAGTATATTTTACTGTATGTCCAGAAGTAGACATAAAGGGGCATATTTATTGTGCTGTGTAAAAAAAAACTGTGGACTAATACACCACACATCGCCAGGCTAAGCCGTGTAATTTATGTAAGAACCAGCATAAGGGCTTTTCTTAGGAGCATATTCATTATGCTGCATAAAACTAAATTTTAATGATGGGCGAATCTATCCCGTTTCGCAGAAAAATTCGTCAATTTCCAGCGAAATTTGCAAATTAGCAAAAAATTTGCGAAACGAGTCACAAATTTTTGTTGGCGTTTCACGAATTTATTTGATGGTGGCGAATCGTGGTAATTCGCCGCAAATTCGCGCCTGGCAAATAAATTCGCCCATCACTACTAAATTTGCCTAAAAAGCTGTGTAAAAATTTTACACCATGCGAATGACAGATTTGCTGCCATTATTTTACTTTGGTTCTATGGAAGTTGTTCTAAAAATAATATGCCTAAAAATTTTACTTTTTTGTTTTTTTACACTGTTTTTTACAAGGTGAAGTCTGGCCATATGTGGTGTATTATCTGGCTGTTTTTTTACACAGCATAATAAATACGCCCCTTAGAGTGACTTCCGCCGGAAGCAATGCAAAATAACGGCGTAAAATCTGGTGTTCACATGGCATAAAATTACACACACTTTACACAGTTTTGTGGAAAATTTCATTTTTAACACAGCATAATAAATATGCCCCAAAATATACCATATGTGTAATATGTTTTAATATACCTTACTACTTTATATTATGTAAAATACAGATGCACACATCGATAGACAGGTACGAGTAGTGTGACAGCACTCTGCTTTATCTCACTGCTGGGTGCATAATGTCAGACCACTGCTATAGATGAATGCATAAAAATACAAGGTGTCGTGGTATTTTGATTTGTTTTTATTGTAGAAATAATATTAATAATTGTAAGTGTATACATAGTGGGCCCACCACGTAAGAGAAATAAGTCCCAAGAAAGTTTTGTGGAATTATTAAGACTGACCCTTCTGCTTAGAAATACATGCTATATGCAAATTTCTAATACTGCCATGGGCAGTGCCTTGACTTCATCATATGCCGACTTGCTCATGCTGCAATTTAGAAGTATGGGAACATATATCATCCATAACTGTGTATGAGTGGAAGAAAACCCTGACGTATTTATATTACATCGATGACCAGGCCCGCCATCAGGGGGGGACAGTGGGGACCCTGAAGCGCTAAAGCGGCGAAAATACCTAGTCACTAAAACAGCTATAATTGAAGTCCTGAAGCCACAAGTTCAATTCTACTCACACCAATGTGGGGTTTTTGTTTTTTTTTTTAAATCCTCTGGCCACCAATTTTTTATTTTAATACTCTAAAGGCCCCTGCACCAATTTTTTTAAAAAAAATATTTTTTGGGGCCCCAATTTTTTTTTTTTTTTGGCTTGGCACTAGAGAATCTTATACAGTTTTACCAAGGGATTAATCAGTTGGACATTACACAAACAAATAAATGGATCATGGACCAATTAAATCGTGAAGCACACATCGCCAATAAGAAGCTCTTATATTTTGGACATATAACCAGTAGACCCAATTCAATGGATGAGAATAATTGATAGGAAAATCAATCAGGTTAATCATTAAAGGGATACTGTCATGATTTTTATGGTGCAGTTTTTATTTCTAAATTACACTGTTTACACTGCAAATAATTAACTGTAACATATAAAATGGTATTAGTGAACCAATAAGTGTGTTTTTAGTTGTAATATTGTTGTGGCAGCTATCTCAGGGCATTTTGCCTGGCCATGTTCTTTTCCTTTTCTTTCCTGTGTGCTTATTTTATGTAAAATGTATCATTACTGAGATTAACAGGCCCCTGCATTGTTTACACCTAAAATTCAGACTGTAAACTCCTGCATTTTTCACACCTTTAATCCCCCCTGCATTGTCCACACCTGTGACACCTCTATTGTTCACACCCCTAAAATTCTGTATTGTTCAAACCTCAAACACAGACTGTAAGTGCACACAATGTTAACTGTTCACACCTCATACAAACTGCTGGAGGGGCACCAAGTAGTACAGTATGACTGATCATCTTATTCTGTCTGCCCTATGTTTATGCCATACTCTGTTGCCCAATGTGCCCTGTGTGTGCAATTCTATGTGTTCATTGTGTGTGCCATACTTTGTCTGACCTATGTTCATTGTGTGTGCCATACTCTGCCTAATCTTGTTTTACCATATTCTCTGCCTGTCCTATGCTCCTTGTATGTGTCATACTCTGCCTGCCCTATGCTCCCTGTGTATGCCATACGCTGTCTGCCCAATGGACCCTGTGTGCAATACTCTGCCTGCCCTATGCTGCTTGTGTGTGCCATACTCTGCCTGCACTATCCTCCTTGTTTTTGCCATACTCTGCCTGCGCTATCCTCCTGGTGTTTGTCATACTCTTCCTGTCTTATGCTCTTTTGTGTGCCATACTCTGCTTGCCCTATGCCAACAAATTTGGCAGGGTTGATACTATAATCTGGTGCCCTACTCTGCCTGTGTGTGCTGTAATCTGCCTGCCCTATGCCACCTGTGGGTATGAGCCTGTAGGATTTGTTCTGGGGGTTTATTAGCATTTGGATATTATTGTTCGGGGGACCCAAGGTGTTTAATCATGTTCCAGGGGACACTGTGTTATCCATATGGATTTTAGGGTATGTTTTAATGTGACAAATTTTAGATATATTATTGATATATGATATCCTTGCAGTGAACACCAAACATTTGGTTTTTTTAAGTGTGCTACTATGATTAATGTTGATATGGTTTTAAAGGTTCTTGTGGTAACATGGTTTAAGATTATACTATATATTAATAATAATAATAATAATAATAACATACCTCACTTACTGGGCTTGTGGTTCTTTTGAGGAAGAAGACAAAGAACCCACACCAATAAGCCTATATTAAAGTGCTGTAAAATAAATCAATTGATTGTTACACATACATGATTACACTTAGACACAATGTTACTGAAGGAGTCTCAGTGGGATTTTTTATTTTTGAGTGGTATTCTCATATCTATCAGGGAGCTGTTATCTTGTGTAAGGGAGCTGTGTCGGTGCATCACACAGTGAAACAGAAGAGAAGAGGAGCGTGTCGGGCACTCCTCACAGCCCGGAGGGAAAGTGAGGTGGGTGATATCACTCTAACTTGCATTGCAGCAGAGAGTGACTGAAGTTTATCAGAACACTTGACTGGGCACATGTAAAACTACCAACATGTCTAGCTTCATGTCAGATTTGAAAATTAAATATAAATAAGTATGTTTATTCTTTTGAAAAATTAAGTCTGCTGGACTATTAACTGATGCTGGAGCAGAACTATGTACTGATGCATTTTGGACAGAAACATATTTTCCTGTGACAGAATACCTTTAAGTGATATCTTTCCCGTGTTGCTAGAGATCACTGTTGGAGAGAAGATACAATGTGGGTAAGGAATAGAAAATGTTTCAGTAAACAGAAAGTAACCGTAGCAGCGTTAAAGTGACTCTGCATTTTACAGTTTCAGAGGAATAGTCCAACAAGCACCTTTGCAGGCAAATCTGCTTGCTTGGTGAGAGGCAGCAGATGCTTAGTTAAAGGGATACTGTCATGTGAAAAAAAAATTTTTTTTTTCAAAATGCATCAGTTAGTAGTGCTGCTCCAGTAGAATTCTGCATTGAAACCCATTTCGCAAAAGAGCAGATTTTTTTATATTTTATTTTGAAATCTGACATGGGGCTGGACATATTGTCAATTTCCCAGCTGCTCCAAGTCATGTGACTTGTTCTCTGATAAACTTCAATCACTCTTTACTGCTGTACTGCAGCTTGGAGTGAGATCACCCCCTTCCCCTGCAGCAGTCTAACAACAGAACAATAGGAAGGTAACCAGATAACAGCTCCCTAACACAAGATAATAGCTTCCTGGTAGATCTAAGAACAGCACTCCATAGTAAAAACCCATGTCCCACTGTGTTCCACTCAGTTATATTTAGAAGGAAAAACAACAGCCTGCCAGAAAGAAGTTCCCTGCTAAAGTACCGGCGCAAGTCACATGACCAGGGGCAGCTGGGAAATTGACAAAATGTCTAGCCTCATGTCAGATTTCAAAACTGAATATGAAAAAATCTGTTTGCTCTTTTGAATAATGGATTTCAGTGCAGAAGTCTGCTAAAGCAGTGCTATTAACTGATGTGTTTTGAAAAAAAACATGTTTTCCCATGACAGTATCCCTTAGGTTAGATGTGGGAATGAGGCAGCTAAGACAGAGGCAACAAACACACAACCTTTAACTTTTCCAAATATAGAATTGATCTCAACACCTTGGGATTTTTTAAAAGTGCCCACAGATAAGTAATCCTGGTCCAGAGTCCTGTAAATTTTACAAAAACACTGTTCATATGGTCACCACTAGGAGTTGTATTAAATATCTAAGAAATAACAACCAACCAAACCTAGTAGCATATGATGTACAGTTATATAACTAAATAATAGGCAGAGACCAAATGCCATATTTATCAACATGCCTATAACTATTATTCATGTGGAAAAAAATACCAGTGTAAAATATTCATGATAGTGTGAAATGTTTAAATAAAAAGTACATTTAATAATTTACATTGCATAAATAGAATTGCTATAACGATGCATTAATATTTCAGGGTTGAGGCAACTTCAAGTCAATTTAACATCAATAACATCATACCTCATTTAGAATTAATATGTATTATACGTTCTTGTGATGTATAATTGAGCAAACTGACTTGGTTTGACCCTGCAAACTGCAGGTTAAATAGTTACTACAGAATACATTATGACAAGTCACTTCTCTATACAGCCATCGAGGTGAATCAGGGCTGAAAATTCTGTTGAACACGAAATGAGGTCGGAAAATGGAGCACATTAAAAAAAAAATGTGATTAACATTTAATAAACCAGACAAACAGTTTAATTTTAGAAATATTCTCTAGTATTTTGTGCTAATGATAATTTTGCCTGATTAAAATTTCACACTTAAAACGCAAAGCTTTGAATGCACCTTCTGTGTGAATTGTCAGTCGTTGCAAAAATGGAGTGGCACAGCTGGTTAATGGGGACTTTATACAGTAATACAGCTACCAAAGCTGAAGGTCAAGTGAGAAATGCATGCTATGGCAATATTTTCTTACTTCCTCTTGGAGCGCATAATTGTGCTCTGAGGATAAGCTATAATTACATGCATCTGGTCTACTATCAATGAGAACCTGTGGATTATTCACAGAGAATGTTCATACACCACAAACTACATGGTTGTGTACAGTCATATCTAAAACGTTGGTTCCAGCCTTATCACTTTACTGCATCTTTATTAAAGGGTACAGAAAGGCAAAAAAATTAAATCCAATTTTTACTTTCTTTAATGAAAAAGAAACCTATCTCCAATATACTTTGGACCATTTTTATAAGAAACCAAAATGATTGCAGTGAAATTCTCCCTTCTTTTACTGCTGTGGATAGGAATTGTCAGACGGTCCCTAACTGCTCTGGTCAAACTTATGAACAGATGGGGGAGCCCCTTACTTCACAGCTATGTAGAATTCAAGCAGCAGTAAGTGACTGTGTAGATATTTGTATTGGAATTTATTTTTGCCTTTACATCCCCTGCAATGATTCCAACTCCAGCTGCAGGGAATCATGGAACCAGATTTTAACAGATAAACTGGGATTCTATTTGGAGGATTATTTTGCTGCAGCCACTGGTTCTGAAGATTTGGAGAAAGTTTGTATGAAATAATACAAAAGCTATAAAATCCACTTAGATAACAAGACAACACAGAACCCAGTGCAGTCTGTATATTCTGATTTTTAGTCAGTCATGCTGTATCGGCTTCTGGCAGATATTATTTGACTTGTGCTGTTTTGATAATTTATGACTATCCCTAAGCAGTCCAGATCACACTGAGCATGTGCACAGTCTTGGCCTTGCAAAGATGTTACAAGATGTTACAAGATGGTGACCCCCTGTGGCCAACTTTGAAAGTATAATTAATTTGTTTATTTAGGCTTGTGGTGCAGTAAGTTTATGTTTAGTATACAAAATACAGCATTTCTAGCCTTATTCTATTTTAGACTTTACTTCCCCTTTAATCTTTCAGAAGTAGAAAAGAAATAGGAAATATAGGTAATAATTGTAGGCTCTAAAGGGCATTCCAACTGCATACAGAAAATTCTTGCACTTAAGTGTTCTCACTAGGGATGGCGCGAACTGTTCGCTGGCGAACTTGTTCGCGCGAACATCCGCTGTTCGCGCTCGCCGGAAGTTCGCGAACGTCGCGCGACGTTCGCATTTTGGGTTCGCGTCAATTTGGTGCATTTTTTTTTGCCGCATTTTTTTGCCCTCTCACCCCAGACCAGCAGATACATGGCAGCCAATCAGGAAGATCTCCCTGGACCACCCCCACACACCCCCTGGACTAAAAAAAAATGTGCATACCTCCCGAGTCCCAACTGTCCCTCTTTTGCGAGCTCAACCCTCTGTCCCTCATTTGTACTGGATTTGTACTGGGAAGACCCTCTTTTTGGAGGACCCTCTTTCACTGGAAAGACCCTCACTGAACAGCCAGAAAAAGAAGCAAAGATTTGAACTTGGCTTTTGGCAGAGAGTCCAGAACAGCGTCCAGAACAGCTAACAGGTGCAGGTAAGATACTTTGTAACACTTTTGACATAAGAAAATAATGGATTTTTCTTTTCCCTTGATCCCCCTCTGGCATGCCACTGTCCAGGTCGTTGCACCCTTTAAACAACTTTAAAATCATTTTTCTGGCCAGAAATGTCTTTTTTAGCTTTTAAAGTTCGCCTTCCCATTGAAGTCTATGGGGTTCGCGACAGTCGCGAACTGTTCGCGCGTTTGTCGCAAGTTCGCGAACGCGTCCGCGAACTTTTTTGCGGCGGTTCGCGCCATCCCTAATTCTCACTATTTATAATAGCGATATCCCTGTTTGCATTTATACCTTGTAAAGCTCTGCTAACATTTGAGGTGCTATATTAATAAACACTATACAAAGAAATTTTCTTTTACATTTTATGAATAATGCAAAAACAAGGCAGTTCTTGTTAAAAGCAGTACTTCCCTGTGTTTTCGTTCTTTCTTCCAAGAAGTTATCCAGGGAATATAAAAAGTGTTTTTTGGAGCAGAACACAACTGCATTAATAAGAGCACTTTTAAAATAGAGCACACTGTCCGATTGTGCCCCACATTCAATGCTGTCTTTAGACGCATTCTATTTGAAAATTATCTTAAAAATTAAAAATGCAGTTGTGTTCAGCTACAAAAATCACTCAGCTCCATGAAATTTAAAGCACAAAGTTTGCCAGAGTGCAGTTACCCATAGCAGCCAATAAAAACCAATTAAAATGAATCCGATGTTAAGATGTTTGCTTTTAAACATTTTTTTCTTGGAGTAGCCTTTTGTGCATCAGGGCTCAATAAGTGCCTTTTCAATCTAATATCAGATTTATTTAAGTGATGTGCTCTATTTATCCAAAAATAAAAACCCAAATAAAAAGAATCACAACGTAAAACATTTAAAAATGCTGTAAATTCAGTCCATATATATTACTGGACTTCATATTTTTTCTCCAAATGCAAAGCTTTTTTTTTGTTTTTATAGAAGGCCAACAAGTCATGCACTCGGGTCATGGCAAATGTTTACTTGTTAAAATGTAGTCGAACCATATGTAGTCTGTATTAACTATTAAGGGAAAACACACAGTGCTATTTGTAGTTCTGCATTTTGCTTTGGCTTCTAAAAGACAGAAAATACCCTGTCATAGGCAATACTGAAGACTGTCTCTGCTACAACACTCAAATTACATAATAGCTCATCAATGCCTTTATATACTTCTTTGCCTTCCTTCATTTTCCAGGCCAACCATCTGGATAAGCATCATTGCTTCATAGAACAGGACTTCATAAACTAGCTATAATTCTGAATTCGATAAGACATATACCTTCGCTGAAATTTTTCCATCATCACCCTAAAAGTGATAAGAACTGCAGAAAAATATTGCTGTACTTTGTTTTTAATATTGAAGGTATTGATCATCAAAAACAAATACAAATAAATTAACCTAGTCCATATAGAACACACATGAACAGTGTATTATTCACAGCATGCAATGGATTATTTTTCTGTTATAAGAGATATGCAGTAAATATTATCTTTCTTTATACATGGTTTAAAAATCATATGCCTACTTAGCATATATGTGAGTCAAACAAATATATCTGAGTATCTATATCATACAAATATATCTGACTTTCATACCAACTTTAATCTCACTGATGCACACACAAGAGGGAGCTTTATGCATATCTAAAGGATCAGAAATCTCTTTGTATATATCCAGAGGAAGTGAAGCAGGAAGCTCATAAAATGTTTTGCGATGACAAACCAATTGGTTCCATGCATGTGGATGCATCTTATGCCAGAGGAATAATACAACATATATATACTGATATACTGTATTTATCAAATATAATGTAGCATATATTCATATACTATTTGCGTTTCAAATTATCATTGTGTATATCTGCATGAAGCTTTTGACTTGAGTTCGTGGTCATATATTCCAGTGGTTTTGTCAATCATGTGTTCAGAATATGAATTTACATATGAGTTTTAATTTTCAGTACAGCCCTGCTAGGAGAGGCAGTTATCAGAATACATATATGCATGTTTAGTATGCTCCTTATATTGTACTATTCTAATAATGGGATAAGTAGGATTTTTTTTATGGATGCATTTGGTCCATTCTTTGAAACATTTCTGCTCAACCTTCCTTTTTCACAATCGTTTTGCAAATCATCCTTTAATCCTTTTGCAATATTTTTAAACCAACATTTTTGCTATTTCACTTTAGGGGCATTTTCTGGGGCAATTTTTTAGTTTGCCTAAAATTATAGCTGGCATAACTGGATCCCAGAGGAGTGTTTTCCAAAAAATAAAAAACCAAATGGTTTCATTTAAAAACACTGGGCATATTTGCACCTGGGCAGTAACCCATAGAAACCAATCAGCGATCAGCTTTTTTCAGTCAGCTGCAGGTTGAACAGTGAAAGCAAACATCTAACTTGTTAACTGGTAAAAGACCCACACTATGTAGAGATCCTAAAATGTAGATAATATATAAGTTGCATCAATTTTTCACATCTGACACTTAAGGGTAGATTTATTAGAGGTTGAAGTGAATATTCAAATTTGTTTTGGTCAAAACTCTCTAATTTGAATTGTGAATTATCCAACCGCGATTTGAATTTTAATTCTAATTGTGGGATTTATCATACTCTTTAAGAATGCAAATTCAACTATTTGCCACCTAAAACCTGGCGAATTACTGTATAAGTCAATGGAAGTGGTTCAGGGATCAGTTTGGTGATGTTTGCAGCCTTCCTAACATTCAAGTTTTTAAAATTCCAATCAAGTTTTTCTAATTCAAATCAAATTCAATTCGAGTTTTTGGGTCGATTAAATTTGTCCAAGTTGAGAAAATTTGATTTTATTAATGAATTTCGATTGGTTGAATTTCTAATTTATGGTAGTTTAAAAACAAAACACATGAATTAGAAATTTAACCCTTGATAAATGTGCCTATAACTTCTGCAAGTAAAATACACAGCAATGTATGCATCCCAAAAGCCAAAAATAGTAAAGTAACCCTAAAAAGCATTTTTTGTAAAGTAAAGTGCTTAAAGGAAAGGCAATGTAAGAGGTAATCTTCATTGAAAGGCATACTTCTATTGATTACATTGGTACAATTCAATCCCCTCTTGTTTAAGGCCTTTTAAATGCTACATTCTGAAAAAAAGCTCTGAGTTCAGGAAACAAAAACACAACAAAATTGAGTCGCATGCACAATAGTGAGTTTCTGGGCCATGTTGATGACGTCAGTATAGCTAACATGGGGCCACAATGGATGTTTCATAGCAAATCCTGTTGCGGGTCCATAGTAGAGGAAAATTAAGGAATTTGAAGTTTAAAACCTAGAGATCAGGAAAAGGCTAAAGGGTACTTTGATTTACTGCAGAATTATGTTAAAGAGAATTAAACCCTAGCTGAAGAAGTAGCCTAGAAATGTTGTATTTTGTGATTTGGGCTTCTGTACCAGCCCAAGGCAACCACAGCAATTTAGCAGGGAATATCTGTGTCTCCAAAGATTCCCCAGTAGCTCCCCATCTTCTTTTCTGCTGATTCACTGCACATGCTCTGTGCTGCTGTCACTTATTGAGCTTAGGGACTGCCTCAAAATAGACAACACACATACAGGTAGAATATAAATGTCACAAAAATAAAGATAATTACTACATGGCGGCTCATAAACCAGTGCAACTAGCATCAGAATGTAATAATCAGCCCTGTAGCATCAGTTATATTACAGGCCAACCTCATTTAGTGCTTGATTATTTGCAATGATCCCTAAGCTATTCAACAGCTGCTCAGAGCCCACTGAGCATGTGAGTGTTGCTTTGAGGGTCACTTTTCAAAATGGTGACCCCTGTGACAAGTTTGAAGTCCTGGATCATTGCTGATATTGAGAAGCTGAAACTTTATGTTTCTGCAATAGGTTCAGTATATAAAATTTGGGATATTAGCCATATTTATTTTTAGGGGTTAGTTCTGCTTTAAAGCCTTTCCTTGTCCTTTAAAAAGTTTTTTACTTAAAATTTAAATTATTTAACTTTAAATAAATTTGGTAAAGATTTAAAAACTCACATTCATCAAAGCTAATACTTGGGTAATTTTGTAGTAGTGATTAGGACTGCTCAGCTGCATTGCTAAGAACTTTCACCAATTTGATTTCTTGCTCCCTGATGCAAATAGCAGACGTGGTGAAAAGATATTTTACAGGGCAAAAAAAAAACCTGTTGGTGGTAATTATCTCAGTACTATTTATAGTGCATTACACACTGTGCCATATGGGTACTGTAGAATCAAAATATGAATAGTGTATTTCAGTCTTCATATTTTACCTGTTATTTGCAAAATAGTTATTGTGAAGAACTGAAAACTGGAAAATTTGTTTATATACAAAGCTAGCAAATCATTCCATATATCCAAATATATCCAAAACTTACCTCCCACATATTCTTGGATAAAAGACAAAAATCATAAATGAACATGATACCAAATATGCATAAGATTACCAACTGTGGGGCATGTGGATACCCCAAAACATGAACAGTGCAAGATAATGTTGACCCTTTAGTGTTAAACCTTGAGAACAGTACAGGGCTGGGCCAGGCCGGCTGGGCATCCCCTCAAACACGCGTGCAGGAGACGTGCGTGCATGAACGCTGACCGGCCGCTTCAGGGACACTCTCCCCCCATATAACAAACAGGTGCAGATCTGCCAATGAGAGCAACTCACTAAGCCGGACTACGCGGTAGGCAGCAGTGAAAGGTATGGGCCTGGTGCCCCCAAAGCTTTGCGCTTTACCTACTCTGCCTACCCCTAGTCCCGTCCCTGAAACAGTAATCCCCAACCAGTAACATATTGCTCACCAATCCATATTATGTTCCTCCCAGTGACCTCAAAGAAGCTTATTTTTTAATTCCTCATTTGAGGGCATAAAAACTATGGGTACTACCAAACATGGTGCTAACATATAAGTAAATCATAGACCTTATTTAGCACTTACTATGCATGTATTTCATGATTGTGTTCCTCCCCAACTCTTTTTACATTTGAATCTGGCTCCCCAGTAAAAAGAGTGGGGGACCTCAGCTTTATACCCTGCAAAATAAATAAATTAAGCACATTTTCAATCACAAATGCCCCCAAAGCAAACCAAGCATACTGTATATCTTTGGAAAATAGACAGAATTCAATTCTAAATGGGTTAAAACAAAACTAGAAAGTCTCAAAACTTTCACAATGTATTGAATGAAAATTGACTCTGGGGTAAAATATGGGGTACATATGTTTTGTTAAGCATAATGAATTTCACACATATTCCTTTTTACATTAACAAATGCCCCATTATACAGCCTCTTGTGTGTGATTTACAAAACCCTACCCTAATAAACATGACAAATATCAACACAACAATTCTGTGTTTAATATTTTTTGACAGAGGAAAATAGAATGTATAAAAATTAGTGTTATTATGTCGGTAAAATGGTCAAGAAAACTGCTTGTAGAAGTAAACATGTCAAAAAGGATAATTTTTCATCCACTCGCTACTTCATCGCTCATTTTGTATGTGACAGAAAATGATTTAATGAATCCAATTTAGAATAGTGTGCTTTCTTGAGATATATGTCCTGTTGTATAATTAGAAAGAAATTCAGAGGAGTGTGGCTTTAGGAAGAAGTCTGAAAGCTCTGGAACTTCTAGTACATTTCTAATCTATATTAAAAAAACATATTAAAGTGCTGCCTACCGAACAGCTAGGAAAAGAGATGTTTCTTCGGC
The DNA here is from genome assembly GCA_024363595.1 of Xenopus borealis. Taxonomy (NCBI): domain Eukaryota; kingdom Metazoa; phylum Chordata; class Amphibia; order Anura; family Pipidae; genus Xenopus; species Xenopus borealis. The sequence continues at coordinate 74,073,226 of CM044437.1, forward strand.
TTATCTAAAGAATGCTATAGGCTGGAACTAATACTGGGGATTTAAAAGTGATGGTTTTTAAACATGTGAGCTTATGCTTGAGTCTCATCTAAAAATGTGAGCTAAGCAGGTTAATAAGCAATATCAAGGACCCAGGTCCCTAGTTACCCTCAAACTTTGTATGTACCACATGAAAGTAAGACAAGACAAAGGATCTATATGCAATTAAACTTTCACAATTTACTGGGATGAACTGTGCTTCAAAATGTTTATTTTAATCATAAATACACTTCATTTAAAAAAAAAAAAAACTACCAATACATTATTAATGTATTTATATAATTTATTAATTATATAATTTTATTAATTTATGTAAATACAGGTATGGATCCATTATCCGGAAACCCAGGTTCTAAGTGTAAAGACTCACCTTGGTGGTATTTAGAGTATTTAGACATAGAGGCCCATTTATCACAGGTCATGTGAATTTTTTTTTATTCTAATAAATTCAAATATACTCAAAATTCGATTGGGAGGTTATTTAAGAAAATATTTGTACATCTAAAACTCAAACGAATATTATCGACTTGAAAACTGGAATCAAATTCAAATCAAATTCTACTAAACGTGAAGAATGTCAGGAAGGCTAGTAATATCCTCAAATGGGTCACTAGACCTGTCCCATTGACTTATACATGAACACGGCAGGTTTTAGTTGGTGTATATTAGAATTCAAATTATTACCAGGGTAAAGGTTTGATAAATATTAAATATTACATTTCAAATTCGAATCAAGTTTGAATTGTTTTCAAATCATATAATATACCACTGCTTTTTAATGACCTTCAGTGTCAATAAAAAAGACTCACTGTTAGTGTAACGTCCGGTATCCCAAAACCCAGAGCTAACCCCAAGGTCCCGGTCTTGGCTCACTCTTCTGCCTTTAGCAGCTGCCGTTGGCTTTGGGAGGAGCCCTCCGGTACTCCGATGCTGTCAGGACTTAACATGAGAGGACCAAGGGGGAAGCTCTGGGCAGGCAAGAGAACCGTAATGTATACAGATAGAATGGAGAACAAGGAGTGTGGTCAAGGGACAGGCCAGGTCAAACCAAACAGACAATACGGTACTGAATCAGGAAGCTGAAGTGTAGTCGAGGTCACAGGCCAAGGTCAAATACAGAACGCAGAACCAAATCAGGATTTGAAGAATAGTCAAAGTTCAGTTAAGGGTCAGGACAGGCAGCAGACAAATCAGAAACAAGGACAGCCAAGATCAAATACAGTTTGGCAACAACAATTCACACCCAGGAACTAGCAAAGTAGCTCTATATTGGGCAATGAGTCAGAGCAGAGACAGGGTTTTTATAACCAGTCAAAAAAATGGCTTACACAAATCACCTATGGCCAAATTGGCAACAGGTAAAACAAGCCATTCATCCTAGCATTAGCAACCATAGGAGTGAACCAGGGCCTTAGATGTCTGCTCTTATAGAGCAGTGGAAACACAGACAACACAAAAACACCAGGTCCCTGGTTCAACTCCTGGCAGGCTATGGCCAGGTCTCAGTAGCCAAATAAATGGAGTTTTTTCAGGTGAGAACCAGAGAAAAGCACAGCCAAAGGGGTAAATGTGATATACAAGGCAGCACAACTAAACTTACACAAGCTATGTAAAAAGGGGTTTTATAGAAAGCAACTAGACCCCACTTGCAGGTGGACACCCTACAGGAATTAAACTGCTAGGTTGTACAATATATAATGCAATTATTTTAAAGAAACTAAGAAAGATTAGAAACTATGTTTTACAAGGTTTTGCTTTGTTATTTTACATTTTTCTTTTCTTTTTCTTTTTAAATCTGTGCTTGTCTTTTAATATTTCCAGAACAACCAATGCTTTCAATAAGGACACATGGCACAAGTTACAAAAAAAGTGGTTTCAAAAGTGGGGTTGCTTTTTGCAAGAGAATATTATAGTGGTCTTTCCAGAACAACCAATGCTTTCAAAAAGGACACATGGCAATGTTTATGTTTTATTATACAAATCTCAAATAGGCAATAAGCATGAAATATTCCCTTTTTCTTTTCTGGAAAAAACTAAATTCAATAAAAAGTTACAAAAGTGGGGTTGTTTTTTGCAAAATGTCTTTGCATATATCTATAATCGTTACACAGCTTTATAAATACATTTTACCAGGCAATGGATCATGTAATGATATGTCATTTCTAGACAACATTAGAGGGGAATTCTAAGGAGAGAAAAAGTAGAGAACAGGTAAATAATCTGTGTAAGATTCCATTTATAACGAGATACAGTAAACAGTTTCATTCCATACTTGGTATAATTAGGAGGTATCTTCCAATTTTGTATGCGGATGAGGATTTTTTTGAAATATTGAAAACGGGTGTAAATGGCATTCCTAGACGTTCACATACGCTTAAAGACCTTTTGTCACCAAGTATGTACAGGGGTACAGAAAGGGGTGACGGATTGAACAACAGGGACTTCCTAAAAGTAGTGGGGAGCTTTAAATGTGGGAGTAAAAGATGTGTAACTTGCCAACATATGAATGTCTCTAAATTGTTTAAATCTACAGTCACAACAAAAACCTTTGAGATAAGAAATTACATTAACTGCAACACAACTACAGTTGTATATTTGGTAACTTGCCAGAAATGTTAAAAACAATATGTGGGGTGTACAAGCAGAGCTTTAAAGGAACGGGTACGTGAACATCTGAGCCAGATAAAAAATCCAAGAGCAGTGGAAAAGAGTAATATAACAAGACACTTTGCGCAATGTAGTGGCAGTAACCCCACATATTTTTCTGTGCAAGGGATTGAAAAAGTGAGATTAGGTCTAAGAGGAGGGGATTTGACAGGCCTTCTAGCAAAAAGGGAACTTTTCTGGATTTTCTATTTGCAAACAAGATTGCCACTGGGTTTAAATTATGAATTCGATGTAACTTGTTATACGTAGATACTAAAGCCCTTTTTCGGGACACATACTTCATAAATCATTTTGGATGTTATACATTGAGGTTTTTACACACATTCCCTTCTTGACAATATTGTCTTAATAATGTATAAGTGGAATTCTGTATACTAAATAATAGGTAATATATGTAACATGATTGATAAGGAGGCATAGGTTTCTTAAGAGTTTGATTAATTGCATATGGACCATGATGTGATTTGTGATGTGGCAGAAAACCATTGGGCCTGGGAGCAGGGGGTGGAGACCTCATGTGGCTTAAATATGGGCACCTGGTGGGGAGTAGTTGATGCCTATGATTAAGTACCAGGGGGTACGAAACGCGTAAGGCGGAACAACAAAATGGTCTGTATGCCTTTTTTAATATCTGACTAAATAAAATGTTTTTTTAACTATAGAATTTTTGGCTTTGGAATATATCTGAGAAGTTGATTGATTGTGCCTCTGGGACTGGGGGCTATATTCCTTCCAAACGTGGCCCATTAGATTGGCCGTAATTGAATGCAGCATGGGTGCATTACTATAACTCTGAACATTATAAATAGGCCCCCTACACTAATTTAGCAGCAGTAAATACTAGGGATGCACCAAATCCAGGATTCGGTTCAGTATTCGGACAGGATTCAGCCATTTTCAGCAGGATTTGGATTCAGCTGAATCCTTGTGCCTGGCCGAACCAACTCCTTAAAATCATTTGACTTTTCGTCACAAAACAAGGATGCAAAAAAAAATTGTGTGCACCTGGCTTTTAACCTTCCTCTCACTAATTTGCATATGCAAATTAGGGTTCGGATTCAGTTCGGTATTCGCCCGAATCTTTTGCAATGGATTTGGGGGTTCATCCCTAGTAAATACTACAGCACCTTCTTTTGTTATATTCCAGTAAGGTACAGTGGTAATTAGGACCTAGTTAGTGTCCCTAGGCATCACCTGTTGCCTTTTGCCTCCTTTTCCTGCAATGGTCTTTAGGTCTGAAATTAATTGGTTGGTTTGAGATTGAGATTATTATTACCCTCCACCCAATTGGAGCCTATTTATCATGCTGTGTAAGGGCTCTTACAAGTGTTTTTCCCTGCGTTCCATTTTGCTGCGTTCAGCCGCAGGGGGGCACAGGAATAGAAGCAAGCAATTCTTTTCAACTCACACAAGTGCATGTAGACCTGGAACGCAGGTTGAGACGTAACATGCTGCATTTTTCCTGCGTTCGGCGCCTACATGCGCTGGTGTGAATATACAGATAAGCCACTTTGGATTGTGCCTTTGACACAGGATAACTTAACTCAGACATCCCATTTAACTCACTTATCACAATATATTGTGTCACAGCATCCCATCCAATTAAAGAGTTCACTATTGAAAACAATGGTGAAAAAATGCATTAAATGCATTAAATAAGTTAAGATAACTTTAGATAACACAGTTTCTTCAATTAACCCTGAGTCATGACGCATTTAACTCACAAATCCAAGTGGCTGCATCTGTAGCCCCATTGAAAAGAATTGCTTGCGTCTATTCCTGCGCTCCTGCGGCTGAACACAGCAAAACGGAATGCAGGGGAGTCCCTTAAAGTCCCTTAAAGTTTATGGGAAACTGCAAGCACCAAGTTCTTGCAAAAAAAATGAAGAAAGAAAAATGGAAATAAGGAGATGGATGAACATCACATTTCTCCATAGCATTTCAAACATCTGCATCCATTTACTGGTTTAGAGAGGCATACAATATCTGAAAATCAGTACACTGATGTGTGGTAGGAATATTTTGTCACCTTTTTTACAAAGCATGACCCTATGTGTGATTTACCAGTTTTCAGCAGGTTGCAGGTCATCACCAATACATGCCAAATTGCCACTCCCTGAGATTTGGTCTTTTCACATTGCAGACATAGTACACTGGAATTTTAAGCTATTCTGTTGCAATATGAAAAATACATTTAAAAAAATGCAGAAAGCCACTGTAAATGTGAGTAGGATGTTAGGAAATTAGATAAAAAAATGATTGTCCATCTTGCATTTGTATGTGCAGTAATAACGGGTCTCTATGTTTCCATAGCAACTAGAGTCGCCACAGTTATGCTCTGTTTATTTATATACTGTACACAGGAATATCTGTATTTTTGGTTGATAAAACTGTTTCCATGGAAATTGCATACAATACCATGATAGAGATGAATATCAGTTTGAAACACTGTGCAATGGGTAGGAATCACTTGTCATTCTCGATATTGAAGGGTTATAGTTGCTGTTATCCCTCCAAAATCGGAGCTAGTAAAGGAATGATGAGAGTGCTACAGAATAGTAGGATGTCAGTCTCTGACATGTGCGAGATCCAGAGACTGGAATTAACACAATACACAAAGGTAAATAACTCTTTACCTCTCTTTGGCATGTCACTTGCAGGCCCTTGCACTAATGAACCAGAATGTAATTTAAAGGGAATCCCATCCAATATATCAAAAGATACATGCAGAACAATCTACTTGGTCCTGTGGAATTATGAGGGGTTTTATCTGTATTCCATGCTGTTCTGGAGATGGGGAGGTTTTAGTCTTTCTTATTCTGATATATATATATATATATATATATATATTATGACAGTATAAAATTTGAGTGCAAACTAAAGACCTAGAGCTAACCCGGGTTTGGGCTGACTTCTGCACACAGTTTGCGGGTCACAGCCAGGTTTGGGTTGAGTTCTTCCTTCTGCTATCCGTGCACAACCTTCCTGTGCCAGCTTCTTCTTCTGGCAGCATCTTTTTTTAGGCATGCACCTGCCCCACCCTGACCCTTGTGTAATATCAGAGATGGGTGGGTTCTACATAGGACTATAAAAAGAAGTGCCAGGTTCTGGTGGGGTGCATATTGGAAGAAGGCTGGTTAGGGTTGGGTACAGATGGAACATTTGTCAACACACACATCACTAGTGCAAACCTACCCCTATAATAGATTACAAAACTATAGTTTTTTTTTTACTTTTTAGTGTTTTTAGTTTTAGTGATTACAATTTAGAAGAGCATACCATGAAATTGATTTATATTGATATTGTAATATCTATGGGCAGGGACTGTTTTCCTCCTATTTCCCTATATACACACATGGCACTTAAAGGAACAGTTCGTTCTAAAAATAACAACTAAGTAACTAGATAGGCTGTGCAAAATAAGTCACCATCCAAACCCAATGTCTTCCTCCCGATTGTCACTATAATTCGCCACTCAGCAGTCATCTGGACTGGAATTCTTGTACAAATGGGAACTAAGGGAATGCAGGCAGAAAGGGGACATGCCTTGTGCTCCACCTGTTGCACCATAGACACGTGCCTCTTCTGCCTACCCCTAGTTCTGGCCCAGTGTCTTAATGCTTATTCTAAAAGCACTTGCATCTGGGATATATCTGCACCTTGCACCAAAGTGGAAATCAAGCGCTAAGCACACAGTGTAGCACCGACATGCACAAGGTAACCCTGTCCTTACTGTTTTGCCAGCACAGGACACAATTTCTCTGTACCTGCCATTGCTTGCTAACTTGCAGGGGGTAGGATGCCTAGGTGCCTCTTTCTGGCCCTCATGTACATGTAACAGTTTTCAAGAGGCAATACACAAGGTGCAAAAAACATGGCAGATTGCAGTTGTTTTTGCATTTTGACAGGGCTGGATTTACATAGTGCGCGCCCCTAGGCCCACTGACGTTCGTTGCCCCCCATACTCTGCTCTTTATTTGCAAATTTTCATCATCAGGACCGGAGACATAGGGATTGGTGCATGGGACATTTAAAAAATTATTGTATCTCCTGTGTATCCCCAGTGGCTGATACATTAGATAGCTTTAAGAAGGGGTTGGATGGCTTTTTAGCAAGTGAGGGAATACAGGGTTATGGAAGATAGTTCATTATACAAGTTGATCCAGGGACTAGTCCGATTGCCTTTTTGGAGTCAGGAAGGAATTTTTTCCCCCTTGAGGTAAATTGGAGAGGCTTAGGGTGGGGTTTTTTGCCTTCCTCTGGATCAACTAGCAGTTAGGCAGTTAAAATTAAAAAAAAAGAAAAGGTTGAACTTGATGGACGCAAGTCTTTTTTCAGCCTAACTTACTATGTTACTATGTAGTGTTTCTGAACCAATGTGGGTGTGCCACCCTAGGCCCGGGCCTAGGTGGCCTTTCCACAAATCCAGGCCTGTATTTTGAACCCTGCCCTGCACATAATCAGTTACTTCTCTTATGTTTGATTCCAGGACAAAGCATTATGGGGGTTATGAAATAAAAGGCATTACATTTGCCCAGGAGCAGTAACCCAAAGCAACCAATCAGAAGGTAGAATTTACTAATCACCTATTTAAAAGCGAGGATCCTACTGGTTGCTATGGGTTACTGCTCCTGGGCAAACTTAGTTCCTTTTATTGCATATGGGGGTGTATCTGTACAATTTGTTATTTGCCTTCCTCCAGGTGCCTCCTACAGCTGCTTTCTTGATCTAGAGCATTGTGTAAAACAAATTAAATCATGTAGCTACATATGAAACATGGCAAATTAGTATTCTTATAAATAGTTCAGGTTGCTACAGAACTAAATCTCTCAAGCAAATACAATGATACTGCATTTAAAATAGTGTTACATGTCCTTGCAGTATTAGTGGCTGTCTTATAAACATTAAACTGTGTTGTCTAAAAAGTTGGATCCGCAATCAGTATATTACAGCTGTAGGGAATCTCGTCAGCAAAGTACATACATGAGCCTGTCAACCTGTCATTCATGCAATATCCATTCAAACAAACCAAAAGAAAATGCAATTTAGTTCAACAACTGCATTGTAGAGATAATCTTACCAATGGAAATAATAATGATACCATGACTTTATTCCTTACATGAAATTGCACAATATGCCACTTAAACTGGATTACTCAGAGTGCGCTTAGATGACATGACTGTAGGATAACAGCACTGGAGACAATGAAAGAAGCTGCTTCTAGTTAAAGATCAATTCTCTGGGAAAGTGAATAATGAATGCTATGACTGATTAGCCAAAATGAAGCACTGCTGCCTGCAGAGGCTTTGCGTATGACAGAAGGCCACATATTAAGATTAATTTAAACTGGGCTGCTTTGCTCTGAATATGGAGGAGCTTAGCTGCTTTATGGGGTCAGCACATCCAACCTGTTCACAAGCAGAAATGTCTATAAAAAGAGATTCTATTTACATGCGTGGCAACAGGCTTACTAGAGATGCGTCACATGGCTCAGACTCTTCAGACTTGTCCTTAAGACCCCAGACAGTGCATGCTTACTGGATATTCAAAGAGAAGCACAAATCACCAGCACAATATGATCTGTCAAATGTTTCCATTAAGCGATGCACCTGTGCCCCTTTGTGGTTATCCTAAAAACATCCATTCTTAGTGATTTGAAAAACACTGGTAGGAGCAGACATCAAAACAAACAGATGCTTGTTTCATCCACTATTTTATTTTCTGTAATATGCAGTAGGGCTAATTTTCATAAACAATTACCAAGCACAAACCTCAAACATTGTGTGCAAAATTGTGTATATTTAAATGCTATGAATACATGCTACACTATAACTACACCAAAAAGCAAATTACTGCCATTTTGCTTAATAACATGGCAGGTTCTAAGTACAGTGGGCATGGACAAGGGAGCCCCACAGTTGCCTTGAGGAGGTCTTCATTTCAAGGATCCCTATGATTATTTTGCCTACACAAGCCACTGACTTGCGACTCATTAATCATACACAGCTGGGGTCATTCATAAACAATGGGTAAATTTGCATCTGTGTAGTAACCTATGGAGACCAATCGGATAATTGATTTCATTATTGCACTTGCAGTTGGATAAAAAAAGGTAGTCACTAATTGGTTGCTATGGGTTACTGCCCAGGTGCAATTGTGCAGGTGTTTATAAATGAGCCCCACTTGGAACCATTGGAACCGATGCAGTTCACAACCTTGGTGATGTCATCAAACCTTGCATGCAGTTCACCCATGTGGAAAGTAATTACAGATTATGGTACATGCTAATTAGATGGTATCTATTATTATGTTAGGATTCTGGGAAAAAAACTGTATTGTAGTAAAAAAAAAACTTGTGCCTTATTCTATACTGTCTTT
>CM044437.1:74088021-74117548 GCA_024363595.1 Xenopus borealis
ATATATATAGTATTAGATAATGAAAACGAGTACAATTTTGAATTCTACAGTGCATAATGCTTTATTAATCTCTCAACCATACAGACTGGCTGCATGGTTGGGAAATCAGGGCTTTCCTGAATACAATGCAACCAAAGTGCTTTGCTTTCAAGTACAACTATACTGCTTTATTGCATAGTTACATGACCCAAAGTCAGTCTATTATTTTTATTATACATGTATTCATAAAGTAACACCTCCACAACATTGTACTATAGGTGGTCTGTTATTAAGGAACCCTGGGAAGTAGATGGACGGGACTTGCTATTTCCTGAACAGAGAACCCCTGGCTGGTACTGTCTTCATGGATGCCTTTTTGGGGCCAAAACTCTAAACTGATACCAGGGAATTATGCACTGATGTTAAAACATAAACGGTTTGAGGCATGCATGTGTGATGCTGCTGAACTGGGGGACGGAGTACTCATAAGCAAAATCATCCAGGGACTGGTATGTCAGCAGGTAAAAGGACTTCCCATCTTCCAAAAGCATCTTACAATACACCCTTTAGGAGTGCCCCATGGGAGCTTCAAAGGCTTACTAGGAAATCTGAAAACAGAAGTCAGCTTGGGAAAAAAAATAACTATTGGCAAACTAGCTTTTTAAACTTAAAATGGTACCAGAACTCAAAATTGAGACCACGGAGTAAAAACATTAACAAAGGCTGTGAAGTCGAAACTGTGTGAATGGAGCATGCAGGTAGCAGACATATGGAACATTGGAAGAGTACCAGGAGCATCTTACAGAGTGCATACATGGAACAAACATATAATATAAATAAATCAATAGAGACAGGAGGTACTCCTAATACTGATAATATACTGTGTGTTTTAAAAGCAACTGGGGAGCTGGAAGAACCACAACAGATTGTCTAAACAGGCAGTAGGAATTCACCTTTTTATTATAGAATGAAAGCTTTCTTATTTCTTATTTCTTAATATTTGTTCAACGAAACAATTACAACCTTCATTTTAGTTTATAATTAAATATTGCAGAAATAATCATGCTACCTTCAGAGCTTTATTAAAAAAAAACTAATATACAAAGCACCCACATATAGGTATCCATCTATCTATTGTGTATTCGTGGATTTTATCACCAAACTTGAAATAAAAGAAAATAACATTATTTTCTCTTTTTTTTTTGCAGAGAAGTAATTTGTTTCTTTGGCAATAACTGTTCTTTCCTTAAGAAGAGCATCTTTGAAGTTCTAAGGTAATGAAGCTGAGAAAAGACGAAAATTTAATGGGGGGCTTTCAGGCTCTTGAATCTGAAAGTGTGCCTGTGTGTCAAGCCTGAAGAGGATGACAAATGATTTTGAGTTTAATTATTTTTGTATCTACATTTGAAAAGTATTCATATATTCAGTGAAATGAATTATTATATTGCTTAAACCCCTCGGCAAAATCTTCAGATGCTATTCTGTCATAATCACAATGTATACCGCAGATGTCCATGCATCTGCACTGAAATTCACAAAAAAATTATGTTTGAAGTCAGACAGTCTGGAAGAAAAATAAAAGGTTTAATCCTGGATTATAAAAGTATGCTGATTATAGGAACTTTCCTGATGACTATAGCTAAATATCAAGCAAAGGATATTCTGCACACACCTAGAAAACGCTTTTAAATCAGCAGTATGACAGCAGCAGATTGCTTAGATTTTCAATTAAAAACATTGTTCTAATATGTCTTGCAGTTTCTTGATGCACATATCATCGGCTATTATTATATTAGTGTTGCCCTACATAAAAAGTAGGTCAGGGTCTGAAAAATCCCATGAAAAAAAAACTGTAACACAAGAATACGGATGTGGGTAAAGCTGAACATTCTGAAATTGTAAAATGATGAACTCCATCTGGATAATTTAGGTTGATGTTAGAGATGTAACTCTATTTGGATCATTCGTCATTCACTTACCAATCCTAATGTGCAAGGACATTTCAGAAAAAGGGAGAGAATGTTACATCTCACCATCTGTGTGGTGCATGATGTGTAGGGTAGTTTTGCTTTTCTAATTTATTCATAAAGGTCCAAGCCTTCAGATCACAGATAGTGGCAAATTACCATGTGTAACAGAAAAGGGGGACATCATTATCAAAGAGCCATTTCTCTACAAAATGTTTAAAGTTATGGAAAATATAAAAGTTAACAGGGCTGTTGGGGGTGATTTTTTTTTCAATTCAATGTTTCTTTTAGTTTTCATTTTTTTAAAAAGAGGGGAATTGGGTGGGTACAGAACAAAGGGGGGTGAGGGGAGTTAAGGGGTTTAAAGAATAGAATATTGACATAAACATAAGCATATCTTTTGGTCGTCTTTTCATCCATTGATACGCATACCTCATTGTTTTTAAAAGGCGAGGCTGCATATCAGCATACACCAGGAGAATGACAACATGGAACTCCTGGATAGATTCCATACGATAAATAGGAGTGAGAAAAAGATGGAAAATGGATAAATGTTCCTGCTGACTTGTGTTTTCTACAGGGGAATACTTATGTTGTAATGGATTAACGGTAAGTCTCTGTACAGTCTGTGAAAACACCTAGGGAATTATTCCATTTATGACCCAAATGGTGGCTCATGACTCCAACAAAATCATGCCAAGACCGTTTGACTGGCAGGGTACAAACCTTCTGATTTGAGTTAGACAATAGGTGAAAACTGCAAGCTGAGCCACTATTATATTTATAGAAGCGTAGGGAAATAAAGAAAAACAAATAAACACTCAGCTCTTAATATTTCCATTTGACAACAACATTAAGAAATAAAATAAAGCCACAGTGGTTCTTTAAAATTACACTTTATTTTCTCCTTTGCAAAAAGGCAAAGTAGAGTATCACATTAAATTATTCTTAGGACATTACACATACATAAAACTCATAAAAGAGATTCCTTAGGCTGCAGTGAACATCTATGGGATATACACTGAATGCCTTTAAGCCATTCCAGTGATAGATAATACTGGCCTCTGGGAGAAATCCTAGCATGTATTTTTAGTCATAAAACTTCCTATGAAAGAATATGTACAGTGCTCAGTCTTGCTTCTTTCAAGCTTTTGTGAACATTTTTACTTGACTGTATCAGCATAATCTGATTGATTAAAGCAAGTGGATTCAACATCCACATACTGTTATAGTATAGAAACCATTTAAACTACAACCACCTAAAAAAAAACACATAAAATTGGCTGAAAATATGTCAACCCATTTAAGCTAAAGATCACAGAATAATGATATAAAATTTAAAGTGAAAGGAAGATTAAAAACTAAAACAGTTTACAAATCGGAATATGCTGTTGCACATTGTAAAGAGAATCAATAAAATTTTTTCCAACATTAAAGTCTGGTAATACAATGGGAGCATGTCATCCAAACTAGTAATAAGTCTGACGAAATATATCATTTAATTTAGGGAGGTGATCCAGAAAAATGTTAAGCAACCATATTTGCATTTGCATTTCAAAACTAAATTGCATATAATATGAAATGCTGCAGTACAAATGCTAATCCTTTCTCAAGAAATATAACTACATGTAAAAAAAAAAGGTACTAAGAAGATAATGTGATAAAACCTTTGGTGAAGGCATAGACATTATTTTATACAGGACCCTGCAAGGTTTTTGGTTTTCTTGCATATTCTGCACCCCCAAAATATAATGCTAGTCAATATACATGATCGCATTAAATGGACCAACACGCATTTATAACATTGAAGAGAATAAAAATAGAATGTTGGTTGTATACATTTTTTTTCATACCAGGTCAACATGCTTTTTAAAAATGCCTGATAGATATCTAGATGATTTTTGGCCAGATATCTATCAGGTCAGCCACAGGGGTGGGCCATACAGGAGCAGCCAACTTGGTCTAAAGAGGCCAAATACAAGCTGGCCATAAGAGGACATTTTAAGAGTAAACACACAATTTAGTTGGAAATATAAAACCTATACAGAGGCCATGTAGCAAATTAAGGAAATGCTTCAATTTAAAATCACAGAATAAGTAGCGAATGCAGAATTGGTTCACCTGCATGTCCTTTTCTTAATCTGGCACACAATGTCATGGGTGGCCCTGGTTGCTATAGCAACACAATAGCGCACTAGAAATGGAAGGCTAACAAAACTATGTTGTTGTTACACCAACAGTAAGGATTGCAGGTGTAATGTATATTTTAGGGTGCAGGGGGGGTATTCTTTGATACAGTCTACAGAGCAAGCAATGGTCATTATTAAATGTAGTCATCTTTAACTTTAGTCTACCAAATCAAAAGATGGTAGGACTTTCCAAAGGCTTATTATTTTTCTTATCTACCTCCCTGACCATTTTGAGATACTGGAAACTTTACCTGCACCCTAAAATATAATGAACATTTCAAGGGCAGAGTTCCTCCAGGTTCCACCCTAACAGCTTATTTATTCCATCTATTCCATCTAATACACCTGCACTAGTGCTGCTTTCGCGCATACTTATTCAGGACTGTAGATCATTCTGACACCTTGTATAAAGGCAAACTGAACAGATTGATTTCTATTGATTTTAAAACAGGGTGGACCAACAAGCAGCTGATACTTAAGTACTGACTACCCACTGTTCCTTATTTACATCATTATAAATTTGTGACTAGTCCACCTATATATCCTATTGTTTCAGCTATGGTTTCACTGTTTCAACCTGCCACCACTTTTCTTGATAATTTCCTCCAGCTTTTTGACTTATTTGAAGGACAGTATTCACCACATCACACTCCTAGAAAATGTGACCATTTATGCTGATAATTTATTAGTGTCTATCAATGTAGGGAGCATGTACACCAATATCAGACACTGTGATGGTGAGCTTTGGAAGAGCATTGGATAAGGGCAAACAGCAGTATCCCCCACCTGAGTATCATTGTGAGCTTCTAGACTTTCTCAAAAATACTTTGGATTTGAGGATAATTAATTTTTACAAATAGCAAGAACTGGGTTCTAATGTTGCCCCATTGTTCACTAACCTATACAAGTGCACCTATATCTTTCCACATACAGGCATTTCCTTCCTACTCTAGAACTCTATATAAATGTTTCTTATTGAGACCGAAGCCCAATCCTGAAGTGCATTTTTACACACTTTCTACTCCAGTTAAAAACTCCAGTAGCAAAAAATATTTCCTTGACTTTAGAAATAGTACAAATCTGTCAGCAACCTAGGCATCACAGTATTTCACAAACCTAATGACCACAACACTGTATTACACACACATTCACACCCTCCTTAATCTACCTCAAGGGAGGTAATTTTTCCATAGTTTCTTCAAGTTATACACAACAATTCTGATATAGATAAGGTTCTGTCAGGAATTCCACTTACCTGGGTCCTCGGCTCCGGTCCTCCCAAGATGACGGCTTCCACGAGGATGGTCGTGCCAGAATAGCCGCCCGCGATGGAAGCGACGCACCCGCGTCAGAAGCGACGCACCAGCGCCGGAAATGACGCGTCGGCGTCAGAAGCGACGCGCCAGCACCGGAAATGACGCGTCGGAAGCGACGCGCTGATGCCGGAAATGGACGCCTACTGATGACAGCATTTGGACAATTGATCTTTGCCCAATTATAGGTTTTTTGCTTCTGCATTCCTGGGTGTGATTCTTGAATTTCTACTATTGCCTTCTGTGTTTGACCTCGGCCTGTTTCTTCGTTTTGACCCGCATCTGATTGGACTGACCTACTTGCCTGGATATCGACTGCTCTTTTGCCTCAACCCCTTGTACCTCGAACTTGCTGGCTCGTGCTGCTTCCTCCTTGGTCCGCACTCCAAACTACGCCTTCGGGCCCTGACAGGTTCTTCAACAATTATCCATTAAGGTGCAATGATTTGCTAACAGGGAGTATTAACAAAAGGATATTCAATTATAACTTGATAAAACACTAATATTCATTCGACTTACTTAGGGTAGAGCTCCACGGATGAATTTGATGTGATTCCGGCTGATGCAGGTGTCAAATCGGATGCAACGTAAAAGAAGGTACGAAATACAAATGCTGGATCTTGTTGCAGCATTCATACGACATGACTGTCGGACGCAGACTCAGCATGCAGCATTTGCATCCGACAGTCGTGTCGCATCAACAATGCGACAACATCTGACATTGCCATTGCTTACCTTATTTCTATTGCATCCGACTTGATGCCTGCGTTTTGGTGCAGCACGTCTGATTGAATCGCATTGAAGTCACCCGTGGAATTATGCTCTTATTCCACAAATTGCTTGTCGAAAAGCTGAACCCCCTTTGATTAAAGAAGGCTATACAGGGCAGGGAATTCAGTTAGCAAAAGTTTCAGGCAAAGCCTGTCTTGTGGAGATAGTGCCATTATAAAGTACTGTATATTATTTCCTTCCTTCCTTCTGACTCTTGGTTTTTAGGTTGATGATAGCTCTAAAAAATAAAAAATTCTTATTTCTTTTTTAGCTATGTTTTAGCTGTTTACATTTTAAGAAATACTGAACTAAAACAGTGAGAAACCAGCATACCCTAGCAAGCAATCTTGCATACAAATAATATGAACAAAAACCTGTAACTAAGAGACCAAATAGTGGAAAAACAACTAACAATACTTATGTTGTTTGCAGTAGGAATTGTGGATGCTTATTCATAAACCGTTTATATCTGAAAAAAGACAATTTGTTATAAAATTAAGCTTTCGCTCAGTTTTGGTTCACATATATTTATTTTCACGATAAATCAGCCAGATCAACACGTATTCTTTTGTGTGTTTTTTTTATACCTATAGCATACCTGATTACAAAAGATTTATTTCACATAACCCCTTATAATGCTTTTGATGCATAAGCAGTGTCTGTTTGTATTTTCTCACACTCAGTGATTGTTGGCCAGATCTATGTAAGGATGAAATTAATGTCTCCTTTTTCCACCAACAATTCTATAAGCATGTAAGTTAATTTAGCACAACATCAGCATAAAGTTGATCTGACAGGATGCAAAGGCATCAGAGCACATTTTATTAAGACAGACTTTGCTCCGGTTCATTAAATCAGATGTACAATGATTTGTCATTATTGTCTCACACACAAATTCACATTAAAGTAAAAAGCCATAGTTACACAGAAAGATTAGACAGCAGCACAAATGTATTTTCCTTGTTAAGAGTAACAACATTTTATTTTAATTTAGGAATGAACAAGAGAGAAGAAATATATCAGTATATTCCATACAACTATATATGTAGAACTCACCTTCCAGAACACTTGTATTTTCAATGACAAGTGCTGCCATGTTTATCTAAAACCTGAAGCCCAGCAAATGTTCTGAAGGATAATCTACAAACACAACTGCCACTCACTATCATTATGCACTAGCAATTATGTGATGAGATGCCTTGTATTATGGTGCATCATCACAGAAAGGGCAAACAAAAATATAATGGGAGCAGCATTTGACAAAGGCACGATAAGTTAAACATTTCTAAAACAATATTTCTAGTAAACATGCCCATATCTTACATTTCAGTTCCCTATATACAGGCAAGCATGCCAACATGCACATAAACACACTCACAACTGCAGATCATATCTTCTTTTTGCTACAATCAAAACATTTTCTGTTTTTAAAATATCTATCTCACAAAATGAAAATAGCTTAGAGACTCAAATCAGATATAGTAAAGGCACTCACATTCACTTCAGGACCAGTTTATGATACTTGTATAAAAAATATAATGTTTTAGTGGAAGAAGTTAAAACCCATTATATATATTGTATCAAGTTTTCTTTGATAAAGCTATATATATATTTTGTGAGCTTCAGGTAGCGAAACCCATAGCCACAGTGTGGTGTTAATACAAATGGCCTGCAGGTGTCACTCACCGTGCATTACTTGTACTATGTAGTGATGGGCGAATTTATTCGCCAGGTGCGAATTCCCGCGATTCGCCGCTGGCGAATAAATTCGTGAAACGGTAGGAAAAATTGGGGCAAAAAATTCGCCGACAAAAACGAGTCGCGCGTCGTTTTTGACACGACGAGCCGAAAACTACGCGACGCGTCGGAAACGGCGCGACGCGCGTCAAAAACGACGCGCGACTCGTTTCGTGAATTTTTCGCCAACGCGGCCGTTTCGCCCATCACTAGTACTATGCATATACACAGTACTTTCTGTACAGCTTGAGAGTGATAGAGCTGGAAGTTACTGTTGTGTAATGGCTGCATGAACCTGCTAATA
Organism: Xenopus borealis; assembly: GCA_024363595.1. Classification (NCBI taxonomy): domain Eukaryota; kingdom Metazoa; phylum Chordata; class Amphibia; order Anura; family Pipidae; genus Xenopus; species Xenopus borealis. The sequence continues at coordinate 74,096,282 of CM044437.1, forward strand.
AAGCACTGTAATACACTGCTCATCCTCGGCTATCAAAACACAACAGATTGGCAACAGGATGTCTCTTCTACCTCTGCAGCAGCCTGCACCTTTTCTGCCAAACCCTGGTGAGCCTACCATACCTTTTACTGCTTGGATCCATATGTTTGATAATTACATTATTTCTGCTGACCAAGGAGAGATTTCGGCTGCTAGAAAGCGTGCTTTACTTATTCACTGCCTGGGAGCAGAGGGACAGCATATTCTTTACATTACCATTAATTGATGAGACTTATGAAACTGCTCTTACTGCTATAAAGAACTTGTGTGTGCCAGGAGTAAATGTGGTTGCTGAAAGATATAAATTAAGCCAACATGGACAACGTATTGCTGAATCCACAGACCATTGTGTAGCAGCTTTGAGAGAGACAGTTGTTACCTGTGAGTTTGGGAATCTAACAGATGAAATGCTAAGAGAACAAATAGTGGAAAAACAAACTCACATAGCATTAGAGGAAGACTGCTTCTAGAGCAGGATTTAACCCTTGCAAAGGCTTTTACAGTGTCTAGCCAAATTGAAACAGCAGTGGCTGTCAAGCAGTGGCATTCAAGCAACTGCTGGGAATGTACAGACTGTGAATCCATTACTGTGGCCTAATAATGCACAGTCACAGGCAAAATACATTGCTAAGGAAAGGGATTCACTGCAAAACCGTGCAGCAAATACAAATAAAAAAATACTGCTTTTGCTGTGGTTCAACACAACACACAGCAAATTATGCTGCATGTCCTGCACAAGTGGTACAGTGTTGCAAATGCTCAAAGGTAGGTTATTTGTCAAAAACCTGCTGTAGTTCTGCTAAACATGTTCATGAAGTCACTACTACAAATATGAGTGTTAAGTGTGGATAAAGCAGATACATTTATTCCAGACAAATTTATATGTACAAATTTTTTGAGCATTTGAAGGAAAAAGTAAGATTTTTTCGTTTGATTTCATGAAAAAATCGTACTTTTTCCTTCAAGTGCTCAATTCGAACGATCGAGGCGTTCGATCGTACGAATGGTATTTGAGCAGGTTAATGTAAAAGAAACCTATGGGGGGGATTCTCATAGGCTTCTATTGGTATTCGGTAGGTTCAATCTGGTGAAGTAGGCATTAGAATAAATTTTAAAGTTAAAATCCTTCGATCATCGAAAGGTCAAATGATCGAATATTCCATCTTTTTGATCTATTCGATCATTCGAATTTTCGGTATTCAATGATCGAAGTGGCCAAATTTGCATATTCGATCCTCAGAAAAAATCGTACGATCGGAATTCGATCGAATTTCGATCTCTTCACATGTGCCTGCCACACAGCCTGTGTCTAAAATTTCACCACACAGCAACACTTCACTGGGCTGTGCAAAGAACTTTGTGCACAAAGTTAAGTTGAGACCAGATGTAAAACCAATACACCAGAAATTGAGGAGATTGCACTACTCTATAAACAAGGCTGTCTCACAGGAACCACATAACTACAGCGCAATGTGCCATGCAACAACGCAAGCATCTCCAGCTGAATTCTTACATAGCAGACAGATGCACACTAAGTTACATGTTGCAGACATCAAACTTCCACTAAATACTGTTCCTACAAAATCATCTACTGTGGACATTGTCAAATATCAACAAGCCAAATAACATAGTAACATAGTAAGTTAGGCTGAAAAAAGACTCACGTCCATCAAGTTCAACCTTTTCAACTTTTTTTTTTATTTTAACTGCCTAACTGCTAGTTGATCCAGAAGAAGGCAAAAAACCCTATCCAAAGCCTCTCCAATTCGCCTCAGAGGGGGAAAAAATTCCTTCCTGACTCCAAAAAGGCAATCGGACTAGTCCCTGGATCAACTTGTATAATGAGCTATCTTCCATAAACCTGTATTCCCTCACTTGCTAAAAAGCCATCCAATCCCTTCTTAAAGCTATCTAATGTATCAGCCTGTACAACAGTTTCAGGGAGAGAATTCCAAATCTTCACAGCTCTCACTGTAAAAAACCCCTTCCGAATATTTAGGCGGAACCTCTTTTCTTCTAAACGAAATGGGTGACCTCGTGTTAGCTGGAAAGACCTACTGGTGAATAAAGCATTAAAGAGATTATTATATGACCCCCTTATATATTCATACATAGTTATCATATCACCCCTTAAGTGCCTCTTCTCCAGCGTGAACATCCCGAATTTGGCCAGTCTTTCCTCATAGCTAAGATTTTCCATACCTTTTACCAGCTTAGTTGCCCTTCTCTGTACTCTCTCTAATACTATAATGTCCTGTTTGAGTGAGGGAGACCAAAACTGTTACGGCATATTCTAGATGTGGCCTTACAAGTGCTCTATAAAGTGGAAGAATGACCCCCTCCTCCCGTGACTCTATGCCCCTTTTAATGCAGCTCAAGACCTTATTGGCCCTTGATGCTGCTGACTGGCATTGCTTGCTACAGCCAAGTTTATCATCTACAAGGACTCCAAGGTCCTTTTCCATTAAGGGTATAAGTGGCTTGAATGTAAGGCTTATACTGACAGAAAACGTGGTGCAAGAGAAGTGCACTTTCAGCCTGGATCTTTAATCAGAATTAAGAAACGGGGAATACTGAAACAAGGACAATCTAAAATTACTAAACCGCTTGAAGTGAGACGCCAGTGAGGACCATACACATATGAACTGTCTGATGGACGCTCCTGCTAGATATGACTTTGGAGAATCTCCAGTTAATGAAGGACATATTTATCAAAAGTAACTCAAAGCAACTGGACTTGCTGAGATATTTTAATGAAGACGTTTCACTGCTCATCTGAGCAGCTTCTTCAGTTCAACTGGTTTAGGGGAGTTCTCAGCATATAGACTCTTCCAACAATCCAACCACAACGGCACATTGTAACTCTTCAGAGAGGTGACATCTGAAATTCACAGAGGTGTTGATTCTGTGTAGTTACAGTAATAATTACAGTGATAGGATTACCAATGTGTTGTATGAAATATATTACAGGTATAAGATCCCTTTTTTGGAAACCTGTTATGTAATTTTAAGCAAATCATTTTAGATGTTAACTAAGCTGCATGAATCCATATTAGTGGCAAACAATTATGTCTGCTTTATTTAATGGTTAAAGGAACAGTAACACCAAAAAATAAAAGTGTTTTAAAGGAATGACAATACACTAGTGTGTTTTCTTCAGAAACACCACTATAGTTTATATACAGAAGCTGGTGTGCAGCCATGGGCGACAGCTATTCGGGCACAGGATACATGGTACATAACAGATAAGTTCTGAAGAATCCCATTGTATACTACAGGGCTTATCTGTTATCTGCTGTGTATTCTTTGCCTTTTCTCCTTTTTCAGCTTTGAATGGCTGCCCCATGGCTACACAGCAGCTAGTTGATATACAGTGGTGTGAAAAACTATTTGCCCCCTTCCTGATTTCTTATTCTTTTGCATGTTTGTCACACAAAATGTTTCTGATCATCAAACACATTTAACTATTATTCAAAGATAACACAAGTAAACACAAGTAAACACAAAATGCAGTTTTTAAATGAGGGTTTTTATTATTTAGGGAGAAACAAAATCCAAACCTGTGTGAAAAAGTAATTGCCCCCTGAACCTAATAACTGGTTGGGCCACCCTTAGCAGCAATAACTGCAATCAAGCGTTTGTGATAACTTGCAACGAGTCTTTTACAGTGCTCTGGAGGAATTTTGGCCCACTCATCTTTGCAGAATTGTTGTAATTCAGCTTTATTTGAGGGTTTTCTAGCATGAACCGCCTTTTTAAGGTCATGCCACAACATCTCAATAGGATTCAGGTCAGGACTTTGACTAGGCCACTCCAAAGTCTTCATTTTGTTTTTCTTCAGCCATTCAGAGGTGGATTTGCTGGTGTGTTTTGGGTCATTGTCCTGCTGCAGCACCCAAGATCGCTTCAGCTTGAGTTGACGAACAGATGGCCGGACATTCTCCTTCAGGATTTTTTGGTAGACAGTAGAATTCATGGTTCCATCTATCACAGCAAGCCTTCCAGGTCCTGAAGCAGCAAAACAACCCCAGACCATCACACTACCACCACCATATTTTACTGTTGGTATGATGTTCTTTTTCTGAAATGCTGTGTTACTTTTACGCCAGATGTAACGGGACGTGCACCTTCCAAAAAGTTCAACTTTTGTCTCATCGGTCCACAAGGTATTTTCCCAAAAGTCTTGGCAATCATTGAGATGTTTTTTTAGCAAAATTGAGACGAGCCTTAATGTTCTTTTTGCTTAAAAGTGGTTTGCGCCTTGGAAATCTGCCATGCAGGCCGTTTTTGCCCAGTCTCTTTCTTATGGTGGAGTCGTGAACACTGACCTTAATTGAGGCAAGTGAGGCCTGCAGTTCTTTAGATGTTGTCCTGGGGTCTTTTGTGGCCTCTCGGATGAGTTGTCTCTGCGCTCTTGGGGTAATTTTGGTCGGCCGGCCACTCCTGGGAAGGTTCACCACTGTTCCATGTTTTTGCCATTTGTGGATAATGGCTCTCACTGTGGTTCGCTGGAGTCCCAAAGCTTTAGAAATGGCTTTATAACCTTTACCAGACGGATAGATCTCAATTACTTTTGTTCTTAGTTATTTTTAACAAGGGGGGCAATCACTTTTTCACACAGGCCCATGTAGATTTGGAGTTTTTTTTCTCCCTTAATAACGTAAACCTTCATTTAAAAACTGCATTTTGTGTTCAATTATGTTATCTTTGACTAATAGTTAACGGTTTTTGATGAGCAGAAACATTTAAGTGTGACAAACATGCAAAAGAATAAGAAATCAGGAAGGGGGCAAATAGTTTTTCACACCACTGTAAACTATAGTAGTCTTTCTAATGCAAACACAAAAGTTTTCCCAGTGCAACACAACAGCACATTATATTTGAATTACTTTAATATGCTTACATTTTTTGGTGTTATTGTTCCTTTAAATGATTTTTACCAGATTTAAGGTATGGAGATCCATATTATTGAACTCTCTTATCCGGAAAACCCTAGGTCCCAAGCATTCGATATAATAGACCCTATACCTTTACTACAATAAAACTTAGCAAAATGGAACAAAAGTTTATTATTACATAATAAACCACCATACAACACAGTGAATAAAATGAATTATGAGAAAGTCATGCCCCTTAAACCTTAGCAAGTAACTGCCAATACAATGATTAACTGCTTGAATGTCAGATTGTCAAGAACCTCACTGTGCTAGATTTTACATTTCCAGCTTTTCCTTCGAATTGTGCTGCACCACATGTAGCAAGGCAAGATCTAAGAGCTGTCAGTCAATGGGTTAAACCTTTCCTTAGGAAAGACACTTCTAAGAACCCAAATAAAATGCACCATTGAGATGCCTGTCAAACTGAGGATTCATTGCTCAAACATAACCATACATGCTAACACTGCATTCTTAGTTTTACTGTCTGATTTCTTACTAGTGTTGACAGTATGAATGTTCAGAATTATGCATTTTTTCCCTTTTATCCTCAAATTAAAGAGGCCCCTAGCATTCACTTCCTGTGTCTCTGTCACCTTTTGTTTGATGCCAGATGCAGCCTTGTCGCTTCATATGAATGGAGGATCTTGGCAGGAATGCTATGACCATGATTAGTTACATCTGCATCTGACTAAAATGACCACCGGACTATGGCACCTTCCCTGGGGCACTGCACCATGGCACGTTTCAGTGGCATGAGACTAGATGTCTTGCTATAGCTTCTGAAGCTATACAGGTATGTTGTTCAGAATGCTCAGGACCTGGGGTTCTCTGGATAAGGGATCTTTCCATAATTTGGATCTTCGTCCCTTAAATATACAAGAAAATCATGTCATTAAATAAATCGAATAGGCTGATTTTGCTTCCAGTACGGACTGATTATATCTTATTTTGGATGAAGTATAAGCTACTGTTTTATTATTGCAGAGAATAAAGAAATAATTATTTGGATAAAATGGAGTCTACGGGAGACAGCCTTCCTGTAATTCAGAGCTTTCTGGATAACAAGTTTCCCGATAACGGATCACATACCTGTATTTTCAAAGCAATTCCCATTTTGTAATATTTTCAATCTCTTTAAATACTGTAAAGAAAAATTCCCAAAGACATACTTTTTACAAATGCTGTAGAGGTATTTGACCTATACTATGCTAATACAGGTAGTTCAAAGGCAGGAGATTTAAGCATTCTTTTGTTTGGATGCATATGTAAGCAAATCCTAGAGATGTAAGGGGTCATTTAATAACGTCTGCCTCAATCACTATGCACTAAGAGGCATATCTATATCTATCAAGATATGTCAAAAAGTGGATTTAGAATACACTGCTCATCCCCATGCTGCACTGTGTTAACAAATGTGTATTCATAAAGCTGTGTACAGAATGTATAGTAAAGTATACAAATCTGTGTATATTAAAATTCACGCCTTTATAAATGATATGGCATTTTACTCAGGGGTTTTTTCTCTACAGTCCCATGGAATTTAGTGGATTACACCAGTTCTGAGGTGGTGTAAAATAATGATGTGCATTTCCATAGTAAAAAAACACCTTTATAAATATCTCAGCTTCTGAGTAATATATTCTGCTTGCTTACTGCCGATCAAATGGTAAAATGGAGATAAGTGGAGTAAAGCCATGAGTATAAGGAGAAATATATAAATATCACATTTATCTTACATCAATTTTTACATCATTTATTTGGAGTAAAATATTTTGTGCACCTTTATAAATATGTCCCTAACTGCACTCTTTGGGGCAAATTCACTTAAGGGTGAAGTTACTAACTTTAGCGAAAAATTGCCAGGGTGATGTCATTTTGCCACTTCTCAGATTTACTAACGATGCCTGGCGTAACTTCGCTAGCAAAGTAGACAGACTCTAGCGCTACTTCGCACCCTAATGCCAGGCGAAGTTACGCTATGACGAATTTTACTGAGCATTACCTCAAACCAGGCAAAGTTCTCAAAAAATAGTTAAAATTTTTTCTAAGTCCCAAAAAACGCTGGCGTCATTTACTTTTTTAAGGGTGATAGGCTAAAAAAGACTGTAAATTTTTTTGGGGTACCCTCCGTCACCCCCACTTTTTATAGCACATGGCAACTCAACTCTACAGTGGGCACATGTGTAGGGCAATAGAACAACTTTATTTAATTTTATAAAGGTTTCCCGGGCTTGTGTAGTGTAATGTATTTGCTGCAGCATATAAGTCCATTATACTGTACTTGAAATTGGCACCATATGCATATTAGGCATCGATAGTATAACTTACGAATTAACGGTAGCGCAACTTCGCTACCTTTCGCCCTGATCGCAACTTCGCATTTTAGTGAATTAGCGGTGCCCTGGTGAAACTACGCCTGGCGAAGTGCGGTGATGGCGTCGCTAGCGAATCTCTGCACGTTAGTCAATTTGCCCCTTGTTGTAGATCGTGCTGCACTTTTGGACTGTCATTGTGCAGAGCAGAGATCTGTTTGGGTGCTGGTTGTACATTGATCAGAGCACCTTAAAGGGGATCTTAACTTAAAAAATGGATTGATATAAAGTTTTTCAGGGTGCTTCTCTGAGTATTTTTGCAATTTACATTCATTTTCTATTTTTAGTCTTTTCTAATACATTTGAATAGCAGATACATAGACAGATGGGGGTCACTGACAGCCTTACTGTTAAGCTGAAGCTTGCCTCACAGTATAGAACTGCTAATATCTCAGAAATAGAAAAAAAATAAAAATGTATGTATATTGCAGAACTTTGTGCCTTATTTGAAGACTCGGAAATTTGCATCTGACAGAAGCAGGAGCAAATATAGGTGAGAAAACACTGTTTTAGATTTCCTGTTTCTAGATTTATAGATTAACAGTTGTAGTATACAAATGTACTATAGTTTCAGGCAAGGGAAAATTTTACTGCAATACAGCAGTGTCTAAAGATGAGTGCTACTTCATACATTGATCTTTTAAGCTGAATATCCTTTAATGAATCATGCCCTAGAAATAGCAGACCCATCATTTGAATAAGCTGAAAAAGCTTTAGATCATACTGAAAGACAAAAAATGCTGCCTTTTCAACGTGTGAGATGTTATGGTCTTAACATAATAGTTCTGTGTTTTCAAATTTCATTGGCATTTATTAAATTCAACTTCAAATACGGAAATATCAAAGGTGGGATCAGGTGAAATAAGTGGCCTATGAGAATCAGCACAGAGTTCAGTGTCAGAGAGTTTATGTTTGCCTACCATAATGAGCACTGCCACCTGAGCCTTTCATTCTAAACATATGCCAAAAGTTCAAGTACTTAAAACTAGATTAATTTAGCCATGACTCACAATACTGTGTGTGTGTTACAACATAAGAAATATTTATGGTATAAAATATAATCCTCATTTTATTTATTTTTTTTAATTTTTTTTTTTTTAAAGCCCCCATTATTTTTTGTTAGTTTAAATACAGCTTCTAATGTAGACTTTCTTTAATAAAGCTGACACTCTTCTGTTTACATCTGCCTTTAAAGAAGCCCACACTTCTATTTCAATGATTTCTTCTACCTTCAGCTGAAAATTGGATTGTGAAAATAAGCTCTTCATTCTGAAAAGATATAGTTCTGGTCCTATGGAAAAACATAACATTAAGGTTCTGCTGTATAATAAACAATGCATTTGTTACTCAAAGTGATCATGCTTTTATGAAAGCAGGTTGCATCAACACAAATTTAACAAGCTTGAATGAGGAGTTGAAGCAATTGATACTTTTCTACATCACAGTCCTTTTATATTAAATCAGTAGACTTTGAAGTAGAAGGGCTTGTAATGGGTAGAAACTGACTGTGTTGCACGGAACATATCCTAGGCAGGCCAAAGTTGTCCAAAGCTGGAATCATTGTCACACCCTGCTATATTTAATTTACTATTTAATATTATATTAATACCATTGTTAAAAAGGTTGTCATACAACAGCTGAACTTAGATTTTGATACTGTATATTAAGCCAAAAATATGAAATTCCTGAATGATCAGATCTTTGTGAAGAAGTTGCTTACCCACACAGCGGTCGTAGTTTTAACAAGCTCCCCAGATAGCGAGCAAAATGGCCTGCCATCAGCCAGATTTCCGAGAGAAAACCAGCTATACATAGAGTGGTAGCACTGCTAACCACCAGACAGAAAGGTACTCTGGCACCATCTGCCATCATTTATCCCTGGAAGCCCTCGGCTCGAAAGCCAGACCAGATGTTCCAAACCCATGGTGGCCATTTTGGAAAGTGCTATACTGCACAACCGCATATGAAAGGCCCTGCAAAGCTACCAGAATACAGAGAAGGATTACCAGGGCACAATGCAGCAAACAAACATAGCGCACCACTGGCACCCACTAAGAACTTTTAACTACATCTGTGAGTAACATGGCAGAAACGCTGCATAATTTTAATACAGGAAAAAGAGATATTGACCCTCCCTGCAGGACGTAACCATAGAAACCCCAAAAATAACATGCAACAATACACTATCATACACACGGGGGGCAAAACATAAGCCCTAATAGAGGCTGAACAAAGCATTGTCCATCTGGAGGTTTCCGGGTCATATATTAATAAGTCAATAGCAGCTGGGAACAGTTGCCATTTTGGCGCCAAATGCCTGTGAAGTGATAAACCGGACTGCTTCATAAACATACTTAAAAGACATTAAATTAACCAACTATCTCCTAAAAGGGCAATTGCTGCTAGCAAACGGAGGTGAAAGGGAGCAAAGCTCAAAAACCAGAAGTTACTATTAGAGAGACATACAAGGCCTGTGGAGAGCTTGCACCTGCATCAGTAAATACACCGGCCAAAGCGTGGAAGCCATTAACCTACTGTACCTCACGCAGCCACTACTCAACATAACATTTGGAAGGGGAGATCTCAAACTTCCACAATACCATCACGTACATTATAAGGGACTCCAAGCTGATTGAACTGTACAACACGCCCACACCTCTCATCCATAATAGGCCTAAGACACTTACTGTGGAGGAGCCTGTGCCGTCCACTTCAAAACATACAGAGCTAAATCGAGCACACTCAACCTCAAATGGTTGAGTGTGCTCGAATGGCTAAAAGGACACACAACAAGCACAGCCCTTGCATCTATCCCCAACTACTGCTACCTTTGTACGAAGCCTGGGATATTCAGAACCCCATTACAGACGTAGCCGTACCAACGTCTATAGCACCTCAAATATGTAACCGCTACTCACATAAATAAGCATGCCACAGCCAACATCAGAGTCATGCTTCTCTGAATAAATCAACAAAGAAGATCACCAATCTCCATCAACCTCATGTCACCCATTAAACCCAATAAATACCATACCCCTGAAACATAGAAAGATATTTTGGACACTCCAACTCCCACTCACAACGCAGCCTTAAAGGGGGGAGCAAGAAGGATACCAAACAACCTACGACTGAAACTGCAACTTTGTCACAACATTCTCTAGCCTCACTGCCCAGTCCAACTGATCAAGCAGAAAGGGTGGCCACAACAGATTTGATACACATTCTAGCCCCTCTGCTAGATCAAAAATTGGCAAGCATAAAAGAAACATTGGATGAACTTTTACAACAAACCTCACACGAATCACAATGCATACAGAAAGCAGAAGACAGGATCGCCACCGTAAAAGATGACCTAACAAAAGCCCAAAACCAACTTGACCTCCAACAAAAACAAATATCCATCCTAGATCATAAGGTTGATGATTTGGAGAACAGAAGCAGATGAAACAACCTAAGGCTGGTGGGAATCACAGAAACAGTGAGAGGAAAACAACTGGATGATCTCCTCCTCACATGGCTCCCTAACACCTTACACATGTCTGTAAACATCTATATGGGCAGAAATTCTCCTTATTATACCCAGCCAAGCTTAGAGTGCTATAAAATGGCAGAACCATTTATTTCAAAGACCCCAAATTACTTTCAGAACCCTGAAAATGATGGTGATCGACAACTAAAGTTCACCTCCACCATGACGAATTTATCCTTTTTCTTCAAAACAATTGTACACAAGGTGAACCGTGTCTATGACTCCAGATACCTTGCATATGGGAAACACGGTTGACTGACACCCAAGAATAGATAGCTCTTTCACCTGAAGTCACTTTGGCATTTAGCCATAAACATCTTACAAGGATTACAAGCTGGAACTATATGCAGTTCAAACTTCATGTTTACTAAGTAAAATAAGTCTTATATTTCCCAAAGTACTTGTAGTGGCATGCTCTAAATGTTCTTATGCTGCATGTTACTGTTAACTGTTTAAATGTTGTTTTTATATATTTTTAACTACTTTTCGCAGCCCAGATTACTCACCCTATTTAATTCAGGAACCTGGAGGCTGCTCACTGGGACAGCTCCAGGAGCAACCGATTACAATAGCCTATACTGCTTATGAAGCAAAAAACTGAATAGGTTAAAACAATGGCACAAACTACTTCCATATTCAACACCATTCCAATTCTCACCTGGAATGTAGGTGACCAAAATACACCTATGAAAAGGAGAAATGTTTTTGACAAACTTAAAAAAGAAAAACCTCATATTATTACTCCAGGAAACTCACTGGCGCATAGGTAAAAGCAATGCTCTTAAAGCTAACTGGTTAAGTCACTGCATAGAAGCCCAATACAACAAGAAAGTTAGAGGCATAGCCACTTTAATTAATAATTTGCTTAATTTATAAATATTGAAAACATTAAAGGACAAGCAAAGCAGATATCTGTTACTGTTAGAAATTGCAACTGTGTATGCACCAAATGTGTATGAACCAAACAATGCTAACCAATCTTTTTTCACAGACCTTCTACAACAAATGTACTCCTGGGAGGCAGCACATATAAGCATGGCAGGAGACTTGAACGCTACATGGGACAGATACTTAGACAACTCGGGTACCACTTAAAAACCAACCACAGACAAAGCCAAACATCTTAAAACACTATGCACACACCTAAATCTACATGACTCCTTTTGATATACACACCCCACCTCTAAAGAATACATTTATTGCTCTAGCATCCATAAGACCTTCTCTCGCATAGACTATATTTTTGTTTCCCAAATGCTATTGCACACAATACACACTACCAAAATTAAAGATATAATAATCTCAGATCATGCACCGTTCTTACTAAAAATACAGCACCCCCAACCTCAGACCAGATCCTTTAACTGGCGCTTCCCCTCATATCTTTATAATAATGAAGACTTTACACAACATCTCAAAACCGCCTGGGCCAACTATGTAGACGATAACATAGCCCATTGGGATGATACAAGCCTAGCAGCTAAACCATGGGGACAAATCACTACATATTTGGCCCACCGGAAAAAACAATATTACGACAAATACAACACCCTGCAAAAAGAACTCTCCCAAGCATGCGCCTCATTCAAGACCTAGAACACCAATGAATCATACAAAAATACAAAGAAATCCAAAAATGATTTGATACCTTGTTATTGGAAAAAGCACAACTGAACTTAGACCATACACGCAACAGATACTTTTGATGGGGCAACAAGATGGGGAAACTTTTAGCGAATATCACCAGACAACAAACCACACAATCATACATACACAAACTCCAAAACAATCAATCTTGGATAACAGACCCTACATTAATCACCAAAGCAATGACACAATGCTTCCAAAAATTCTATAGGGCAGAACCTGATGATCAGACATAAGGCCTTAAATTTATGAGGGAAATCTAATCTAACTAAATTGACAGTTGAGGAGCAAGATATACTTGACACCCCGATAACAGAGAATGAAATTATGCATACAATTAAATCAATGAAAACCCCTGAACCAGATGGCCTTAGTGCCAAATTTTACACGATTCTAGCACCAGATATAATCCCTACACTCCATACACAAAAATACACTCTTAGGTCTCCCTCTTTGGCCAGAAGCGAATGAAACCCGAATAATCCTCCTTCCAAGGAAGGACAGGGACCCAACAAAACCACAATCATACCACCCCATATCCCTCCTAAATCAGGATCTGAAACTATTTACTAAAATAATAGCAGATAAACTACAGTTGATTCTACCCAGGATCTTAACCCCAATCCAAACAGGTTTTACAAAAGGGAGACACAGTGAAAGTTATATGCCAAATACTAACTTCAATATACACATATAACACAGAAAAACACAAACATGGGATACTGGTAAACCTAGATGCCGAAAAGGAATTCGGCAGAATATATCACTCAAATGTTCTTAGACTTCTTAAATTTTAACATTTCAGACGGCAATTACTGAAGCACTTTATACGACACCCCCACAGCTTTTCTCACAGTAAATAACATAAACTCAGATCCCAATTTAAAAAGGCACCAGACAAGGTTGCCCACCATCCCCTCTTCTTTTCAACATAGCCTTAGATCTCCTACTTAAACACCTAACACAAAACCAATCATTCCAAGGATTCACCATAGGACGAATATAACATAAAATAGTGGCATTTGCAGATGACATCCTGTTATTTATAAATAAACGTGACCAAGACATTCCCTATCATTATCGAAATCATAAATACAGATGCAGCTACTGGGATTGGTGAGTTAAATGCGTCGTGACTCAGGGCTAATTGAAGAAACTGTGTTATCTAAAGTTATCTTAACTCATTTAATGCATTTAACCTTTTCATTAGCATACCAAAGTACCATTGTTTTCAATGGTGAACTCTTTAATTGGATGGGATGCTGTGACACAATATTCTGTGCTAAGTGGGATAGATGAGTTAAGTTTTTCTGTGTCAAATGTACAATCCAAAGTGGCTTCATCTGTAGATATGTGACATTTGCAGTTCTAAAAATAAACTATTTTGTAGAAAGAAAAAAACGGTCCGCACACACCAATATTGCAGTCGGGGATAGTGCCCCTTTCTTTTAATGCCACCAGTTGTCAATGTTTCGGGGGGAACACAGCCTCCCTTCTTCAGGATCTCCCTTCTTCATCATCCAGCATGACCTAGACAAATGGAATACAGCAAACATCTCCTTTTTAGTCAGAGCGCATTTAATCAAAATGATATACTTCCCAAAAAAAAAGATTCAAACATTGCCATATTACCTTAAGCACAAAGGCCTAAAACAAATCAACTAAATCTTTAGGGACTTCATTTGGAAAGGGAAACAGCCTCGGATAGCCTTACTAAAACTTCAACTGCTCAAAATTAATGGAGGCATTAACTTTACAAGTATAGAAGACTATAATAAAGCTACCCTGCTACGTTATGCTGGTGACTGGATATACAATACAACACATATAGCAACCTAGACATAGAACAAGAACTTATGGAAACTACATACTTAAATTCCTTACTCCCCCTCCCACCCAACGAACTCACACACAACCAGAAAGCTAATCTCCTCTTTTTGGGCACTTACAGAGCCTGGAGACACGCTCGACACAAAGGAAACACCACACAAGCCCTTTCCCTATAATAACCCTGGACTGGCAAATAAAAGATTTCCAAGTGGCATATTGTCAAATATATTCACTACCTGGCCGAAAAAATGGCATATAAGGGACATACTCACTAATACACTAAATATCATGACATACACAGAAGCATCTGCCAAGTACCCGATCCTTTGTGGACAACACTATGCGAGAGAGGTTCTATGTGGGATGAGAGAGCAAGACATGTCTAGTCCATTAAACCATATATGGAAGGGAACCACCACACCACGCTCCACATCCTATATCTACAGTCTTACAAGACAAACCTAGACCCATTGGAAAATGACACCTCTTTTGGGAAATGGACTGACATAATTCCAGAAACCTCAACATTTGACATTATGAAATTGCATTCCCATTCTATGCACCTAATATTATACAGTAATATATACTAGTTTCTAACATGTGGTTATGCACAGTAATAAAAGTCTTCTGGCTGGAGGTGTATAGTTATTGGCATTCATTGGTCAAACAAAAATTTCAGCCAAACATCGAATGGGCTTTATTTAGCAAACTTAAGGATGCCCAACAAATAACAAGAGCCAATAAAGCCCCTAGAGGAAGGCTAGTCGTAGCTGCTAGGAAAGCTATATTACAGGAATGGCTGTCACCCACCCCACCATGGGGTTTCACGTGGACTGGCTCAAAGCATGCATAACAAAATATCCCACACTAGCAAATTTTTCGACATATGGACCACTTACATCTTAATTCTCCCTCCTGAATTAAGAAGACTGACAGTTTCTACATTCTATAGAACCATGTGGTATGACCTAGAAAGTCTCTGAGGTACTAATCCTCTCATTCCAATAATAAAGACTTAAACAAGACAGATGTGCTAGCTGCCTTCCAGGACTCATGGACACACCGATAATGGAAGACTTAATAATGTCCCTTTAATAAAGGCGAGTAGCGTGCTTATTTGACCTAACTGTTTTTATGTTATGTTTTGTTTTCTTAATGCTTATTTGGATTGGAAAAGAAAAGAGGTCTCTCTTAACCACCTAGACAGGAATAGTGGTGAACTTATAAATGTGACCACCGCTACCAAACTTATAATATTATAATATTGTGTTATGAGAACACAGAAACAAAACTGCAAAGATATGTATCACGGTGTAATAATAAATCCAGCAGCAGAACTTGATTAAGGGCTGGGATAACCCGAAACGTGGCTTTGCTAGTGGCACGAATAAATATTTCATTCACATATCGGAGTGCTGCTGGATTTATTATTACACTGTAAAACAAAATATTTAGTAATTATTTCAAAAATATTTAGTAATTATTTTAAAAACAACTCTTATGTGGCCAAGTAATTCAAGATGTGCTTTCTAACAAAAGCTATGCTATCGTTTAGAGACAGTATGCAGAAGACTTCTTCAAGCTTTTAGGGTTAATTCCCTTATCAAGTCCTATTTGCATTAGATCACTTTTCTTTACTTACAGGATGATTAAGCGCTGCAGCTGTGAAACAAAACAGTGAAGTACTGTCTATCCTGAGGGATTTAATATATGCTATGTTAAGCCAGCACTGAACGCAAGATAGCCTGATGTCACCTGACAAGCACATCACTCTATAAACTAAAAAGATCTAAAGTCTTAGATACGACTTTTGTCCTCATCGTCTAGACTAGTTGGGGTTTGGTGACAGAATCTTTAACGATAAATGTGGTTCTAAAATACTTTTTGTGTTCGGCAATCTTAATCTGAGGATAAAATAAATGTGAGTTTTAAGAGGATCTCTGTCTCTTCAGAGAGAAAATCTGCAACAGAAAGATAAACATATATATATTTTACAGTACTTAGTAGAGCATTGCCTTTGTCCACTTGGCAACACAGAGAAAAATAGTCTAAATGTCCAGAATGCCTACTGAGAGGAACTAGGCTGACTTTTAATGCAGTCACTTATAGTTGAAATAGATGGAAGGGAAAATTGCAAGGTAACATTTAACTGTATATCAGAGTTGCACACTGTTCACCAGATTATAACTGCTTCCAGAGGAAATCTATTCAAATACAGATGCAGATTTTTGTGTTAAAAGTGTCATGACTCAGGGCTAATTGAAGAAACTGTGTTATCTAAAGTTATCTTAACTAATGTAATGCATTAAAGCACCATTCTTCACAATGATGAACACTTTAATTAGATGGGATGCTGTGTCGCAATTTTCTGTGTTAAATGAGACAAGTGTGAAGTCTGAGTTAAGTTATTCTGTGTCAAACACACAATCCAAAGTGGCTTCATCTTTACATCTACATATCTCTTGCTGTCTTTATTTCTGTGTATATAAAAATTTATTCTTTAGTACTGTTAAGATATATATTAATGTGTGTGCTCTCATACGGATCCCATAGTAATCTGATACTGACACAGTGTCATATAACATGATCTTTGTATGCTAATGCTGAAGTGTTAATAAAGTTATGTCTTCTTGAAGCAAGAGAAGTGTGGAATCTGTGTGCAGTGTCTCCTCTGTCTAAAAGAAAGCTGCAGACTAATGTGAGCTTGAGATACCGGTTATCCCATCTCTTAAGCAGCATGGCAACAGGTTATGGGCCCACAGAGAGATGATGGAGCAAGCTGATATTTGATAGAGATGAAAAGAACTATGAACTATGTAGTTTCTAGGCCAAAACTACTATTCTGGAAAAGGTAAGCCATGTATAATTAGCTTACACACAGAGTTAACATTTCTTCAGAAAGTTGCAAATGAAAGCTTCACAGGCTATATAATACATGCAGAAACAGCCATTACAGCACTGAGAAATGCTGGAGAGACACTAGCCTACCTGAAGTTGCTATCCATACCATACAAGGTGATGCAAAAGTGAATTTTACTGAGTTTAAAACACAGTTAAGATGTTTTGAGGACACTGAGAAATACATTGTCAGCCCAAACACTAATAATGTGTTACAACAGTAAGGGAGAGAGGCAATATTAACCCTGTTTGCTACAACAGTGACCAAAGGGCCACAAAGCTAAAGCATGCCCAAACTAAATAACAGAAGGTCACAGTGGTGTAACTATTGCAAGAGCCCGAAACATAAAGAGGCATTTTGCAGACACATAGGGTGTGTCAAGCAAGTGCCCGATGACACAGAACAAACATTCTCCTTCAAAATAAGCGAGAGGCAGTTAAACAGTTTAACACAAAAGATACTAATAGTGGATACAGGAGCAGCATCATATATAATTACAAACTTTAAAAAGTTTAAAAAATTTGATGAGACATTCAAGCCGGACAACCACTACAAGGGTTTGGCGGACAGATTTCTGGTATAGTGCTTATGAGAGGTGACACAAAAGTGTGCTGACTAACAGCAAGGGGAACAGAGTAAAGACAATACTACTAAATGCACTGTATATCCCCACTTATCCACAGGACATTTTTCTGTTGAAGCAGCAACAAGCAAAAGCACATCTGTTAATTCTGTTATATATATCTGTTATATTTGTCTTTATTATCTGAACAGTTTTGAGGAGACCGTTGAAAGTTGTCATGGTTGTTATGATATCCAAACCTGACATGAAATCCTTGGTCACTGTTATTATGATGATCTTTTAAAATTACAAAGTAGAGTTGATGGCATGAAGATCTTTAAGGGCAGGTTGATAAGTCTAACCAAAATTGTGAAATTTGTACCCAGGGAAAATTTGTTCAGAACAGAAACAGAGGGGTATATTTATCAAAGAGTGAAGTTAAGAGTCAAGTTCTGCCACTAGAGCAAAATTCTGAAACTCTCCATTCAATTCTATGGGATTTTTACAGGAGTATTTCACTTTCACCCATTGATAAATACACCTTTCAAAATCCTATAGAAATTAATTGATAGCTGCAGAATTTAACTCTAGTGGTGGAACTTCACTCTACTGGTATATAGATATGCCATAGCATTTACTGATGATTACTCTTGCGCAGTATTTGTGTACATTAAGAAAAATAAGAGTGATACAGTATTAGCCACAAAAAAATTCATTGCTGATACTGCCCGCTATGGGGCATATAATGATAATGGTACAGAATTTATGGCAAATAACTTTCAGTCACTGTTCAGTAAGAAGAGCATAAGACATGAGACCTCAGACCCTTACTCACCCCATCAAAATGGGACTGCTAAGAAAAATTGGAGAACACTATTTGAGATGGTAAGGTGTACGTTACTTGCGAGTAAATTGCCAAGTGAGTTATGGACATATGCAGTAATGACTGCTGCTTTGATTTGCAACAGGTTTTTTAACAATCATTTAAGGCAAACTACATACTACATGATAACTAGGAGAATGCCTAATCTATTAAAGATTAACACTTTTGGCAGAATGCTTTCCATACCAGTATGACAGAAAGAAACTAGACTCAAAGTGCAAAAATGCAATAAAAATAGTCCCTCATACCTGGTGTATTACCCAAGCACTGGAAAGGTATTTAAACACAGGATAGTAAAGTTCATTATAAAGAGTGTGAGTGAGATACATTTATAGGGAAAGGTGGGTATGCACTATATTAAAACCAAATCCAGGGTGGATCCCAGTATCTGAGAGTGAAGAGGGCAATGATAATAATAAAGGACAGCCATTGTACAAGATACCCCAAAAGGGACAGAAAATTCCCTTACTACTTAGATGACTATGTGCAAAAGTCAGATTGTAATGATCAGATACTGACATGATGATGTACCGCAAACATTTAGAGAAGCCATAGATTCACAGATATGGCTTAAAGTGATACTGACACTAAAAAATGATACTAAATGACACAAAAAAATGACTTTTTAACATATGAATGTACATTGAGGGGCAGATTTACTAAATTCACATCAAGGATTCGAAGTACGATTGAATTTTCAAAAAGATTTGAATTCTCAAATGTTTTTGAAGACCACTTCGACCAGTGAATTTTGAAAATTTGATCGAATTGAATGATTGGAATAAAAATATATTTGAATATTTGACCATTGGACAGTCAAAGTACTTCCCCTTTAAACTTTTATTCGACTGCCTAGTTCACCAGATCAAAGCTACCGAATTGGGTTTGGTTATTTTTGATAGAATAAAAATATTTGATCGAATGGTTAAAATTGTTCGATCGATTGGAACGATTTTATCGATCAGTCGAATATTTGCTATTCGATCGTTCGGCCAATCGAATTGCGGTAAAATCCCCATCTATTCACATGGTCGAATTCTGCCCCTAAATGTTACCTATAGGTCATATTGATCATTTTTTGCTGAGAGGTTTGTTTATGTATATAATTGTTAGTTGAAGTTCCTAAGCCTGACTCTCTGACTGTCCAATCTCAGTCTGTTAGTTACAGTTTCTAATGCTAACTGACTCCTGCTGCACAAATATGGCAGCCCCCTCATACAGGAACATGGGGGATCAGACAGGTAATGTTAAAGCATCATGCAAATACTTTATGGCAAAATTAGAAGTAGCTTTCAAAGCCAATATTATAATAGATGTAAAAAAGAGTTTAATTTCAGGTGTCAGTATCTATTTAAAGGGCAAGGAAAGGCAAAAAAATAAAATCCCATTTTTACTTTCTTTAATGAAAAAGAAATCCATCTCCAATATACTTTAATTTTAAAATGTGTACTGTTTTTATAAGAAACCTGACTGTATGCAGTGAAATTCTCCCTTTATTTAGTGCTTCTGGCAGGGAAACAATCACTTATGAACAGCAGGGAGAGCCCCTGTCTTACTTACCAGCCATGCAGAACTCAAGCAGCTTTGTTTTTTGATCATTTATGTCGACCCTAAGCAGCACAGACCATACTGAGCATGTGCAGTGCCAGTGTCAGACAAAGATGTATAACAAAGTTACAAGATGACAGCCCCCTGTGGCCAACTTTGAAAGCATAAATCATTTGTTTGATTAGGCTTGTGGTGCAGTAAGTTCATGTTTATGTTTAGTATACAAAATACTGCATTTCTACCCTTATTCTATTTTACACTTTCCTTGCCCTTTAATGCAATGAAAGATTAAATATATTCACTAAAAGAGAATGTTCACACTGACCACCCTACCAGATGATAAAAATGCAGTGGAGTGTAGATGGGTCTATGCAATAAAAAGCAATGCAGATGGTTCTGAAACATACAAAGCTAAACCAATTACCAGTTACTAAATGTCACAGGAAATGTGAGGAGAACTTAAAACATGAGGTATATAGTGATGATGCTAGCTGGGCCTCAGACCTAAGTGACAGAAAAATCACAACAGGATATTGTTTTAGTCTATCCACGAATTGTGCACTGATTTCTTGGAAGTAAAAGAAGCTTTGACTAAAAAACAACCACTTACACCGTTAATGTTATGCTTAATTCTTTGCAACAGACATTTTACCTTCTTAGGTATTATACTATAGTGCCCCCCATTCCTACTAACATTACTTCGAAATTCGACCTTTGATAAATCTGCCCCTTCATGACTATTTTTTCTATTTTTTTAAATATATGCATTCAGAGGATAGAAATAAATAGTATGTCAAGGCAAATATTATTTTTAATAGAAATTAGAAATAGACTCCAGATTACAAATACTTTACACATAAAGGGGGACTTCTTTCCTTTGTGTAAATAGTTGGCACCTAGCAATCCTTATTTCTATACATTACAAAAAAGCAGAACTGTATGTAAGTATTATATATATATATTCAATAAATACTCCGCACTCCAGGGTCTTGTGCAAAAAGCAACAAAGCTTGTGATTTAT
>CM044437.1:74118236-74178604 GCA_024363595.1 Xenopus borealis
TATATATACCAATGTTGATGGTCATCCCCAGTGAAGAACTGCTAAATAAAACTTTCCTTGGGTAAAATGTTGGCTTTCCATAGTAAAGGTCTACCATTTTTCCTTCCAGGTGATGTCAAATGAGGTTCAGTGTTGTTATATGCAACATTATACAATTGGACAAGACCAGCCTTAATGTCTAAAAAGTCTTGTCCAAGATTTTCTTTGCCAGGTGTCATTTATTTAATAATGTAACATATTGGAGGGCAGGATTGTTCTAAAACAATGATAACACATAATGACACACATAAAAAAGTTTTTGAAAATCTGATATGGGAGGGTTATACATGTTTGGGCATTATCTTGCAAGACTTCAGTAAGACTTGAAAATGCAGTGTTATGGATGCCTGTCCATAACAAGTAAGATGTACAAAGATGTGGGTTAAAATGAACAAGTATGTATCAAAGAAAGACTTTTAAAGTTCGGTTTGTTTTCAAGAGAACAAGAGGGGATTCTTCACATATAAGTTAAAGGTCATTTTAATCAGATGGTATCTTTTTACCACAGTAAACAATAGGCCACCTCCTTAGAGGCATTATAGGCTATTTATGACCCCCCCCAAGCTCTATTGTAAATGCAAAAAAAACTGTTACAATGCCGGAGATATCCTCATTTCTTACACGTTAAGTATGTTATTGGTGCTGAATGAGGTATTAGTCTACCAGCTTACCAGTTGTTGTAAATCATTAATACAATGGCTGATCTTATACCACAGCTGGAATTTTTGACTAAAGGAAAATACATGAATAATTGTTATAGGAATGTTAAGTCATAGAGTTAATTGCTAGCATTTAACTTATTGCTTTGCCTTATAGTTTATTGCAACACTTTTCCAGAAGCTGATTACAAGGTTGTAAAAACTCATTACAATACAGTGTACCTATTTAATTGAGTGTCATCCCATCACAAGTCTGGCTATCCACCCACATCTTGTATGAGATATGCACCAATAAACGTTATCTTTCAGTTTAGTCTTACAAAGCTTCTCTGGCCTGAGTCGTCTTCTTCAGTAATCACTTAAATGAAATCATAACATGTAATCCTATATGATTAGGATTTTTTTTTTAAATTGATTAATGGCCATTCATTTGTATATTTTCGAGATACTTGTGTTCACTGCACTGAACCGACTTGAAAGCTATTTTCTCCAGAGTTGAATATAAATGAGATTCTGTTATAATTCATAATTATAAGACTTTAATAGGTTGTGAAGAACTTACTCTCGAAAATGGAGTATGTAAATGGACATGAATTTTGCATGTATCAAGATTTAGAAGTCTTGTTTTTTGGAATGGCAGGCACACAAACAATTAAAATCTTATATTAGCTTTTATTACTAAGCCTTCTCCACCATTATGCTTGCCTCTAATTCCAACAGCCCATAAATGTATCTTGCTCATCTTGTGTGCCAGCCCTACCTCAAACTTGAATTAACAAAATGTGTACACAAGCAGTTTTTGCAAAGATTAATTCAGATTACTGGGTCAAGAGAAGTTCCAGAATGACTGCAAATATTATAACCCACCAACCACAAGCCGAGTAAATTGCAATATGAATTAAAAGCTACTGGCCAGATGTGCACAGAACTCTGTTTTCTAAAATGTTCTGAGGAAAAAAAATATTAGCATAGTTGATTCTGCAGAGACAGCTTTGTTTTTGTGTATATTTGTGTGAAACATTGCCCACAGCTGCAAAATCATTCTGAAAAATGGCACTTGTTATGGTTCACTAAGAAGTAACTTTCTAATGTTTTAAACTCAAAGGCAGAAGTAAAAAAGCAAAGTGTGCGTTCAGAAATTTCTAACAATCAATTAAATTTTTTGGTTACTCTTTATTTTTAACTGCAATAAACAATTCAACATTATTGCTTGGGGACACTGTTGGGTTGAAGTCTATAATTTTTTATAAGTAACCCTTGTTTTCAAAATTCAACCTGTTAACAGCAACAACAAATCTGGCATGACAAATCTGAAAAAGAAGTATTGTTTTATAAAACTATAAATATTTATGCAAAATTGGATAATGAAATGTAAGGTTATGTTTTGTTTTCTATTGATTATGCATGTTGGTTATAGTGAGCATAGAGAATTGTCTAAGCAGCAGCCAGTGATGATTACAGGACTGAAGTGCCCTGCTGAGTTTATGGTTGCCACCTGCAAAAGCTGAGTCTAATTCTTGCATTGAATTTGACTTTGTATTGCTATGTGCTCAACTGTTAGTTGGCCCTTATGATATGGGCTACAATATGCCAGACATATAACATAATTGTAAAACTGATGATTGGCAAAAAAAATGCTGAACACAGTAATATGGTGTAAAATTTGAAAATGCTTATTTCAAATTCACTAAACCAGTACAAACTTTGGAGGTAACGTATGGTCTAAAGCAGGGGTCCCCAACCTTTTTTCGTTCGGGGACCAGCGTCGAGGCAAAAAAATTTTCAAGGACCGGAGGGGGCTCCAGGGGGTAGGCAGGGGTCGAGAGGGGGATTGGCACGGGTTGGTGTCCAATTTGGCATCCATTTTGGCAAGCCGGCATCCATTTTGGAGCACCTTGTTAATTGCAGGTTAGGCTCCGTGGCCCAGTTCAGGACTGTTCGGTGGTTGGGGACCGTTGGTCTAAAGTTAGTTTTTCAAGTTTTCAAATAGCCTTTAAAAAAAATTGATGGTCGAATTTTTTTAATTTTGAAATTCGACCCTTAGGGGCAGATTTACCAAGGGTCGAATTTCGAATGCAAAAAAAAAATCGAAATTCGACCAGGCAATAGTGGGGAATTAAAAAAATTCGAATTTCGAAGTCGAATTGTTTTAACGCAATTCGATCAATCGAACTAATCGAATATTCGAATGATTTTTAGCGATCGATCAAATTTTTCAAATTCGATCTTAGGGAATGATCCCCATTTCGGTAGGTTTAATCTGGCGAAGTAAGTGATCGAATTTAAATTTAAAGGGGAAGTATTCGACCATTTGCCTAATTTGCATATTCGAAATTCGAATCATTTTGAAAATTGGATCGAATATTCGAATCCCTCATGTGAATACATGTGAATTTAGTAAATCTGCTCCTTAGTAAATCTGACCCTATGAGTTACTAGATGTGAGCAAGGCTTAGACCCTTTTACTACACTACTCCGCATTTTATCAATTACAATGAACTGAAACAAACATGTTCCAGCTTTTTACAGGAACAGTATAATTAGGGATCCATTATCTGGAAACCCATAATCCAGAAAGCTCTGAACTATGGGAAGGTCATATCCCATGGACTCCATTTTAATCAAATAGTTGAAATTTCTTACATTATTTCCCTTTTCTCTGTTATAATACAAACAGTACTTACAGTACTTATAATAATACAGTACTTATAATAATTAATCCTTATTGTCGGCAAAACAATCCTATTGGGCTGAATTAATGTTTAAATGATTTTTAGTATAAAAGTAGTAGTAAAGTATGGAAATCCAAAACACAAAATATCAGAAAAACCCAAGGTCCCAAGCATTCTGGATAACAGGTCTCATGCCTGTACTTATTTTGTGGGATAGAACACATTGCTAATCATCAGCCCACCCTGAAGTTTACCTATGTTGCTCCCATCATATTTTCCAGTCCTGCCTTCCAGTCTAAATCAATTACTGCTACTGCTGCTGTTTCATTGCACAGAGACTTGTGGCTATCCCCACGAATAAAGCACCACCTGAATTTGGGTGCCCTGTATTCATAAGTGACCAGAGGGGGGGGTCATGAAGGTGTCCCCTCCTGCTCCATGTCCCCTAACATTTAGATGTGCATGTTTGGGAGTGGTGACAGCAGGCCTGGATTTGTGTCAAGGCCACAAAGGCCTGGGCCTAGGGAAACCAGAGGACAAATCCAAGCCCTCGGTGACAGAAAAGCTGCAACAAGCCCTTTCCTTACTGACTGCCCTATTGCTTCGCACCTTGTGCCAGATTTTCTATCACACGAGCTGCTAGGCAAGTTTTTAGTGTGATATTCTTGGAAGGACCTGGAACATGACAGTATACGCCATCATCTGTAACTAATCTAACATACACCTACTTTGCAAACTGGTTTTCATGCACTTTAACACAGTGTATTGTGCTCTTATATTGGCTGGTCACTGATTGTTTTTGAATAATTCTGACAGAAACATTATCATATGAAAGATGTTTGTGGGAGAAGAAAGGCTTTTTGAAGCCACCCTATTAGTAAGTGGAAATCCAGCAGTGCTATGCCGCACTGATATACACAATGGAAATTATGGAAATGTTTTCCAATCACATAGCAAATAGAAAAGCCTAAACTGCATATATTTAGCAGACAGATTGCATGTAAGAATTAAACATTAGTTAACTCTGATATTACTGTAAATATAGGCAGACAGACATCCGGCTCACAGGCCTTGCAGACTTGAGAAGCCAGTGCTTTTCTTTATCAGGCACACTGAACTGAATATTTTTGGAGATTCACAACATGGCAACACAATCAAACCGAAAGATCGCAAAAGCCAGTAAACGAGAATTTTTATTATGTTTAAAAAATTAAACAGGTGTATTGTTTAAAACTGTTTGTCTTTTCCCTATAAGTAAGTGCAAAAAAATATTGTTGGGTAAACTTATTGTCATGGTTACTGATAAAATACAGCAATGACATAAATAACCAATAAAATACATCCATATAATTGGTGTAGGCACCCCAAGTGTGTAGGATTATTCATAATATTATCAACTCGAGTAAGGCATTGCTCATGGTTGGAGTACTTGTTTAATATTATCATTGACATTTCAACCTAAATCGTATATCTAGATACTCTCCAAATTAACCACTTCGCTCATTAAATCTTCCCTAGTAACCTTATTACATACACACTTAGAGGACTTCACTAGAACAGCTCATCGCTATTTATCAGAGCACAAGTCACACAGTTGGGGGCACCTGGGAAATGAATAGAATGTCTAAAAAATGGATTTCAGTGCAGAATTCTGCTGGAGCAGCATTATTAACTGATGCATTTTGAAACAACATGCAACAGTATTCCTTTAAGCCTATGGTGCCTACATTATATCAACATACCCTTTACTTTCACCATAGTTCTATAATATGCCAGACTGTATATTGTAAGAAATATAATTCATACATAAATAAATAGAAGCGCCAGCAAAAATAAAAGACTGTTTTCAACTTTTCTGACTAGGCTAACCTGCTCCTCCATGCTGGGTGTTGTGAACGTTATTTGGATTAGATCTTTTAAAAGATGCATTTTGCAATGGAAACTCTAAATCCAGCTGTTTGTGTTTTATCTCAGTTTTTATGTGCTTAAAGTCATTTTGCTTTCAAAGTCCATAAATCTTGTGTTCATGTAACTCAAAAGGTACCACTGTTTGACAAAGATCAAAACTTAATGTTAAAAGAAAGTCGCTACCAAGGATTATCAAAAGCGTGTTGCAAAAGTGCCATCTTCTGGTTCTTCTTAGGTTGTGCACTTCCACAAATGGTGACAGTGCAAATCTTCTTAGTTATTATTATTAACATGTATTTATATAGTGCCAAAATATTTCGCAGTGCTGTATTATATGGAACTATTAGACTATAAACTGCTACAACAGTCAGATATTGATTCAGGGTCCAGTGTGAACTTATGTTGTTTCTACCAAACACAAAAATGATAAAATTTCTGTTGCTACATGGCCTGAATAATTTGAAAGACCATGAGCATATATTTTTTACACATTAAACATAACCATTAGAAAAAAGAATGACCTATGAAATTGCACCTCCCCATTCATTCACTGATTCCCACCACAAGTTAAAAAAAAAACCTTAACTATTAATAACCAAATGCACACACAATCATTAAGTTATAACTTTGGGCATTTATACTACATTTGGTTATTAAAAATTAAGTTTTATTTACTTGTGGTAAGAATCAGTAACTAATGAATGAGGTGCAATTTCATGGTTCATTCTTTTTTCTAATGGTTATGTTCAAAAAGTCTCTCACTTGATCCTACACACCATTTTTTGTTTCTCTACCTGATGAAAGGTGCTCCCAAATCTTAGTTTTTACACATTAACTATTTCAGAGTAACTTATAACCTATTTTATATGAGACAGAGTTGTCATTATATAGTTCTGTAGAGGGCCATGAATAATATGTTACTCCTGCTGATCTTCCTGCCTTAGAAAAACCACTGTATTCTACAGAACATAGCTGTTGTCTGCAAAACAAATGTGAGTCCTATATCCCAATTTCAATTTTAATAGTTGCCTCCATGGCAACACAACTTCTTTATATAAACTGAAAATGTGCTGCTAGAGCAAACACATGGTTTACCAGTGCAGATAACAGTTTTTGGTATTACTGGTCCTTAAATAATAATAAAAGTTACTATGCAATTATAGTTTCTGGAATATAATGTAGGGCTGTATTTCCGGTGCCCCTAGGCTGGATTCCATCCTCTGCTCCACACCCATACGTAAGCGTGCATGTAAACACACACGCCCAATTGCACACGTCACTTGTCCCTATCTTCACTGAGGACATTGCGGGCCCAGTAAGAAACTGTAGGCAATTTTCAATATGCACAGTCCTCAGTGCATGGACAGATGGTGCGGCATCATGCTGCCCTAGGCTAGGGTTGCCACCTGGTCAGTATTTTACCAGGCTGACCGGTAAAAATGATGGCTGATCCCAATGTTATTAATAGGGAAAAAAAAGATAAATATATAGGAAGGCCAGTATTTTTTTCTAGAAAAGGTGGCAACTCTACCCTAGGCCTGGGCCTTTGTGGCCTTGCCACAATTCTGGCCTGTATCTAAGTTATGCATAGCTATTTTATTGGCTCTTAAAGGGCAAGTAAACCTGCTGTGCACTCCTTTTTATATAAACACATCCACCCCAAAATGATTTTACGTCACAGAAGGGGACAGGGCACGCCAGCCTGTGAGTATATAAAAAGGAGCGCATCTGTCGGAAGTGGGGAACTAGGAGGTTGCAAACTTTGTGTGGAAGGCTGCTCTACATAGTATGGCTGTATCTTAACCCTGTGAGGTGCTTAAAAAAAAAACCTTTTTGTTTTGTTTAAAAGAACCTCTGGTTTCCTATTTTATTTCTATACAGCAACAGAGAGGTGTAGTTGCTCAACACCCTCTTCCTTCCTCCTCCATTTAGCAAGGGCACTCAAAATGTGACCCATGGTCTACCATCACTAGCTGGAAAGGCATGTTTATGCCAAAATGGGGTTACATATTCAAACTCAAAGACCTTGTTTTATCTCATCAGTGCAAAATACTGACACTTGTGAACTATTTAAGTCCTTCCTTTCAGAAGTTATGTTGCGATATTTTGCATAGGTAAGATCCAACAAGCAAATTTTGATTTAAACTTGATTGCATTAAAACTGTGATAAAGACAATTGGAAAGCGATAAAACAAAAATCTACCCTTCATTTTCAATTAGTTAAAGTATCTGCGCACCACTCACTATGGAAAATATCACTTTATAATGGAACTAGACTAGTGACAGGCTGCATTACATTGCAAGTCATTATATTCTGCGCCTCTGACTTGTTGCCTTTATTTCGCCGCTGCCAGACATGTTGTCCTGAATCATTCTGTGGAGTTCAGCCCTAAGAAGGTGGATACAAATTGATTGAGTAACATGAATTTCTTTCAGTCTTTGGAGTCAGGTATGTCTGTTTTAAAAATATATATTTCTTTTTGCCAGTTCAGGTAGTGTTCAACACCTTTTCTACATAAGCCAAACTTAACTTGCCCATGTTAAAAAGAGTGGTATATTTTCCCATTAATGATAACATTAGCGCCCCAAACCCGCAAATAAGACCCTGGAAATGCCAGGTCCAGGCTGATTCCAAGTTTCCCTTGCATTAAGGGCAGAACTCCCTGGGCGTCTTTGCCGCAATCCAACTTGCTGTGCAAAGAAGCAGGCATCATGTCAGATGTGACAGAAGTAAGGTTAGTAATAGAATTGTTGGATCGTGTGGCAGCTTTGATCCGACACAACTGTCTGATGCAGACACATCTTGAAGCATTTGCATCAGACAGTCGTGTTGCGTTGGATCAAAAGCTGCTACACCATCCAACAGTTCTATTACTTACTTTATTTCCGACGCATCCGAAGTGACGAAAAACGCCAGTGCAGCTCTGCCCTAAAGGAGAAGGAAAGTACTTTTTTACTTGGGGGTGCCAAAAGTTAGGCACCCCTAAGTGATCGCATTTACTTACCTAAAACCCCTGGCTGGTGCACCTATCAGGAGAAAACTGCACCGGTCCGAGACTGTTCCACCGTGCACCACGTAGCAATAGTTTTCCTGCTTCTTCGCTCTTCAAATTTCCCAGAACAGACGCATGCACGCTAGAATGAAATAGCCAGCTTTATCACTAAAGTTTGCCTTTTTCCTCTACTGAACATGAGCAGCTGCGATAAGAAAGAAGAAGCTGGAAAATGATCACTCCAAGGTACTTGCTGGAAAAAAGGCTCTTATACACGAGCGTTTTTACCTGCGCTCCCCTGCATTCCATTTTGCTGCGTTCAGCCGCAGGGGAGTGCAGGTATACATGCACTCAATGCTTTTCAATGGGGCTGTACTCACATGAACGCATGTAGGCGCCTAAGCAGGTTCAGACGCAACATGCTGCATGTGTGTAAGAGCCCTAACCCCGGTCCTGTGCAGTTTTCTCCTGATAGGCGCACCTGAGGTTTCAGGTAAGTAAATGCAATCACTTGGGGTGCCTTATTTTTGGCACCCCCAAGTATAGCAGGACTTTCTCCTTTAAAGAGTGCACATGCATGTCACTATTCAGAGTAGGCTAAAACAGTGAAATGCCACTCATGACAAGTTTAAAGGGGAGAGTGTGACCACAAGTTGTGAACAGTATCAATGCATGTTCAGTTGTGCATCTATTTATGTCCTTTGCACCTGAAATCATAAATCAGACTTTTGAGGTTTTTGGCAAAACATAAGCTGAATGATTCAAGCAGTTAGGGGTGGGGTTGCAAAATCAAAATAATTATACATTCACGACATTCATTTCTTTGTGAGATTTCAGAAAATCTACCACACAGAAGTAGGTGTTACATGGGAATTCTACATCAGTCTATTACATTCATTAGAATAACAGTGAAATAATTACACTGCACCTCACTCAATGAATCTACTTTAACAATGCCAGAACACAGGAAAGAGAAAGCCCCTTCATAATCTGAAAGTGTTAAAAATGGTAACTTGAAATTTGATTTCAAGGCACCAAATTGCAAATCCCCCAGGCAGAGTAAAGGTTAATGAGATACATTTTATTCAGCAGCAGCTGTTAACTATGCTACAGCAATTCCATACCTGTGCAATTTCATGTGTCCGTTACCCCTTCGCTTCTGAATAAGAAATGTAAACATTTAACAAATCCATTGAGACCACAGTGATGAGTATATTTCGGTGAAACTGATAATTAAAACTAGAATAATTGACACTTAGGGTGAGAGAATTTTAATGAGCTCTCACACAGTACGTATCACTGTGAATAAATTCTAAAACTGACGGAATACTCAGGTGGTCATTCAGATTTCTTACATTATTCCTTCAAATCAGAATCTTTTTAAATCGTGGTTGTGCTTATTAACCCCTTCAGTGCCATATACTGCAGAATCTATGGTGCCTGCATAAAAACATAGTTAGGATCATGGTTTGATCTTAAATGTGAACCATGCCTTTATACCTTTCCATGCCATGTCTAGTCCCCATTTAAATGCATTTCTGGTATGTTATAAAATGTCATATTCCTAGCAACTTTGTAATTGGCCTTTTTTTACAAATGTCTTTATGTGCACCAAAAATAAACATATAAAATTGCATGTAACATGCCATTACAGTCATAAATAGGGTTACATATGTGAATGGGAGTAGGCCTACACACACATTTTTTAGACCTACTCCAATAATCAGAAACATACAGTACTCATCAGAATACCCTGCTTAATTAAATAGTTACAGTTTTCTCTCCCCTGGGGCTACATCTTATTTCCACTCAGGGTTGTATCAGTTGAAGAGCATTTTATGTGTTCTCATGCATTTATAGTAGCAGTAACATAAAACAAATAAAAGTTTTTTAAAGTAATAAAATATAATGCAGCATTGCCCTGCTGCACTGGTACAACTGGCATGTTTGTTTCAGACAACATTACTATTGTTTATATCAATAAGCTGCTGTGTAGCAATGGGGGCAGCCATTCAAAGGAGAAAAGGCTCAGGTTACTCAACAGAGAGCAGATAAGCTCTGTAGAACATAAGGGCCCTTACACACGGGTGTTTTTACCTGCGCTCCCCTGCGTTCCGTTTTGCTGCATTCAGCCGCAGGGGAGCGCAGGTATAGACGCACTCAATTTTTTTCAATGAGCTGTACTCACACGAACGCAGGGAAAATGCAGCATGTTGCGTCTGAACCTGCGTTCGGTGCTTACACGCGTCTTGTGGGTACAACCTCATTGAAAAGAATGAGGTGCGTCTAGACCTGCGCTTCCCTGTGGCTGAACGCAGCCAAACGCAACTCAGGGGAGCGCAGGTCCAAAACGCCCGTGTGTTATGGTGTTTACTGTTATCCACTTTTTAAATGTGCCATAAAGCCTTTTTTCAATTTCTGCCATTAATGCACAGCAGCTTGTTTATACGAACTATAATAGTGTTTCTGAAGCAAAGAGATCAGTTTTACCAGAACAGGGTGTGATATTTTTATTACTTTAAAACACTTTCATTTTTTGGTGTTACTGTTGCTTTAAGTTCTTATTGTTAAGATATTTCTCCCTGCTAATTTCTTAGACATACATTAAGTACTAAACTGAAATGCATAAAAAATGTCCTGTTGATGTGTGGGAGGTAATGTTTGTACATATTTTGCCCAGCAGGCAAAGAAGGTTGTGACTTGGTGCTCTTTGTTCAAAGTGGCTTCCAGCTAGTCTATGCGATAAGCAAAATCAAGCTTAGTAATCATCATTTCAATTCATGGGGGTACGCCTGATATCCAACAATGCAGTATAGCTTTTCTGCTGACTGCCGAAACAATATTTGCTAATTTTACTGTATCTCCAAAGATTGCCTACAAGGGCCGCAGATGTATCTGAATGTGTAGTGTGAATTTACAATAGAAAGTGACCAGCTCCCAGAATATTTTAAACTTTTTTTCAAGTTCAGAATCTACTCTACCTTTTCCACCTGCAGATCTGTGGTGTTTATACAAATGGCCTGCGGGTGTCACTGTGCACAGGACTTGTACTTTGCATACACAGAATTTTCTGTACAGCTTGAAATTGAATGTAAGAAGTTACTGTTGTTGTGAAAGGCCTGTGTGAGCCTGTTAATAATTCCAAAGCAAATCACCGGCACACAGGAATAGCTGGCAGGTAAAACCTTGCTCGTTTATTATGAATGCAGCCTTCATAATAAACGAGAAAGGTTTTACCTGCAAGCTATTCCTGTGTACCGGTGATTTGCTTTGGAACTGTTGACTGATGCCGAATTCTCCTTTGCTGTGCACCAGGTGATCGTTATTTGGAGGGCCAGGGTGTGCAAGAGGAACTATTGTTCTTGAGCCTGTTAATAAAGCACTGTTATACTCTCCTCATCCTCGGCTACCCAACGTAACAAGATCTATCCCTCAGAAACTGTACTATGCTCAATGTTTTGTAAAGAAAAATACTATTATAAAATTAAGCTTCTGGATGTACTCTGTCTTATCCAAAAGGCAAAAAGGCGACTGCAAGATCCGATGTGCGGAGCTCAACACCTCCTCCTTCTAAACCAGAAGTTAATTCTGGCTGCGGGCAGTGTAACTTCTGCGTCATTTATTTCTGTAAGAGGCAAATGACAGAATGCAGCATCTCACTGGTCAGCAATAAATCTAAAAACTAATGAAGACCCCTCCTAAATCAGTGCATGCATTCCTTCAGCTCTCATCTGCATTTACAGAAATAAATGATGCTGAAGAAGTTACACTGGCGGTAGCCAGAACGGTTTCGAAGGCTGGCAAGGAGGAGATGTCGTACTACGTACATCAGATCTTGCAGTTGCCTTTTGGGTAAGACAGAGTACATCCGGAAGCTGATATTTATAATGTTATTTTTTTTATAAAGCATTAAGCATAGTACAGTTTCTGAGGGATAGAATGAGAACTTAAAAAAATGTGTTAATGGTCCTTAATCAATCGACAGGACCATAGACAGTGGTAGATATCTGCTTTTGGAGCCTGGCACTTTGGACAGGAGTCAGATTCAGACCATCCCACTTGTTTCCATAACTCTGGAGAAAAATAACCCCTTTGCAGTGTATTCAGAAACATAACATGAAAATGGTTTGAATGAAGAAGCAATATTGATTTAAAATTTAAAGTGAATAAGTTTTCTTATTTTTTGCCTTTCTTTTTCTGCTACTTTCTAGCTTTTAGATATGGATAATTGACCCCAGAAGTAAATTCTTGTTTTATTGCTTTTGTTAATTTTTATGAATTCAGTCCTTCAACTAATTGCAATTTGGCAGGTTTAATTTGGCGAGTTTTTTTAGAGAGACAATACTTCGATTGTCGAAGTCGAAGGATTTTAATTCGATCGATCTAATGGTCGGACGTTCAAAGTAGCCTATTCGATGGTCAGAGTATCCAAAAAATTACTTCGAAAATTCACTTGAACCTTAGTAAATCTGCCCATAAGTGTATAGCAAAATATAATAACAATAGTCAGAAGAAGAAGGCAAATAATTCAAGGGTTAGCGCCCGAGGGATTGAATTCTCCTTTTAAAGTTGATTTATCACAGCCCCCCCCCCCCGATGCCAGAGCTCCACCTTTTATTATATACCCAACAGCGATGCAGGTTCACATCGCTGGACTGCTCCAAATCCACACAATTTCTGACTATTGTGGTGAGAGCATCTCATGCATCAAATATTACTGTTGAAGTGCATATATATATATATATATATATATATATATACACAAGTCCAAAGAAAGCACTCAAGGCATATTCCATTAACTGTGTAGCAAAATGAGTTTATTCACACATGGTGTATCAACTCGTTTCGGCCCACATGGAGCCGTCGTCAGGATAGATATATATATATATATATATATATATATATATATATATACACACACACACACACACACACACACTGAGGGCCCCTGTGTTTATTTGTGTTGTCTAAACTGCACTTTAGATATTGGTAGATGGGGCCCCATCCTCCCTGAAGAATGATTTAAGGGACAGGTATGGACTTTTTTAATGATATAATGCCAACTGGATTATTATTTATTTTGGTTTATTCAAGTTATTTAGTCTCCTTTTTCTTTGTTTGGTTTTGTTCCACATAAACCCTCAATGATGGTGGCCTTCAGAGCTCAGTTTTAGACCCCAATAAGCAGAACGACTTACATCAGTCAAAGGGAACTGACCCAGACATCAACTCTGAGAATTCTGTCAATCTGTAAAAAAATATTATTGCAAGTTGTGATTTGACAGATCAGACTGCTAGCAAACCTTTTGGATGCCAAAGTTTGATCTATCATAAATCTGTCTCTAAATATTTTAAGTGTATATTGTCAGAATAAATTTAAAGTCATCTTCTGTTAGCAGACAACAGCAAACTCGTAAGATTAAAAAAAAATATTTCTCTGGAGTTACTTTTGATCTTGCATCCAAAAAGGCACTGCAGGATATCAATAGTAGTACAAGGGAATTCTTACTCCTCAGAACTTTAAATATAGTAAGACACAATAAACCTTTCTCTCTTTTGACCTGTATATTAACTGAGTAATGTAACAGTAGCAGAGATGCACATGCACTACACAGAATGTGAAAATATTAAATGGTGTTAAATGCAAATTCTAATTTGTTTCTTGTTGTATAATTATTCTTTTAGAAAGTAAATGAACAATCACATACGCATTTAACACTCAAACCTCTATGCCTCTGCTTTGAATTCCCTTTATTCTTTTAAAAAGCCATAGTTAAAATTACTTTCATCAATTTAGCACTGAGATTGCCTGGCTTCAAAAGTACTTAACAGAAATTGCATATATACAGTCACACTCTGAACAACTAAACACATCCTTGCAACAAGCAATATCTCTCTTACATAAAAATATAAAATATAAATGTAGAGCTGTCATAAGATGTGTGTTCTTAGTGTGTGCCCCTTAGTGAGATGTCTAGAATAACCGTATTACCAGGAGGCACTGTCTGGCTTTAGTAGCATGTATGGAAAACTATTTTGGTAGTCTCAGATGTGTACGACAGCTGCATGTGTCTTTAAATTTCAATTTTGCTTGTGATGGCCAGTAAATAAAGCAGGGAGCCTGATGTTAGGTGAATCCTCAGTGTTAATAAAAGCTGTGGCCTCTATTTCATCTACATGAAAGTATGTCTTAATTGTTAATGGTGTAGCGGCTCCATAATGGCACCCGCAGCCCAATTGGCAGTCATGTTGTTTATAGAAACTACATCCAATTTTTTACATAAGTCAAAACATAATGCTAATTACCTACATATTTTACACTTTAAATTCATTTGTATGTGTAGTAAAATATGTCCCTTTCTATTCTGTGTTCTGCTGGGTCTCTCAAAATATTAGGGATAGTTAGCCAGTTCATTTACATACCTGATAATCTTGGATGGAGGCAAGCTGGCTCTGTAAGGAAGCACCCAGTGGTGAGAAATACATTAGGAGGCAGGATCTATGGAGCACTGAGACACCTCTTCTGTTTTCTGTGATATAAGGCTTTATTGTTTATATTATTTATTTATATTTTTTGCATTTACAATGGCCCATCTATGGCCACCTTAACCAGGACTTTTCCATATCACACAATACAGACTACAAAACTATTATAAGTTTGAGCTAATATTTATTGATCTTTACCATTCTAGTCTTAATAAAAACAATAATTTTTGTTTGTCATTGCTCTAGTAACAATAGCACAATGACTGATAAAATGCACCATCATTTTATATCATCATCATTTATTTGTATAGCGCCGACAAGATACGCAGTGCTTATATACAATTTAAATGATAAGCAACCCTTAAAAAATGTTAAATTATTTAGGATGCTTTTAAAAGCACTTTTGCAATTTACATTTGTTTTTCAGTTTCAGTGAATTCATGGTTAGTTTTTAGTCTACTACCAGTTGGAAAAATTAAAGCAACAATATGATTAGTTATTATGGGCACCTGCACTGGTAAAGTTAAGCACCTATATTAGTAAATCAGTCTGTTCCAAAACTTCCCTGTCCAATAAAAGCTATTTTTGTCACTCTCACTTTTTTTCCTGGTATCTAATCCAACCCTTACATCTTGTTGCTGCTATCTTTTTACATGTGTGGTGGGCTTGGAGCTGTACATTGTGGGAGCGGGGATAGAGGACTTAGAACACTGGGTCAGTTGCAAACTAGTTCAGGGAGGGTAGTAAAGAACAGCTCATATATCTGCAAGTAAATTGCTGGTAAATTTCTAATACCAGTCCTAGGCTTGTAAAAACTAGCTGGTTGGCATTGTACTCAAGACACATATTTTCACTGTTTATAACGTCTCTTCTATCGGCTATCAGGGCACCAGCTAGACTTGCAGAACTGGAATTCTTAATTGATTACAACTTGTATCTGCAAGGTGTTTGTATGTTCTCCCTATGTTTGTTTGGGTTTTCGGACACACTGCAAAAACATACAAGCAGGTTAACTGCTTCCTGATTAAACTGATCCTAGTATGATTATAACAGGGGATCAAGCAAGAGACTGCAAGCTTCTATGACATGAATTATGTGCAATCACTGGGTTTTTGCTATAAAGATACTAACATGGTTGTTTTTTTTTTTCCAATTTACCCATCTCACTGTATATAGCACTACCTTCTTATTTTTACTACTTATTATTGTTAGAATTCAGAAGAAAAGACGACAGAAACTCTCAGAATATTGTCACGTCTAAAGAAGTACTCTCTGCCTCAATGCTTAAAGGATAAGTAAACCTTTAAAACAAGTGAATGTAAAATTGATGATCGTGCTATTTCTAAGAAATTTACAATGTACATTCATTATTAATTTTGTTTTTACACCAAGAGGCATACATGTACAGTTAATAGGGTTGCCACCTGGCCGGTATTTTACCGGCCTGGCCGGTATTTTTTATGGGTAATACCAATGTTATTAATAGGGGAAAAAGATAAATATATAGGAAGGCCGGTATTTTTCTCCAGAAAAGGTGGCAACACTAACTGTTAATATAAATTAATTTTGTTACAAAAGCTCCAGTTTCTGACTACCAAGTAGTCATGAGAGTTGTTAGGAGAAAGAAAGAGGCTGCTCTGGTGTTCTGCTTATGGAACAAAAATAGTAAGCGTTCCCACCTTTCCTAAGCAGAAGAGCAAACAGCAGCCTCTTTCTTTCTCCAGACAACTTCCTTCATTGCTTAGTGGTCAGACTTGTCGGGAAATGACCAGCAGGTGGCTGTGTTATAGCAAAATTCATTCATATTAACAGTATATGTATGTGATACTATTAGGGTTGCCACCTTTTCTTAAAAAAATTCCGGCCTTCCTATATATTTACCTTTTTTTCATATTAATAACATTGGGATCAACCATCAAAAATACCGGCCAGGTGGCAACCCTAGATACTATGTGACGTGGAAATAAAAACAAAATAAATAATGAACGTAAATGATAAAAGTGCTTATAGCACCCTCGTCAAATGTACATTCATTAGTTGTAAAGGTTTAATTTATTTACTTTAAAGAAATGTGGCAACTGGCAAGTTTAGTCATAGAAGCTATAGGCTCTACCCTCTATTGACACACATTTGCGATTGCACGCACAACCCATAGACTTAGCATAAACCATCTGACTTTTATACAGGCTTGCTTCGTCTTCATAGTGTTACACTTTATAAAATTGATTGACAAATGCATGTATTGACTAGAAGTGATTGCTTTTTGATACCGCATCTCAGACAAATACGTATAGTTATTTCACAAGTAGGAACTTTTAATAAAATGTCATATGTCCAACACGGAACCTTGACAATAACACACCTACTTCCTGTCTTTGCCTAGAATTACGTAACGTACGCAGCTTCCTGGTGCTCCTTCCACGCTGCATGTTGAAGACGAGGCTTGAGTCTTCTGAGGTGTCCAAGTGAGTGCCAGTGTCTAGTCATCTACAAATTACATCGGTATTTAATATTTCTAACACAATAATACAGAATATGTGTTTCGACATGCATTAGTACATGTGGTGCAGATATCATTTTGTTTTCGTTTAAGGCATAGTTGATAGGGGCGTCTCAGCGCTGGGTCCTCCTGCCTTAGCGAGGCTACTGTGGCTGGCAAGATGTCGACGAAAAATTTTCGTGTCAGCGATGGTGACTGGATCTGTCCGGATAAAAAGTGAGTTATTTGCTAGACTTGTTTTCTGAGCCCCGGTTTCAGCAGATCTATCCGTCAAGGACTTGGTTCCTGGCTGCTGGGCATAAGTATATTCCAGAGTTTGTACAAGTATAACCTTTTAATGCCGGAAGGGACGGGGAAGGAGGAGTGGAGTGAGTATACCAGAATATATTTTATACATGCACGGTATATTTTCCTGCGTTAAATTACCTAATTTACTTATACAAAAGCATTAATCTAAATTGAATAATTCCTAATGTTTTATTGGGAAACATCTGTGTTAATAAAGATCTATTTTCGAATACCCCATTTCTACATTGCTTGAATTACGTCCCTGATGCAGATGATATGGTTACTTACTACATGTGCCTAATGCACATTCTATATAAAAACTAGCTTTCTTCTTGATTTGCTGACTTTATGAATTTTTCTTTTTTTTAGTACTTCAACGATTTTTAGGCTAATGTCTCCAGAGTTCAGTGTGTGTCCGTTTTAGCCCAAAACAATGTGAAATGTGTAAAGCTCTATAGTTTTTGGAAGCTTTCCTGCTTTAAAAGTTTTTCTAGCTATTTGTACTTGAATGGGGGAACCTTTATCTTGGTACATATCTAAATAGTTCTATTTCCTTTCTAGCAAAAAAGCAGAAGCCAATCTTGCTTAATGGCAGGGGTTTTAGCTCTACACCAAGTCTGTGTTCCATTAGACAAAATTGTATCAAATGTTCTATCTGGATGTATCACTGATCAATTACAGTGTTGCTGCTTGGAGTGCATATGGCTGGCTTAAAATACATACAATGTACTAAAAAATGAGGACTTGTGTTGAAAATCCATTCTACCTATTCTTTTATCAGCTTTTCTCTAGGGTCATATGTACCCCAGTGGGAAACACAGACCCATCTACCATTGTGTTTGATCCCTGTAGCAGTGAATTTGCCCTGTATTAAGCAACAGACTTGTGCAGCAAAGTGCCACAAGAGTGGTGTTTTCAATGTTAAATTGCACATAACCTCCACCACAGCCAGACATATGATTCCTGTGTTAAAGGGGACTGTAGTAAGTGCCATTACTAGTCTGAAACAGCATTTAAGCTCTTATCTCAGGGGGACACAGGCACTGGAATTTACACTTTACCTTCAGTGAGGAAAGGACACTAAAACAGCATCATTTTGACAGTCCTCCCAGGGGACCAACCTGCCTATCCCATTAGGCCACGCCCCCTCCGGGAGGATGCAACACCCCAGAACGTTTGGACAGCACAAATATGGCATCCGTGAAACAAATCTGCAAGGCTGCCACTTGGTCGTCTGTACATACCTTCACCTGATTCTACCAGGTGCATATAGACTCTTCCACAGAGGCTGTCTTTGGTAAGAAGGTGCTACAGGCTTCTGTACGAACTTGGGCTTAATATTTCCCACCCGTTTAGGGACTGCTTTTGATTGTACCGTCAGTGCCTGTGTCCCCATGAGATGAGAGAGTAAGAGGGATTTTTGTCTTGCCTGTAAAATTCTCTCTCCTCATCGAAAGGGGGACACAGGCATGCTTGTCCCCTTTGTGACATCAGGCCAGGTGGAGAGCAGTTACTTGCTTGCAACAGCATCATTCCTTCCTCTAGTGGGGCCTACAAGCCCTGGTACCCAAATGGGTTCCAACATTCTCGCACAGCGGTGAATGTGAAAGTCATTGTTAGCCCAAGGGGCAACCTTGGGCAGTTTCAGTTCTCTCCTTAGATTTTAGGAAATGTGTTAAACGTTCTGGGGAGAGACAAGCTCCTGGAGGGGGTGGTGCCTTCTGGGATAGGTGGGTTGGCCCCCTGGGAGGATTGTCAAGTTTTGTAGTTTTAGTGTCCTTTCCTCCCAGAAGTTTAGCCTCCAGTGCCCGTGTCCCTCTTTCAATGATTTTACAGGTAAGACAAAAATCCCTCTTTGTGGAATAAACACTACAGAGACCTTGGAATATTTGATACCACTGTAATTGTTTAGAAATATGGGTAAAGCAGTGGACTCTTAATATTTTATTGGGGCTTATTCACAGTGTGGAGGAAAAAAAACACACTTATATAATGGATTAAGTCTGGGGGTTTATGATGAATTCAAATGTTTGTCCTGATTGATTTTTTTTTTTTTAAGGTGCGGTAATGTAAACTTTGCCAGACGAACCAGTTGCAACAGATGTGGAAGAGGTAAGACGATTTGGTTTTGAATTTATCCTAAATCATTTTACTTGTCATTGTAGATCACATTCTAAAATTTCCTTACTTGTTTTTGTTAGAAAAAACGACTGATGCCAAAATGATGAAAGCTGGCGGAACTGAAATAGGAAAAACCTTAGCTGAGAAAAGCCATGGATTGTTTAGTGCTAATGACTGGCAGTGCAAAACGTAAGTTGGTTTATAGTCTGTGTGCTATTACAGTACCCTTTTTCTTAGGCTGGCACCGTGCAACTGAAAATATGCAACCCCCCACTAATTTCTCTTGTTCTTACCTTTTACAACTGTTTGCCTTCAGTCTGTCTCTGCCACCAGGTTTGGCATGGACAGGTGTCATTCTGACCTTCATGCTGCTGTAAATCACAAAAGTGGACATAAGGAGTGTGGGAGGAAGGAGAAGACAATATAAATATTTCACTTGTATAGGTCTGCTGTTGAGGCTAGTTCTCCTTTAGTCTCTCAGAGTTGACATACCCTTTGCAGTATTTCAAATGCTGAATTATACAATGCTGCCTTTTTTTATTTTATCAGATGTGGAAATGTAAATTGGGCCAGAAGATCAGAATGTAATATGTGCAATACACCAAAGTATGCAAAACTAGAGGAGAGAACAGGTAAGATATGTATTTGCTAACATGTTTAAACAATTTGAACCCTGCACTTGAATGCTTTTGGTGGCAATACATCAGCACAGCTGCTAAAAAGACTGCTAAAAATGTAATGAAGTACTTTCTGTGTGCAAGATGATTAAAAAACTATTGGTCTATCAAAAAAAACATCTGTCTGCAAATGCCAAGGTGATTATACATTTAGATAGTTGTTTCTTTTTTGTTTTTTTAATCTTTGTACCTCTATGGGATCTTTTAACCCATTATTCATTGTCATTTCATATACTGCCCAATTTAAAAAAAAAAAAAAAAACTAGAAAAAGTTAATTTTCTGTAACAAAACAGTAGCTTATTAATTCCATACCAGTACAGTTAGAACGTTATTGTAAGGTCTTGCTCCCTGAACAGATTCAACAGACACAACTGGTCTGGAACTGCAAGGTCCCTTTTTAAATGTGAACCAATTGTTCAGATGCCTTTGGCTAAAATGAAACTCTTTGATTATCCCTGATTAGGTAGCCCCCACATGGCTGTTTTCTAAAGTCTTTCTATTGCTAAAGGGTGCAGTGTCAGCATTTTCATGTTTGCTATACTGGGTCTCCATATGTAACCAATGTTTCTTTTACAGGTTATGGAGGAGGTTTTAATGAACGTGAAAATGTAGAATATATAGAACGTGAGGAATCTGATGGAGAGTATGATGAGGTAAAGTCATCTGCCCCAGATGTTTGCATTGTTAACTGTGCACTTATAATCATCTTTCTGTTTTTCTTGTACAATGAAAGGTTGAGTTTAACAACCATGTCCTTATCCACAAGGACTAATGGGAAAAAGGGCAGACTTTAGATAATTAGGCTCTACAGGTATATGTTTTTATCAAACTGCAAACCGAATGTAATCGGTCACATAGTTTAGAAAGTATAAAGAATAACTGAACCAATCAAACTTTTTACGGTATTGTGCTTTTGTTATATCTCTTGTGCAGATTTATGCTTTATGTGCCATTGCCATTTTGGATCCCTCAGTTTGAACGCTGTTATGCAAAAAGGATCATTTCTAATAACACATTCCTGTAGCTCTGTGTATATTGTCTGCTTCTGGTGCTCTGAAGCATGCACAGGCTGACTTCCCTACAATTTACCCAATAAATTTCTGGAAGCTGTAGTTTAGAATCGCCCAGATAATACATGTTGACCTGCCTTGGACCTCCCTATAGTTGACTAGGTGCTTCATAATCAAAGAAAGCTTGTGCACAATTAAATGAGAGAGAGGACTTCTAGAGCCTACACTAAGGTGAAATATGAATTCTGGTGTTCTATTTTTCTTTAAATGTCATGTTTGTGACCACCAAGGACAGGTTAGAAAGGGTGTAGTGATGTCACCGCTGTGTAATTAACCAGCACTAATCAGTACTAGTTTGGGTCTTACAGAAGCATTCAACCTTTTTTTTTTTTTTTTTTTTTTAACAGGGGTCACAAGGAACTCGGCATGGGTTTCATTGATTTTGCGTTTGATTATCATGAGAGCCTAAATAAAAACACATTTCACCAGTACATATTACTTTGAAGGTTCAAACAGTATATCACTTTAGAAAAAAAAACATGGTTCAAGGACTTTGGAGTGCAGATTCTTTTGAAATATCTAATAAAATATATATTTATTGTTCTGTTTTTAGTTTGGCCGGAAAAAGAAAAAATACAGAGGAAAACCTGCTGGACCCAAATCAGTTTTAAAGGGCGATAAAAAAGAAACCGAAGGTGAAGCAGAGGAAGAGGAGGATGAAGATCTTTCAAAGTATAAACTTGATGATGTAAGAAATATTTTTACATTGCATTAATCTTAAGCTTTATAATACCAAAATAATGAGCTGGTATCAATGTTTTGTTCTACTTTTTCCCTTTCAATTTAACACTTTCAAAAAAGGAAATACTTTTATTGAAAGCTAAAAACTAGTAAAACCTTAAGCACGCAACATATAGTTAGGTCCATAAATATTTGGACCGAGAACTTTTTTTTGTTTTCATTTTGGTTCTATAATGACACAAATGTGAGGAACTAAAGTGCAATCACTTCATTTCAGGGGCTCAAAAGTAATTGGACAATTGACTCAGAATATTTCATGGGCAGGTGTGGGCAATTCCTTCGTTATGTCATTATCAATTAAGCAGATAAAAGCCCA
Organism: Xenopus borealis; assembly: GCA_024363595.1. Taxonomy (NCBI): domain Eukaryota; kingdom Metazoa; phylum Chordata; class Amphibia; order Anura; family Pipidae; genus Xenopus; species Xenopus borealis. The sequence continues at coordinate 74,140,708 of CM044437.1, forward strand.
GGAGTTGATTTGGGGGGGGTGCTTGTATGTAGAAGATTTTGATGTGAACAGATAACATACGGTCAAAGGAGCTTGAAACAAGCCATCCTTAAGCTGCAAAAAAACAGAAAAAAAACATCCGAGAAATTGCTACAATATTAGGAGTGGCAAAATCTACAATTTGGTACTGTTAAGAATCGTTTCAAAATTCGACCATTCGATAATCGAAGTACTTCCTCTTTAAAAAAAACTTCAATACTACGCCATATTAAACCTGCCGACGTCCTATGTTAGCCTATGCGGACCTTCTAGGGCATTTTTTTGAAGTTTTTTTTAGTCGAAGTAAAATCGAATAGATCAATTCAAACGATTTAATCGTTCGAGTCAATAATTTTACTTCAAGCTCAGTATAGCAAGATTTTATGAAAAATACTTCAACTTCAATATTCGAAGTCAAAGTATTTCTATTCGATGGTCGAATTTCAAAGTGTTTTCCACTTCGAAATTCGAGCCTTAGTAAATCAGCCCCTTATTAAGTTTATTATATAATCTTGAATATGGATTATCATTTAATATACCAAACCACATCAAAACATAGGAGAATTCAATCCCTCTGGTGCTAACTTCCTCCCCCCCCCGGCCTACCTGTCTCCGTGGGCAAATGCCCCTAAGTGGCTACTTACCCCTCCGTGCAGGTTCCCGCCATCTTCTTCAGCAACGTCTTCTTCCTGAATCCGTCGGCGCATGTGCAGTTGGACACATTTGCTGGTTTTTACTACTGGGCAGGCGCTGAAAGTTCCGTAAGACGGAGGGAGGGGGCCTACGGAGGGAGTGGGGGTTCGGACGTTGGCACCCAAGGTATTAAATTCCCCTTTAACATGTTGTACCAACTATGTAATTATATACAGATAATCGCATGACTTACCTATTGTGCTCAAACTTTAAGTTTTAAACTTTGAATATGCATGATTTATTGAAAGCTATCCCCGATATGTAATTAAAGGCACCGAGTTTGCCAAGGAGCAGTAACTCCTAGCATCCAATAAGATGTTTGATTTTAAAGGAATTCTTCAATATAAAAATAAAAACTGGGTAAATGTTGTGTTGTATTCTGTTATTTTACGTTACACATCCAGTCACTCTAGCCTTTATACATTACATTTTTGGCTAACTAACTATATTAGAAACATATAGCCTATCTATTTACACAGTTTTTATTTTTACCCTGAACTGTTCCTTTAAAGGGGAATTCAACACCTCCGGTGCTAAAGATATGTAGGTAATGGATTGCATTGCCCAATTCTTTCCATTATAAATAAACATTTACACTCATTTGGCAAGGTCAAAAAGCTCTGTCCACTTTGGTCATACATGGTAGGCCATAATTAGCTTCTATACTATGTGACAGCAATCGGACCTTATGGGAGACTGTGTAAATCCCCATGTACAGGCAAGGCACACATATATATGCATAGCAAGAATATGGTCCTATTGGAGTCTGTCCCAACCCTTTACATGGAAATTAAATCTATTCAGGTCTTTGACAAATGTGCCAAAAATGTCTTCCATTTTAGGATGAAGAGGAGGAGAAGGATGAGGATGATGATGAGGAGGAGGAGGATGATGGTGATCTGTCAAAATATAACCTTGCGAGCGAAGATGAAGATGATGCTAAAACTAAGAAATCCACACATAGCAGTAGATCTAAATCCCGCTCTCATTCCCGATCTTCACGCTCCTCTTCCCACACAAGCTCAAGGTCTAGGTCCAGGTAAACGGGTACAGGTCAAGGGTAAAGACAGAAAAAAATGTCAGTATCTAACTTTCTCACATATAATATCGCTTAATGTTCTACATTCCTTCAGCTTCTAATTTCCCATGTTTTTTCAATTTCTCTTAAAACTTTCTGACTTTTCTGTACTTTATAAAATCTTTCTTTTTTTTTTTTTGTTTAAAGAAATTTAATTTTTATCTAGTAATAAGCAATGCCATTGTTCTAAGCTGTGTCTAATTTTTTCTTTAACTTATCTTATTTAAACACATACATAATATATGCTTCAAAAATACATAGTTTTTGTAGTATATGGCAATATCTATCTATAGTTTGTGTAACTTTTGACATAACTTTGGTTGCAATTGGGAAGCAGCATTGTTCTTTCATGAAGCATACACTTATTTATAAAAGTATTTCTGTAATTTGTGACAGAATAAAATATATTTTTGGCACAAATAAAAGAGGAACTCGACCGAAAGAATAGTAAAAAAAAAAACCATAATGAAAGGAAACAAATTTCTATTTGAAATGGTTTTAAAAATATTTGTTAATGTAACTGCTATTGAAGCATTATCTGTCTGACCCGTTCCCTTTACTGGTGTCTCCACCTCTCATCTGGCCAATACAACAGTTTCCTTAGTATTAAATCAGGCATGTTTTTTATATAACAATGAGCAGGCACTCCAGCTTTATCTGCAGACTATATACTGCATATTAAGTAAGAAATTACACAAACTGAAATGTTGGTATTTCAATCATGTCTATATAGTTTTATTTTCATTACATTACTTTAGTTTATTTGCAAAATTAACTTAAAGACCCAGAACACAGAAAATAAAAGTGTCTAAAAGTATTTTCATACAACTTTCACAGTCTGTACATTGAAAATATAGTACTATTTTTTTAAAAAAGTGTGTATTAAAATATCTGTAGAATTTTTTTTATAGGGATTTTGGGGTACACTTGAGTATATCTTGAATATAGCCAGTGGTTATTTGTTTCGGTGCTATATGTCCAAATAAACTGTGTGTAGTCCATCAATATGGAATATAAATATATGATAATATGAAAATGTATATATATTACATTGCACCGAATAGTAGGCAACTCTTGTTGCTTCTCTAAACGCACTTTATGATTTGGTACGTAACATTACCTCCATAAAACTTCACTAGATATTTCCTTTAGTCTGTAAACTTGCTTGTTTACCATTGCTTTTCTCCTTTTTCTCTCCACATTAATGTAACATTGACTATCTTATCTTTGCATGTTGCATATATTTGCATAGTTGACTAAAAATAGTGGCTAACATTTTTTTCTATGTACTTGTATCTTCCAAAAAAAAAAAAAAAACTGTCTTTTGAATATGAGATACTAGCAACTCAATCTAGGAGCTTTGTTTAACCTTGATCTGTTCTCCAATGTAGCTCTCAGATGATATGCCAAATAATGTTTTTTACTTGTTAATAAAATCTAGCTTTTGCAGCAGTATTTGATTAGTGACTATACTTCGTTTACTGCACAGAAGCCAGTTGAGCACTGTTTGAGAACTGTGCTAAATCTTTCCATGTGATTTTCCTTGTTTGATCCCTTTTATCCCCAATAGTGAATAGTATACTACACTGATCATTTTAGCAACCTACTGTTCTTATTCCAGTATCCATGTAAAATGGGGAAAGTCAACCCATAAGTATGCACTAATGATCTCAAATATTGAGCAGACAGGAAGTACATATTTAAGGTTCACCCCACTAAAAACGTAGTTTGAGATAAATCTCTTATTTGAGAAAATAATAATGATGCAGCCCTCATACTTTAGATGCTACCAAAGTTATTTTTTTTATTATTTACTTGTTTTTAAAACATTGTATGTGTTTATGCATATGATGTGCTGTAACCTTTTGCTAAGTGTACAGTTTGTCAGAAATATTTTTGGTCAGTAGTACTGGAAAAAAATGCCCCATGTTGTTTCAGATCCCGGTCAAGAAGTTCTTCTAGTTCCAGATCAAGATCACGTTCAAGAGACCACTCTAGATCTCCTGTGTCGAAATCAAGGTGAATAGGTGTGCCACTCTCTCTCTGTTGCTGCAAGAGAGATTGCTAGTGTTCCTGGATCTTACTAAGACCACATTATGTAAAAAATGCATATTTTTCTTTTGTTGTTATATATATATATATATATATATATGTGTGTGTATATATATATATATATAATTAATGACCGCACTCCAAGGAAAGACCTTGGACTTCCTGAAGACGGCCCGAGATGGTGCAGAAACGTTGAAATAAAATGTTTGTGTTTTTTCATTTGAGAAGTCCTTGGAGTGCGGTAATTTTTGGTAATGTTGGTAGTATGGTGTTGACCTAGCACACAGGCAGTTGATGTGGTTGGTTGAGAGTGCACCTTACAAGACTGATTGTATATAGATATGTATATATAATACCAAAACAGGGGGGTTGTGGGAGCACTCTAAAGGCTTTAAAGTATATATAAGTATTATAGATGCTAATGCATATACACCCAAATCAGGGGTTATTTTGTTACAAAGTTATGATCATAAAATTGATATGTATATATACATACGTATAAATCTGTATATATACATATAGAAAATCATAGTTCAACTGCACACCACTCTACTTAAAGGACCAGAAACCTAAAAAAATTAAATTGTTTTAAAGTAATAAAAATATAATGTAGTCTTGCCCTGCACTGGTAAAACTGCTGTGTTTGCTGCAGAAACACTACTATTGTTTATATAAATAAGCTGCTGTGTAGCAATGGGGGCAGCCATTCAAAGGAGAAAATGCTCACGTTACACAGTAGATAGCAGATAAGCTCTGTAGAACTTAATGTTGTCTGTTATCAATTACTTATCCTGTGCCATATAGCCGTTTTTCCACCATTGCTACTCAGCAGCTTGTTTATATCAACTATAGTAGTGTTTCTGAAGTAAACTGATCAGTTTTAATAGCGCAGGGCAACACTACACAATATTTTCTTTACTTTAAAACGCTTTCATTTTATGGTGTTACTGTTCCTTTAATGAATGACCCAGGTGCTACTCACGAAAAATGTGTCAAATGCAGATCCATATGATGTGAGTATACACTGGGAGCCTTACACAGGGTATTTTTAAAAAGACATATCCACTTACAAGATTTTTTCTCTATTGTGCAACTTAACATCTGCTTTTGTCCTCCAAATCGCTATTTGTGTATGGTTCAACACGTGTATGGTTTTGTTTTCTTCTTGAAAACTCAGATTTTTCTTTAGCCCTAAAATAGTGTTTTTTTAAATGCTTTTAGGCGCCTAAGCACTGTAATGTGATTACAGCATGGGAATTCTTGTACATATATTGCCCTGTGTGATTTGTATGAGAAACCCCAAATAGTATTATCGGTACTTTTTTATAGCATGCTTAGTGTTGACTAGGCTATGCCTGCTGCTTATGAGATTATAGCTCATGCATTGGCTGTATATGCAAGACTAAAACTGCAAGATCAGCCTAAAGCTAAATATATTATACATGCATACTTCGTACATTCATCAGTTAATATTTCCTTTAAACCACTATAAAAAGTGTAGGCTTTTTTAAATAAGTTGATGCATGTAATCAAGGAAATATCTATTTTGGTTGGCTATGAGTGTGAATAAACACACTTTTTTAATATAATAAATTGAGACATATAGCAATATATATCATAATTCGTTTTAACCACTTTTTTTTTTAATATAGTGGACTACTGTTGGGTCATGACCAGTGCATCTATTACCTGGCTCTCAAAGCTTTAAATAATTCCAAACTATACATTTGATTGCTGATTTCTGTGTTCAGATATTGATGACTACACACAGTTTGGCTTTTGCTGATTATAATATAGCAAGGTTACATTTTTATATTGCCTAAACGCATTTTAATGTTGGTAACACATGGTCAATGGTCAATTCCAAACTATACATTCGATTTCCGATTTCTGTATTCAGATATTGATGACTACACACAGTTTGGCTTTTGCTGATTATAATATAGCAAGGTTACATTTTTATATTGCCTAAACGCATTTTAATGTTGGTGACACATGGTCAATGGCGGCACATTGAAGCTGTGCTTTAGCAGGGGATTGCCACAGGGTCCCTAGATTGCCCTCCATAGAACATGGCTGCATTTTCAGGTGAAATTGTCTAACGAGCCTGTTCTGGCACTTTAAAGGAGAAGGAAAGTCAAAAATAAAATAAAGTTATAACTATTGCCAAGCAAATTATCTTATCTTTGACATTAACCATTCAATAGTTACTTATTTCATTTCTATGTAAGTTGAATTAGATTTTAAAAATAGTCAGAACTTGTATTGAAACACCTACCCTGTCTACTGTGAAGAAAAAGCTGTAACTAGGGCATAGGCATGCGCAGTAGCTTACAGCAGTGCCCTGCGCATGCTCTGTATAATCTCTTACAGTGCCGTGCAGATTTCTGTTTCTGGTCATGTGACTTATGGTGACGTCATCGTTGACCTCCGTGCTCCAGCCCCATTAATTCATGTACCAATCGGGAGTGAAGCTTTGAAGCTCCTGCGCTCGCTCGGCATTTCATTCACAGTTTCTCAGCAAGCGAGCGCAGGAGCTGATAAGGGATTACAACGAGCGGGTTTGCCTGTCTTTCTGAGGTCTGTTAATCATTCTTAAAGTAAAATACATGCTTTATAAAAAAAATGTTTTCCAAAGAATGCGTGCATTGATACGTAATGGGGTCAGGAAGGAGGCGCATGCTCTTTGGTAATGAGGTATGAGGGGAAGTGACCTGCGGATTTGAAAATGGCGGCGCCAAAGCCTTACAAGTGCTGTAACTTCGGGATTTAACTGCACAGCTATAGCAGTTATATGGCAGCTTATAGTACAGCGTTTCAGGAGGGGTACTGTTGGGGAACACGATGAGGTAGTAATCAAAATTTTCCTTTCCTTCTCCTTTAAACTCATCTTCATCTGGGACAATGGAGAGTTATTTTAGACTTTGCATTTAGTGGCAAGCAAAATCCCTGATACTTCTCTGTGCACCATTGATGTTCATACATTGATTGTATTTATGTATTGGTTCTAGCTTAATTTTAAGATATTCTCTTTAATGCCATTAATTTATTTAAAGATTTGAAACTTGGCTTATAATTGCTTTTTTTTTGTTATATCTGTGTTCTTTTTATATTGACCTGATGTTTCCTGCATTAACCTGTCTTAATTTTTAATCAATAAAGATCCAGCTCCAGATCACACAGGGGATCTTCACCCCCAAGAAAAAGATCTTATGCAAGCTCTCGATCATCTTCATCTCCAGAAAGGGGCAAGAAAAGAAGTCGTTCTAGATCCTCATCTGGTGACCGCAAAAAAAAGAGATCAAGATCACGGTCAACAGAAAGGTTTGGGTTACTGTAGAATTAGAAGGGAAACCTATTTGTTTAGCAATAGAACAGTGGGAAATTCCTTACCTACTTTGCATTTTTTCTCAGTATAACAGCAGACTCAAATCAAATGTCCCATTTTTGCCCATCTTCTACTCTGTTTTATAATTTCCATGAAATGTTGGAGTAAATAACCTTTTTTGTTACATATTTTGACGTGCTGGAAGACCTTGGAGTGCTGTGTAGTTCCTATTTTATACTTAGACTAGCACCCAGGCTATTTTTGATTTAATTTTTTATAAAAATTAAATTTTACTTTAATTTTTTATATATATATGCTGGAACAATGTGGGGATGTACAGTGCAAATGCATTTTACATTCTTGTTGGGTGGGGAAACGGTAATGAAGAACCAGGGCCTCTCTAAATATGGGATGACGTGATTAAAATTTGGTGACTATAGAAATAAAGTAAACTGAATCACAATGATTTGCTAGACAAGTGTATAGTTTATGATTTTAGTTAATATTTAGGAGTTGTAAAAATACATTACTGCAGATATCATTGTAGATATTTGCTTTCATTTGTCCTACCTGTTAAATTTTTTATTTATTTTGTTGCCTTTTGTGCTAATGCCATACAAGGCTGTTTCTCTACATGCATATAAATGAAGGCAGAGAAATAATATATTCACTCTCATACATTAATCGATGTAAGTGTATTGAGAGGCACAACATCACACACTTGGATTTTGGTGCCAATACTGTGCCTGTCCGTGCACTTACACCACTATGCAGATTGGTTCTTTCTAAGCATAATTAGAGAAAAGGCCTTGTGTAGCATTAGCCTTTTATTTTTATTATTTAATCAGCATATTCAAACTACAATTTCTGTTTTGCAGGTCATCATCTGGATCATCTCACTCTGGCTCCCGTTCATCTCGTTCCAACAAGAAATAAAATTATTTTTAGGAACAGTGGCTCTCCCAGTGCATTGCATGAGTCAGACTATAAAAGCTTAAACATCAAGATGATAAATAATAAAGATAGTTCAATTACTATTAGAGATGCATGTCTTTGTGCTTCTCCAATTACACAATTAGTGAGGTCCTTATTTAAAATTAGCATTTTAAGCCATAAGACAAAGATCCTTTAAATATTATCATTAATGCTTTGAATAATGTTTGTCTCCTTTTACGCTGCAATGAATGTTTGGTGTTTTTTTTTTTTTCAATAACAAGTGATAAGTCTTTCTTGGAATGTTGCCCATTTTTAACAAATTTATATATATTTCCATTACTGCTGGGATGGATGAAATTGTATTTGATCATTGTATCACCCCACTCTTACGGCTTAAAATGCAAAAAAAAAAATTACAAAATAAATCTTATTTGTGTTAGAGAAAAAATGTTCATTTCTTCATTGGTATTACAAGGTAAGTATTTGGTATTGGAAGCAATTATCACATATCTAAAATGCTGCAACTAGTAAACATCTTTACTGAGTATTTTACAGAACCATAGTTAAATGCCATTCGAACTAAACACCCGAAACAATGATTTCGGTTCAAATTGGCTTAACTTTCCAGTCTCTATTCATCAGCTTACTTAATGAGAAATGTCTTCTTTAGTTCTGTACTTAATTTTTTCCTGAATGTACTGTTTTTCAAATTGTAATTGTGCCTATTGCAGTTTCAAAGTTACTATTTTGATATGTACATAACTTCTTAACCACGTTAGAAATGAATCTGTTCTTCTTGGTATACAACTCTGTTCTGACAAGGTGGGAATTGTTTTTTATCATTTAGCAGTAAACAAATAAGAGCATTTGTTATGGAAAAAATTATTTTTGTTGGGCTTAGATAACGTATAGTACAGTTTAGAGAACTTATTGTAGTTATGTGTAAATAAAAACTGACCTGTGCAATTGCCGTTCTGACTGTTCTTTTATTGTGGTTAGGTTTATAAAATCATGGGTAGATGGGGCTGACATTTGCCTAAGTAAGATATACTTAAAGAGAATGTGACCTTCAGAATGTGCAATGTTGTGAGGGGAGATATTGTATTTCTCAGTACAGTAAAATGTTGCACCGTTACTATTTGGCTGTTAACTGAAATCTGCATTGCTGAAAACAAAAAAATCATAAATATTGTGTTGTGTTATTTTATCAGAATGTTGATACAGTTATAGGATCCATTATCTGGTAAGCAGTTATGCAGAAAGCTCTTAATTATTGGAAGACCATCTCCCATAGACTCTATTTCAATCATTCTATTTATTTAGATGAATTCTATCTATTTATTTAATTTTTTAAATTATTTCCTACTTTGCTGTAATAAGAAGACAGTACCTTGTAGTTGATCCAAACTAAATCCAGATTAATCCTTACTGAGGGCAAAACAATTCTTTTGTGTTGAATTTGTGTTGAAATGATTTTTTAGCAGATTTGTAATGGATAATAAATGTCATACCTAACATTTAAAAGTAGATTATATGTACCTTAGATTAATTGTGGTTAGTATGTTTGGAACCTAGAATCCATAAAGCTTGGCACTTGGGATTTTCTGCTCAGAGGACATGTAAACCCCCCATCAAAGAATTAATTAAAAGAGGTTCTCGGGCTCGGAGGCCAGGGCTGACAGGTTCACATAACCGAAGGCCTGGGCAGAAAGGTCCAGAGGCCAGGGCTGGTTGTTACACTCCTCCTCTAACCCACTCTGCCACCTCCCTCGGCTGTTGGCTCATGAGCATGATCAGATTAGTAAACACACCCTCCAGTCCAGCACCCATTGAAGAGATAGCATTGCTGGTTCCTATAGAGCAGGGGTGTCCAAAAGGTAGATCGGGATCTACCAATAGACCTTTAGTTGGTGATCATTAGATCTCAAGACGCTGTCAACAAACTACCCATCTGTTTTATTCTTTTCATTGAGATATTTATTCTGTTAAACTACAGAAGTAGTAGTTGTTTTTGAAATATAGTAATATAAATTATCTTCTAAATCAATGTAATATTTTCCATTGAACAGAATGCTAACATTTATGTTATAGATATAGGTCATAATGGGACAACCACTAAAAGTAGACCCTGCATTACTAAAGTATGGGCACTTCTGTGTAGCTGTCTGATTTTTTTCTCCTGAGATCAGCTTAACCAATGTGCATTCTGCATTGCATGAACTTTACAGCATACGTGACCTGTTTGCAGATGGCAAGGTAACTGATTTGTCAGAGGGAAAATAGCCAGCAGGTGAAAGCTGCTATATGTTTTAAGAAAATGTGATGGTGCTGGCATATGGAGAGTGCAAATGCTGTACAAATTATGTGGCTTGGGGGAGGAAGTTATGCTCAACTTATATACAAGGTAGGAAAATGTAGTCTTTACATGATCTCTAAGGGTTTTTTAGGCACTATGGAAGCCATGACTACAACACAACTATTCTGCTTGATTAAAAAAGGCTTTGCAGTTTGCATTCTTTTTAACAGATTTTCAAATATATGAGTGCTTCTTAAACTATTATTTACTTTTTGTTCAGTAAATACAAATTTTCTTTAGAATATAAAGCAGTGCTTATTTGTATCCTATTATATCAAGATAGTCTAGCTTTAAAAAAAAATCTCATCCTTTGAAACATGATTAAATAGTTCTTGTGCTGGGCTTATTGTAAAGACATCTAAGAATAATTGCTTGGATTTACTAAATAATAACTTCCAATGAAGCCTTGCCAAAGTTGTTGTACCTTAAAATTTAAGAAATGGGCTGGTTGTCTATAATATTTCAAGTAATTTGTGGAATGAACCATCTTGCTTAAAATAGCAAATGGCACATTTACTTTGTAAGGTGGCAGGTCATCTAAGAGTAAAACACCACGTTAAAGGGCAAGGAAAGGCAAAGAAATAAAATCCCATTTTTACTTTAATGAAAAAGAAATTATCCCCACTACTTTAATTTAAAAAATGTGTACCGTTTTTATAAGAAACCTGACTGTATGCAGTGAAATTCTCCCTTTATTTACTGCTGTGGATAGGAATTGTCAGACGGTCCCTAACTTCTGGCAGGGAAACGATCATACTTATGAACAGCAGAGGGAGCCCCTGCCTTACTTACCAGCCATGCAGAATTCAAGCAGCTTTGTTTTTTGATCATTTACGACGATCCCTAAGCAGCACAGACCATACTGAGCATGCGCAGTGCCAGTGTCAGGCAAAGATGTATAACAAAGTTACAAGATGACAGCCCCCTGTGGCCAACTTTGAAAGCATAAATCATTTGTTTGATTAGGCTTGTGGTGCAGTAAGTTCATGTTTATGTTTAGTATACAAAATACAGCACTTCTAGCCTTATTCTATTTTACACTTGCCTTGTCCTTTAAGTCCATTGCTAAATAGACCAAACAAATTAGAGAAATTGGATGACGTGCATGGTGTAGTAGAAGTATATTTAACCTATTCCTAAATAGTGAATTGGCCACACACCACCTGAAAGTGATTGGAGGCAGAGAACTGAACTGATACAATTTAGTAAGAAAATTATGAGAAAAGGGAAAAATTTTAGGAGGAAAAATTATAGGACTTTACCAGTTTCAAAAGTTCTTTCAGGTAGAGTTTTATTATTTTTGTGATTCATTTTTAATACATTGTAATTGGTTGAAAAGCTAGTTGCAAAAAGGAGTTCCAATTCTTCCAAAGCATAAGTCAAGCCGTTCACAATTTCCAATATTTTAGTTTTGAATGATTTAATGGAATCACAGTGGTTTAATTTTCCCATTATGCTTTGATTCCTAGAAAGGATAGCAGAACCCCCAATATCAGACCTCGAACCCCAACTCCATAACCCTCAGCTTTTTTTGCCTCCGTTTTTTTTCTACTGTATCTTGTTCCATTCTTACCTTTTTTTATCCACCTGATGAAGAGGGTAAGAATGGAACAAGATACAGTAGAAAAGAGACTGAGGCAAAAAAAGCTGAGGGTTATGGAGTTGGGGTTCCTTCCCCTAAAGGAAGAAAGGTGCTCCAGGTTCATACTGTAAATCGATATAAATCAATATTGTGAGCATCTCACCATGTCGATCAAGTGGTCCAGGTGCTCAGGCTCCAGACCCTCAGCATAAGGGAGCGGAAAACCAAATAGGGTAGCAATAACAAAAGCAGGGCTGTCCGGCATTCCGTAAGATCCACAGGGCCAAAATTAAGTTAAAAAGTCGCTTTTATTAATGAAAGTTAAAAATATGATTACATATCCTTAAGGCGCTATGAGTTTCGTACCTGTGGGGTACTTAGTCATGACAGACAGAGTTGGTGCAATAAAAAAAAAAGATTGGATTGCTTAGAGATACTGACACCAAAAATTCTATCTTTTTTTTATTTATTTCATAACATTGTCTTTGCATGCTATTTATAATCATGCCAAAAAATATTTTCCTGATGCTTTTACATAATTTACTTTATAAGGGGGACTGCCATATTTGTGCAGCAGTAGTTAGTCATTAGCAACTTGGACAGGTTTAGAAGGGAGTCATGTTGGTAAAACATGTTTAGGAACTTCAAGCAACAAATTCTTGCAAAAACAGACCTATCGGCAAAAAAACCTATAGGTTACTTTCCATTTACATAAATTTTCTTTGAAGAGTAGTTTTTTAGTGTCCGTTTCACTTTAAGTGCCCATAAGCAAGGGTTAGTTCAGGATAACAGGAACACTGAACAGAACCATTTGAAAGAGCTGAAATTATTTACAAAAGGTAATATAAAGACTTATTTCGTAAATAGGAATCTGTTTGAAGGGGTTGTTCGCCTTCCAAACACTTTTTTTTTTTTCAGTTCAGTTGTTTTCAGATTGTTCCTCAGAAATAACGACTTACTTTTAACTGTTTTTCCAAAATCTAAGTTTAAAATTGAATGTTGGTGTCTCTGGTGTTTGAATCTGGCAGCTCAGTAATTCAGGTGCAGACTAAACTGTTACAATTTTTCAACATTTTAGTTGATACATTTCTCAGCAGCGTCTCTGGAGTATTAGCAACTATTGTATCAAGTCTAACAGCTGCCTGCAATGAAACCCAGGGATCCTGCTAAGTCTCTGGAGTATTAGCAACTATTGTATCAAGTCTAACAGCTGCCTGCAATGAAACCCAGGGATCCTGCTAAGCGGGGACAAAGATAAGAAATGTATCAACTAAGTTAAAGGGGTTGTTCACCTTTGAGTTAACTTTTAGTATGATGTAGAGGGTGATATTGTGAGACAATTTGCAATTGGTTTCCATTTTTTATTTGTGTTTTTATAGTTATTTAGCAGCTCTCTAGTTTACAGTGTCAGCAATTTGGTTTCTAGGGTACAAATTACCCTAGCAACCCTGTATTGACTTGAATAAGGGACTGGAATATGAATAGGAGATGGACTGAATAGAATAAGTAATAAAAAGTGGCAATAACAATACATTTGTAGCCTTACAGAGCATTTGTTTTTTGATGGTGTCAGTGACCCCTATTTGAAAGCTGCAAAGAAACAGAAGATAATTGCAAATCATTAAAAAACTATGAAAAATAAATAATGAAGACCAATTGAAAAGTTTCTTAGACTGGGCCCTTCTACAATATACTAAAAGTTAACTTGAAGGTGAACCACCCCTTTAATCAACTTAGAACAGTTTACAGGGTTGATGACCCCACCTTCCAGAGCTGCTTCACAAGGTGAAAATGTCACTTTACACTTCAATATTAAAACAAAGGCCACAAATAGAATGTGGAAAGTCATTGGAAAAAGTCTTAAGCAAATGTGCAGTTACGCAAACTGCTCCAACTGCGCTTGTGCAGAAATGCTGATATCCCAGTCAGTTTACAGAGATCGCAGAAGATGGCTGCATGAAACTCAGCTGGAAGAATCTGCGGCGAGGGATAAGTATGGCGTATGGGGCATCTCCCTGGTGGGTAGTTAGCCTGGGGGGGAGGATGGAGGGGGTCTACCTGGGGTGGGGGGTATGGGTTTTTTTCCCCCACAGGTTGAATTCAACTTTAAGGGGGTTATTTATAAAATTTTGAGATTGGGAAGTTTTTTATACCTTGAATAAACTCTTAAATGTTTTTCTTATTTATGTAAAAACCTGAATGTAAGAAACTGCTCAAATTTATTGAGTTTTTGAGTGCAAACCACCAAAAAAAATCATGAAAGCTACAAACATCTTCAAATGGTTGAAGGGACTTCTACATGACCTCAACAGGTTGTAGCTGGAAGATTTTCTCATTCAAGCTTTTTCCAGCTTTGGGATATAATGTATCTTGAAAAATGTTGGGGGTTTTTTTTAACCTGAAAAATTTCCATTTTTACTGAAGCTACCCTTGAAAACTTAAAATTTTCAGCAAAAAACAAGTCAACCTTTGATAAATAACCCAAATGATAAAGGATTATTTCTGATTAATTATATTTTATTATGGAAACTGATAGCTCAGAGTCAAGGATCTACCATCAATGGACAGGACTCGGAAAGGCAAACAAAGGCCTTCTCAGAATCTAAAAAGGCCCAGAGAGAGAGAGTGAGTGTCTTTGAGTTAATCTTGAGCAATTCTGAAGGTGATAGGTAGCTTGTTGAAGAGGTGGTTTAATGTGTCTCTCCACACTCGGGAGTTTACAACTTCAGGGGACAACCATATATACATATATAATGTCCCTATCCCTCACAATAAAGACAGAGAAGACTATCCGTGGTTTCACTTTATAGATTTAGGCTTTGGACGCACATACATTTTCCACCGCAGTTTTCAAAAAGCTGACCACTTTAAGTTTAGACTATGGCACTTCTGCTAGTGTAATTATGCAGCGGTCAGCTTTTTTATAAACTGCAGTGTGAACCGCCATGGAAAAATGTATGTGTGTCCATAGCCTTATACATTTAGCTTTGATTTGCACCTGTTCATTTGTTCATGGGGAGGCCCATTTATCAAAATTTGAATGTGTAGTTTTAGAAGCGACTCATTTTCTCTAAAACCAGTGCCATGAAAGCAATTAAAAGATCCAAATAGAAAGCATGAATGGGTTAAAAAAAAGGTGAATGATCCACAAGGAGATCTTAAAACCTCTAAAAATGTGAGATTCTCAGCCAATTAGTAGCAAAAAAAAATCAGATCAGTGCAGCTCCTATTGACTACTATAGTATCTCAGCTGCTTTTACTTGCTGATTGTATTACAGTTTTACATTGAGTTTTTATGGTTTTATACCTTACAACGCTCATTTTTTTACAGAAATAAATATACACATTTTTAGAGGAAAAATAGGGAGAGTGGTAGGAGACAGAAAAGCCTATGGAAACTTGAAAAATATTGTCCTTCATCAGCCAACCACAAATTTCAATTTTTGAGACTCAAAGGGGAAAATATTTTAAACTTTTAGTTTTTTTCCATAATAATTTATCAATGGCCCAGTCCCTGTGGTTAATGAAGCAACATTTTCATCCTTGTTGTGACATTAGAATAAATGTGTAGAAGTTTCCAGGGTACATCTTAACAAAAAGAATGAATTATCTGTACTATATTTAGCGGGCTGTTAAACTGGATCCAGCTTTGCTGGTTTATCACTGGAACCTCTTGCATCTAATATAAACTGTGTATAAAGTATTAATCACATTGTGTTCTCACAGCTGTGTGGGCTCTCAGCTTTTTTTTTAGCAAAGCTTCGTGGAAAACAACAACTTCCTTAGAGTTTACATAGCAGGCTGCTATCTTTGTAACTTTTCTTTAAACCTTAATTCATGCAGCCTTCGATTTCTTTAGTATATTTCACAAATGGTTTCAACTTCTTACATGTTATAGGTATATTGGAAAAAATTAAGGCGTTGGCGGCATGCAATAAAAAAAATAAAACTTTATATGGAATAGGAAACCAATTCAGCAAAGCCATCAGAATCCTGTTGAAAATCGGCCATCCAATCTAATATAAACGCTGATGAAATATGTGTGCCTTTTACCAAGATGTGCACCTTTTGTCACAATGCTACACAATTACACTGGCATCATGGTTAAAAATGCTTGTGGGTAAAAAACGGCATGGTAAATGTGTAATTGCTTCTTCCATGAGCCCTAGGGGCAAATTCATTAAAGAGCGAAGCGTCTAAAGCGAGCGCTAATTCGCCAGCGTGACGTCAATTCGTATCTTCAGAAATTCACTAACACCGGCTCTGGCGAATTTACACTAGTGAAGTAGATAGACTTGCGCAACGTCACACCCTTACGCCAGGCGAAGTTGCGCACTGACAAAGGATCATAAATTCGCAAATTCACTAAGATGAACATTTTCCTCAACATTAGCTCTTACATTAGACGTTAGACGTTAGACCAGGCGAAGTTCAATACGATAGAAAGGAGGTTGAAAAGTCACAAAAAAAACGCTGGCGTGTTTTAGCATTGGAGGGTTGATTTTTTTTGGGGGGTTACCCTCCTTCCCCCCTACATTTCCTAACATATGGCAACACAACTATACAGGGGGCACATGTAGGGCAATAGGACAACTTTATTTAATTTATTAAAGGTTTCCTGGGCTTGTGTATTGGAATGTAGTGGCTGTAACATATACTTCTATTATAAGTTAAAGTTCCCACCGTATGCAAATTAGGCTTCGCTAGCGTAACTGTGCTCTGCCTAGCGAAGTAACACTAGTGCAACTACGCTACCGTTCGCCGACCTGATCGTAAATTCGTACTCTAGTGAATTTGCGTAGCGCTGGCGCTGGCGAAAATTCGCCTGGCGAAGTGCGGCGAACGCTAGCGAAGCTAACGCTAGCAAATTTTCGGATCTTAGTGAATTTGCCCCCTAATGTTTTAGCTTGTGTCAGTTGTTTGGCTTACTATATTTTATGGCATTGGTTTGAGAAAGATGAAGTGTATTTCATAAAATGTTATAGTGGGTAATGTATCCCCCTACTGTAATTTATAAGGATATTAGAAGTTTACGTGGTCATATTTTAGTGAGGAGGTACAGTAACTGTATTTTGTATGCATAGGCTTATGTTGAGGGGGAAACAAAAATGTTGTTAATTTTGCCGTCGTCTCTCCGATATATAATCATGCCACTGTTTTTACATAAATTTGTCACCTTGAACTGCTGCCACTTTTAGCACTGGACATATCCAATCATGTACTGTGGGGTTTTTACTCCAGGACCATCTTTCTGTGACCTAAGAGACAAAGGGCACAATGGGGCTCATTTATAAACACTAGGCAAAGTTTTTTCCTGGGCAGCATGGGAACCAATGGGATAATTCCTTTCAGTGTTCAACCTATAGCTAAAAGCTAATCACTGATTGGTTTCTATGGTTTACTACCCTGTGTTTATAAATGACCCCAACATTTCTTCATGGCAAGGTACTGAGGTATTTGGCGTAATTTTAAAACACAATGGGGTACTCAGTGAAGGGGATGAACAGACTGACTTTTAAGGTATAAAAAGATATTAAAGTGCGATACCAGTGTTTTAGTACTAACAGAACTTATATTAGCGCCAACAGCAGCCACTAACTTTTCTCAGTCTTGCATTATTACTTTATATTATATATTTATATATATCCATAACTGAACAAAGAAGATGATGGCATTAGAAAGGTCTGATAAAGGTTATGGCAAATATGGTGGAAAAAATTAAATAACCATAAAAAGTGTCAGCTTCCTAATCATTATCTGAAATAACCACTAGGTGGCCCTATTTCCAGCCTTCTAAGTTAATGTTCCAAATGTTTAGGCTTTTTTATTTACCTACATGTATATATTTATCTACTTATTAATGAAGCAATTAATAAATGGCAGTTTAAAAAGGTGAACTGGTGAAACATGTGTACATTGTGTACTATGAAAGCAAGATTTTATGGTCCTTTTCTTTTTCTTATAACACTCCAGATGTTTTATTCCCCACAATAAAACTGGGCTGGGTAGTTTTAGATGTTACATTTTTGCACAGCAGCATACTGATATACTGATACAGTAGAACCCAACCCCCCCCCCCCCCCCCCATTTTACATCCCCTGATTTTATGTTTTCCCTCAGTTTACATTGTTGTTTTGTTGGCATCTAAATATTATGCATAATACATTTTCCTGGATTTTACATAATTTTTTTCTGGTCCCTCAAAAACGTAAAATGGGGTTCTACTGTATTTTTGCCACTAAGGCTGTAAATAACATTTTTATACTTGTAAAAAAAATATATAATTTTGTATTGTATCATTCATTTGTGTGTGTTGCTAGTACATACTGGTGACGCTATAAATTAGTTTGCTATGTGTAAATTTAAGGTGCCTTGAAGCTCATCCTCATTCCACTTCCGAAGTAGTAGAAATTGAGTAGAGCAACCTACAATAACATTAAAGGGATCCTGTCATGGGAAAAAAAAATTCAAAATGTATCAGTCAATAGTGCTGTTCCAGAAGAATTCTGCATTGAAATCCATTTCTCAAAAGAGCAAACAGATTTTTTTAAATTTCATTTTGAAATCTGACATGGGGCTAGACATATTGTCAATTTCCCAGCTGCCCCAAGTCATGTGACTTGTGCTCTGATAAACTTCAATCAGTCTTTACTGCTGTACTGCAAGTTGGAGTGAAATCACCCCCTCCCTTTCCCCCACTCAGCAGCCTAACAAAAGAACAATGGGAAGGTAAACAGATAACAGCTCCCTAACACAAGATAACAGCTGCCTAGTACATCTAAGGCTTAGTCCAGACGGGGAGATTCGGGGGCGATCCGTCGCCTGGCGACTTTTCGCCGCGACGGATCGCCCCCGAATCTCCCAGAATAGCTAGGCACCGGCATAGCTTAAAAACGCAGGCGCGTGTTCACACGGAGCAGCGCGATTTTTAAAATCGCTCCAAATTGCCTGGCGAGGCAATTTGGAGCGATTTTAAAAATCGCGCCGCTCCGTGTGAATAAGCGCAGGCGTTTTTAAGCTATGCCGGTGCCTAGTCCCGGTGTAAGCGCCACAGCAGCAGCACGTCCCACGCGAGCAGACATTGGGAAAGGATCACGATAGAAACCCTCATACAACTCCTGGGCATCATGTGCGTCCTCTTTGCCTGCTGGTCCCCGCTACTGGTACGGGCACTTCTCTCCTTATCCACTGCTGATACCTCTTGCCAACGTCTGTAACCCACATACTACATACATTCCATTCTGTACCCTTATCTATAATAGCAACACACTATTCTTCAAGGACTGTATTGAAAGTAGAGACTGGTCATCTGGCATTCAGACAAATACCCGGTGGCATGGTCAATTTTGGGTTAAACGGGCCGGGGAAGTAGAGCAACCAAATGGGAGCAAAATCTGAAAATGGGGGCCAAAGCTGCCGAAAAGAACCAAAGCCACTTAGGATAACAAAGAAGCTACTTCTTTTACTACTTTTTTCTTTTTTTTTTTTTTTTTTTTTAAACCTGGTAATTTATTACTATCCATAAGCTTAACCTCCCAATAGAAGCCCAGACCACACTGAGCATGTGCACAGTCTTGGTCTTGCAAATACGTTTAACAAAGTTACAAGATGACCTCATGTGACCAACTTTGAAAGTATGATTCATTCCAACTAATGGGTCTTTCTGCAATTTGGATCTTCAAACCTTAAGACTACTAGAAAATTGTATGAACATTAAATAAACCCAATAGGCTGGTTTTGCTTCCCATAAGGATTAATTATATGTTAGTTTGGATCAAGTACAAGGTACTGTTTTATTATTACAGAGACCCTGGTGCTGTGACATGCAGCGCATGCGCGCAGTGTCAATGCGCATTTTTCCTGGTGTCCTACCAAACAGTCCCTGAACTTACTTTTTATTCCATAATAGCAGAGGCAGGAATATGGGGCAGCCATCTATATGCAGTGTTGGACTGGCCCACAAGGATACCAGGAAAACTCCTGGTGGGACTAGGTGTCAGTGGGCCCTCTTACTTCTAACAATTTGGCCTATTTCATGTTCATTCCCTATTTCTTTATGTGGAAAAAGAGGCTTAATAATGGAAATATAGTACATAGGTAGATCTAAAAGAATAGGAGAATAAAGAAGTTAAGTGAGGAGAGAAGGAATAATAGTTTGGAAAGTTGGGCCCATGGTCTAATGTTCTCTGGTGGGCCCCTGGCATCCCAGTCCGACACTGTCTATATGGGCGCAGCTCACCTGCCCCTTCAGCAACATTAACAGCACCCACCTCAGCCCAGCAGGACGCTCGTACTTACTGAATGGAGATGACGTCACGGAGGGAGCCGCCTCCAGCCCTTATATAGAAGTCCCGCTCCGCAGGTCTGTAGGAGAGGCAGCAGCAGGTGTCCTATAGAGGGAGGGATGGGTGGGTGGTTGGCGGTTCCCTGGCACCCGAGTTGAGCAGCAGCAGCAGCATGAAACGCGGGGAGCTGCCCACCGGTGATGTGAATATGACGGGCAGGAGGATGTTGGATCCGATCAGCTGCACAACAACAACTATGAAGGAACGGGACAGAAGTAACATGACGGCGAGGGCGGTGGAAGGGGGTAACACGGTGTCCGTGGCATTCCCGCTGTCTATGATGATCACGGGTTTGGTGGGCAACGCGCTGGCAATGCTGTTGGTGTATAAATCCTACAAGAACAAGGAGAGTTCAAGGAAACACTCGTTCCTGCTGTGCATCGGCTCCCTGGCACTCACAGACTTCATTGGGCAACTTCTCACCAGCCCCATTGTCATCTCCGTGTACCTGTCCAACCGCCAGTGGGCTAAGGTGGACTCCACGGGGCACCTGTGCCCTTTCTTCGGACTCTGCATGACGATGTTCGGCCTGTGCCCACTCTTTATAGCGAGCGCCATGGCTATAGAGCGCACCCTGGCCATCCGCTCCCCTCACTGGTACTCCAGTCACATCAAGCCCCGCGCTACCAAGATGGTGCTGCTGTGCATCTGGCTAGGGGTGCTGGCCTTTTCCCTCTTGCCCATCCTCGGGGTGGGACAGTACACGCTGCAGTGGCCGGGCACCTGGTGCTTTATCAGCTCGGGGGATAGCGAGGCGCTGGGGAACATCTTCTTCGCTTCAACCTTCGCCTGCCTCGGACTTGTGTCGCTCTTCACCACTTTCTCTTGCAACTTGTCAACTATCGTCGCCTTGGTGTCCCGGTGTAAGCGCCGCAGCAGCAGCAGCACGTCCCACGCGAGCAGACACTGGGAAAGGATCACGCTAGAAACCCTCATACAACTCCTGGGCATCATGTGCGTCCTCTTTGCCTGCTGGTCCCCGCTACTGGTACGGGCATTTCTCTCCTTATTCACAGTTACAAACATATATACTGACATGCATATTAACATACACACACATACATACATACAGGAGGAACTCAGTATTCTCAGTATGTGCAAGTGCTGGCACTGTGTGTACTCACTCACTCACTGGTGCCAGGGAAAGGCTAAATACAGACCAAATTTTATATCTGGCACTGATGTTATTTCCCTGCAATTCCAATTATAGAGTTGATTAGTGGCATACCCTATCCCATTGTAAGAAATGCAGGGCTTATATCTAAACAAGTCTGCTTCATCTGCTGCCATGTGTCTTCTCACTGACCAGAGAAACTTCATGACTAACTAATGTTATTCATTGAGGGGGTCTTTCTGGGAGACCTGAGAACTGGCATGCACACACTTGGTACACACACATCTTCAAAGCCTCTCAAAATAATAACCTACACCCATACAGTAGGGGGACTACTGCTCATTCATTTCTCTAACACACATTAGGATTCACTATGGGAGAACTACCATTTAGTCCTTTCATCAGTAGCCTCAGTCATAGCACAGTGTAACAGTTCAGGGAAAATTACACAAGGCTTTTAAAGATTGTTACTATAATTACTAGAAGGGATGCTGCACCCTCACTTCTACTTTCTGCCATTTGTCTTAAACTTAGGATATGGTTATAATGTATTTGTGCATTGTTTTGTTGCTGAAGTCATAAAGTGTTATAGCAACAGCCTGGCATGCATAGCATATGGTCATAGGTCACAATGATCACTATATCTATGTATACTATATCACACACACACACACACACATATATATATATATATACTATAGCAGTATATTTTTGGTGACTGGCAGCCAAGACATAGCCTTATCAGTATTGGAATTTATATGATCATGTATACTATGAACCTGGTGTCATGGCAGATACATCATAAGGGCAACATTCTTGGTCAAATTAACATAGAAATATCTCCCAGCAAAACATTACCTTACCATGTTCTTATAGGTAGTTGTATCAAGCACAGATATACTAATAAATATCTATTGTATAAATATAGTGTCCCTCTCCAGCTCCCTCAATTAATATATGTGATACTTGATATTGTATTAATTTAGAGAAGTACAGTATTTACAGTACATCTACAGTTATATAGGTGCACTGGGTGCCAAGTGACAAATATGTAAAGCAAAAGGTAAAAACTGTCACTCTCAGAGTTTGTATAATATGCAAAAAGGAGATTTTTTTTTTTTTTTTTAAATCTCCTTTGTTTATTATACAATATTATACAAACCCTGAGTGTGACAGTTTTTACCTTTTGATATATAATAATAAAGATAATGTACACATACACTATAAGCCCTTTATATCTCCTGTTTGTTTATTATACCATATTATACAAACCCTGAGTGGTCCAGTTTTTACCTTTTGATATATAATAATAATAATAATAAAGATAATATACACATACACTATAAGCCCTTTATAGCTCCTGTTTGTTTATTATACAATATTATACAAACCCTGAGTGTGCCAGTTTTTACCTTTTGATATATAATAATAATAATAAAGATAATATACACATACACTATAAGCCCTTTATATCTCCTGTTTGTTTATTATACCATATTATACAAACCCTGAGTGTGCCAGTTTTTACCTTTTGATATATAATAATAATAATAATAAAGATAATATACACATACACTATAAGCCCTTTATACCTCCTGTTTGTTTATTATACCATATTATACAAACCCCGAGTGTGCCAGTTTTTACCTTTTGATATATAATAATAATAAAATAGATAATATATACATACACAATAAGCCCCAACAGTCAGGAGAACAAGTAAAAGTAGAGGATGAAACCATGAGATGACTGGTGATGAGAATGACAAGTTATTAGACCAGCTGTGATGATGGCTGGAGATTATGGTCACAGTGAGCCTATGAATTATGCGCAAAGTAGTAAGTCACAGTGGAAACCTAACAGGTTTTACACAACAAAATCAGATTTGTATAGCACTTCCACCAAACGCAATGCTTTGTCCCTATTAGATGTAAACAACTTGAAACACAAGGAAAGACATTCTGTTGTGGGAACTAGCTACATATGGATGGTAAAGACAGCCTGAGTTGTACCTGTCACTTGCTCATCCATAAGGAACAAATTATACCTCTGCTGTGACTTCTACTTGTGCTATATGGAGACCCTGACTTGCTTTAGGTGATTAGGAGTATTTTGTATATACATGAATCAAAAATATATGGTTGGCAGATTTGGGCTTCAAAGGCAGATCTACATAATTTTTTTTGTACTGAATTAGTCTTACAGAATTGTAAACATGGTTCCTTGACATAATATTATCACTTACCATATCAAATTGACTGCATTTGCTATAAAAGTAAAACTTTGTCATCTGTACTATTACTAGACAACCTGAGACTTCTTTACCATGTGTCCACCTAAGTGAACAAGCAGCCCTTTCAGCACTTACAATATACACTTTCATGTAAACAGAATGTAACTGCCTTTTAGCTATATCAAATATTATAGGTACAGGTATGGGAACTGTTATCCAGAATGCCCAGGACCTGGGGTTTTCCAGATAATGGGTTTTTCTGTAACTTGGATCTTCATACCTCAAGTCTACTAGAAAATCATGTAACATTAAATAAACTCAATAGGCTGATTTTGCTTCCAATAAGGATTAAGTATGTCTTAGTTGGGATCAAGAACAAGCTACTGTTGTATTATTACAGGGAAAAAGGAAATCATTTAAAAATTTTTGGACTATTTGATTATAATGGAGTCTATGAAAGACATCCATTCCATAATTCAGAACCTTCTGGATAACTGATCCCATACCTGTATCTTCATGATCAGTAGAGTAAAACATTTGCAGAGATGAGCATTACTAAGCACACCAATTATAAGGGCTGTATTTATTTTTCAAGGCCATTCAATTATGCTATTTCAGACCTGGTGTAGCTTATTGAAGTGAAATCCTGCAATGGAATGCTTTATCAAATGTATTACCAATCAGTTACAGTCTTTATGCAACTTTTTCAAATTCTGAACATTTTACACACACACTGGAATAAAATCATTTCACAGCTTCATAAATGTAGTGGATTTTACTTTGTGCTCGATGACGTTCATTTCCACTTTCTATTCATTCCTTTGCAATTTTTAAAATCTTGTTTATCAACGGGTGAAAGTTTGAATTTACCATTTGATAAATATTATTCTAAAACTCTAATCTCACATTTTGATAAATCTACCCCCTAGGTTGTAAGCCCTACAGGGCAGGGATATCCATCCTTTTTTCTCTTTAACAATACTATAATTTAAAGGGGAAGTCAACCACTTTTGGCTCTAAAACCCTCCCCCCCCCGGGCTATTGCCCCTAACTTGTTGATTACCCCAAAGTCCAGGTCCCCTCAAGCTAGGCTCATGGTCGCCATCTTGTCCCGCACCGTTTCCTTCCTTGATCCAGTGGTGTTTGGCGGCGCATGCGCAGTAGGAAGCATTTGCCGGTTAGTACTACTGCGCATGCGTCCAAATTTCACAAAGTTTTCCGATTTCTTTTTTCAGAAACTTTGTGAAATGCGCAGTAGTACTAACCGGCAAATGTGTCCTACTGCGCATGTGCCGCCAAACGCCACCAGATCAAGGAAGAAGACTGTGCGGGACAAGATGGCGCCCGTGAACTTTGGGGTAATTAACAGTTTAGTGGCAATAGCCTGAGGGGGGCCTATGGGGGGAGGGTTTTTGCCTTGGGAGGGTTGAGTTCCCCTTTAAAGGAGAAGGAAAGGCTGGAGGCACATGGGAGTGCTAAACATTAGGCACCCCCAAGTGATTGTATCTACCTACCTGAAACCCCGGGCCTGTGCTCCTGGGGTTATACGAGTGTGCACCATGGCGTGATCTACTTCAGTCTTCACGCGGCTTCATATGCACAGTGAAACGAAAAGCTGAACTATTACTAAAAAGTTGGCTTTTTCGTTAAACTGCACATGCATTGGTCTGGGGAAATCGAAGACAGAAGTAAACGGAAGTAGATTGCTCCGTGGTGCTCATTTGTATAACCCTGGGCCAATGCAGATTTCTGCTGATAGGAGCTCAGTTGTTCAGTGCTGCATACATAAATTGTAAGGCCTGAATAATTTGTGATGAGGCTACAAAGGCTCGGGCTCAAGGCGGCAAGATTTTAGGGGCAGCATGCTGCCCAGCCGCAATCCAGTAAGCATTAGGGAAGTGTACTCCTGCAGGCATCATCCCCAGCACTCTAATGCATGTTCACGGTTCAAGTGCCGGGCACTAGGACCCAGTTACCTAGGGTCACCGAAGCCTGAAATGTAGCCAAGCATTGCTAGGATTGCATAGATTGCTGCTGGTTGCTTAAAAACATTCTATTTGCTAGAGGCTGGCAAGAATTAGCAAGCAGGGGCATAACTACCAGGGGAGGAGGGGGTGCGAGCAGACCAGGGCCATCACCCCGCAGGGCCCCCCAGCAGATTGCACCTCGCTGCAGCGAGCTTCAGTCGGCTGCCGACACAAAAAAAATCGGGGGGTTGGGGGGCCCAGCTGCACGGGCAATTTACCTTCATTAGCAAAAATTTTATAACAGATACAACCTGACCCTTAAACCTCCAGAAATTTGTTCAAACTTTCCATAACCTGACAAATTTTGGGGTATTTAGGGGGTGTAGTCATAAAATGGGCATGGTCAAAAATGTTTTCAGGGCTACCCATGGCAGATCTTTTTCTTCTATTTTTTTTCTATTTTTTAAATGTTCAAAGTTATATTATCTTTAATAGCATCCCCTTCAGTTCATAAATATTTCTACACAGCAATATAGGACTAATCATGATTTGTTCCCTTTATTGAGGCTGTGCCATGAATAGTACAAAGATAACGCTAAATTGCACTAGTGCATCATGTTTCTCACATGTTTCAAGTTCTTTGGTCAAGTTAAATCATTGTCAGAATTAATTCCTTACAAAAGAGGTTAACATTTTTTAATGTAACAAAAGCCAAACAAGTGGTGCTGCTTACTTTTTATTGTTCACTGAAGTTTTTCAGATGTTCCATGGAGAACTTGGGGAACAAGCCTGACTGCATTTATAAGCACTGGTTTAAATTGGAAATGTTATAGTTGGAATTTAATTTGTAGATATGAAAATATAGAAAAATACTGTATATGCTTTAGACTAATTACATTGGAATAGTAATTAAAACATCAACACTTGCTGTAAAAAAAACAGCTATATACCAAATAGTGATAGTTATTGCTTTGTAAAGACAAGGAAACGCATTTGTTATAGTTTATACAGGAGCAGTGGCCAGCTCTATGTTGTAGCTCCCACCCTTTCCATCTATAGTCAGGTGATCCCAGTGCTGGCCAATAAAACGGCAACCATGTTTGGGAGTTTTAACCTTAAAAACAGCAAGTAAATTGCAGGTAAAACTAAATGCATGTTTAAAATGTATAATGAATTAATAGAATTCTTAATTAATCAGATGGAAGTTTAGTGTAGAACTGGCCATACCGGGGATGACTTTGATGTAGTTGGCCAGATTAAATATATTGCAATTCATGGACAATCAATTCCTTTTTTGTTTAAAGGGTAAGAAAGTTTTAGGAGCTCGAGGCACGAAATGTCTTAATGTCCTTAATATATTGATAATGGGTTTAGTGCAGAGGACCTCTTGTATTTGTATGAATTTTGTGGTAACAGCTTTGTACCCCCTGCTTAATGTTTTTTATTTAGTGGTGAGCACACCTTTCTCTTGTTTGACAAGCACCCTAGCATTTTTTGGTTATAATATGGTTATTTATTTATGTATTGGAGTCTTTGGAAAAGGCTGTCAAATGTCACTTTTGCTGCAAATATTGTTGGCACACATCTAGGCAGGCCCGGATTTGTAGAAAGGCCACCTGGGCCCAGGCCTAGGGTAGCAGGATTTTAGAGGGCGACATGCTGCCCAGCCATACCCACATTGGTTCAGAAACACTGGGAATACACAGGAGATATGATAGTTTTTTACATTTCCCATGCGCCAATCCCCATTACTCTTGCAAATTTATGGTACTTTAAAGCTAAACAGGTTTTCTATAAGTAACCGTTAAACTTCCAAATCTTTGGAAGCGGACCAAGCAGTCAATAGATCACACTTAAATGCTGTAATACACCGTGTTCTGTGCTTTTCAATCATACTGATCTAATGAATGTATGTTGTGTGTGTTTCCAAATAGGTGATCATGCTGAAAATGATGTCCAATCATACTTCAGTTGAACACTGCAAGCCAAAAGGTTCAGAGCAAAGTACAGAGCTACAGAAAGACTGCAATTTCTTTTTGACTGCTATCCGTCTAGCCTCACTCAACCAGATACTTGACCCTTGGGTTTACCTCTTGCTTCGACAAATTCTGCTCAGGAAATTTTGCCAAGTAGCAAATGCCGTGTCAAACTGCTCACATGATGAACAGAAACAACAGCCAATGATTCCTGCAAATGAAATAAGACCAGCTGAAGGATGATCTATAGTGTTCTTATTTATAGAACTTTGGGTGGAGCTTGCATGCTCAAAGACTTGAAAAAGCCGAGCAAAGATTTAATGTGAAATGGCCCGGGTGGTCTATATTTTCAGAACGCTGCTAAAATAATAATATATCTTCTCCAATGTGCCAAAATGTTTATACTGAAATGACTGCAGTGACTTAAAGGACACATTATACAAAGAAACGAATGTGATATCACAACAGCATGTTACTCAAGAAGATGCACTGTTAGCAAGAAGCCTTACCGACAACTCTGTGCCAGATAATGCTTGTATAATTCAAACAGAAAAATAAACACAGGTTGGCATGGGCTAGAGCATATTTATTATTAAACTACTAAAGAGATTACTTTTTTGAATTATGTATAGGTTTAAACTAAAAATCCACAGAAATATGAGTACTCTAGTCTACTGATCTGAACTATAAGGTGCTCAACTTCTATTAAAGGGATACTGTCATGGGAAAAAGCACATGACTGGGGGCAGCTGGGAAACTGACAATATAGCCCATGTCAGATCTCAAAATTGATTATAAAAAAATCTGTTTGCTCTTTTGAGAATTGGATTTCAGTGCAGTCTGCTAACTGATGCATTTTGGGGAAAAAATGTTTTCCCCCTAACAGTATCCCTTTAAATACAAACTCAATCTAGAGTTTGGGTTAACAATATATACCCAGGTGCACTTTGAGACAAGTTATAACATGTTCTGTGAATGGGAAAACAAATAGCAACAATCAAACCTTCATAGGTGCCATTTGTCTTACAGATTTAATGCTTTTAAAGCAAACATTTCAATTGCATTACAGTATGTTTCAAGCAATATTAAGCACTTTCTTCTTTATACGTCTCTGGAGGTTGTGTATCTGCTATGGCAGGGCCTGTTTCTTAGCAGTTAAGGACATATTTTATTTGTTTAGTTCCTTGTAATACCTTGCTTTAAATAAGCAAAGGGTTTGGTCAATTATCAGGAAAGCACAAAGGAAACTTGCTTCTTCATTTTGCCTAAGAAAATGCAATTTTATATACAGTAATTGAGTGCTGCCAGCCTACTTGATACTTCCTCAAACTATTAACCTTTGAAAACCTAAGAAAGCTATAAACAGGCCTGTATGTATAAATCATTTTATGCAATCCTTGAAAAAAAAAAATTTTCAGGTGTGTAAAACACTTACACAAATACATTTATTATGCTGGATGAAATCTGGAAGGTAAAAGCCCAGATCAAAGGAGCTCTTATTTCTTAGGATTTCCTGTTGAGCTTTGATGGATACTAATACATCTGAAGAGCGATATGGGAATAGAAAAGGTAGGTTATGGTCAAACAGAAAAGAGCAGAGCCTTATTATTTCAGAAGGCTTCACTTTGCATGTAATTGCGAAGGGCTTTTTAGCTCCTTTCAGTCCTTCTCACCCTAACCAGGTTCGGTTTTCCTTTTTGCTGCACTCCGAGGGGTATATTTATCAAAGAGTGAAGTTCCGCCACTAGAGGGAAATTCCGCTGATTCATTTCTATGGGATTTTTAAAGGCCTATTTATCAAAGGGTGAACTTTCACTTCACCCATTGATAAATAGGCCTTTCAAAATCCCATAGAAATGAATGGAGAGCGGCGGAATTAACCTCTAGTGGCGGAACTTCACTCTTTGATATATTTACCCCCAAGTCCTACTCCTCAGAAGCCACGTTTCAATTTCTTGCACTGGTGAGATCTAACAAGATAGAAACAGGCTGTCTGCAAGTTTGGATACATGACTCTGAACCTTTCGGCTGTATCTTTGCTATAAACCAGTGGTTCTAGATGCATTGTTGGTCAAAGGGACATAAAGGAGTGATTTGCATGTCTCTGCCCATTATGCCTGATGGGAGAATTAAAACTCTAATTTTTGATATCTAGGCAATGCTATATGTATGGCATGAAGGCTTCATTTTCCATAAAACACACTACGGAAGACAAAGAGAATATAATTATGCATTGCATTGGGCATACAGTATACCATGGGAACAGCAACATCGCGTAAAGCATTTTGGCAGAATGTTTGCCAAGCAGCACACTTTTCCCATAGCATAATAACCGTTAAAGGGGTTGTTCACCTTTGAGTAAACTTTTAGTATAATGTAGAGAGTGATATTCTGAGACAATGTGCAATTGGTTTTCATTTTGTATTGTTTGTCGTTTTATAGATATTTCGCTTTTTATTCAGCAGCTCTCTATTTTGCAGTGTCAGCAATTTGGTTTCTCGGGTACAAATTACCCTAGCAACCCTGCATTCATTTTAATAAGAGACTGGAATATGAATAGGGGATGGACTGAATAGAATGATAAGTAATAAAAAGTGGCAATAACAATACATTTGTAGCCTTACAGAGCATTTGTTTTTAGATGGTGTCAGTGACCCCCATTTGAAAGCTGCAAAGAAACAGAAGAAAATTGCAAATCATTTAAAAAATAATGAAGACCAATTGAAAAGTTTCTTAGAATTTGCCCTTCTACAATATACCAAAAGTTAACTTGAAGGTGAACCACCCCTTTAATTCTTCATCATCAGCAGGCCGTCACCTATCTTGCCAATAACACTGAATCTGCTTCATTGGCCAAACGAGTACTTCTTTGAGGTTTTAGAAAAATGTATTGACTGTTTGTAAATGTTGCCTTACTTCCAGCAGAAATTGATTAATCTGAAACAATGAAGTCAAATATTTACTTACATTTTATCAGTCTACTTTATATCCGATCATGACCTCTCTTTCAGATTGTTTTCCCTGACATTCTTACCTTAATGGGGTAGGGTAGACATAAATGGTTGGAATCCAAACTCTAACTTTAGGAATTTAAAAATCCATTGTTGCCAAAATTATTAGCAAGATTCATATTTATATCGTTTTAAAAAGAGGGTAAATGTTAACATGTTTCTTACAGTAACACCAAAAAATGTAAATATTAGCTCATATAAAGTAGCTGTTGTGTAGCAATGCCAGAAATTGAAACATTTGGTTAAATAGAGAATAACATATAACACTTATATATACGTGTATACATATATAATATGATATGTTCTACACTCTATGTTCTAAGGTCTGTGTAACCTTTGAAAAATGGTTAAGAAATCATAAATTCTGCCAGGGTATGTAAACTTATGAGCACAACTGTAGATAAATATGTAATGGCAATATCATTCTTTACAGAAGCAGGGCATTTGTGTAATCTGCAACTTGTTCCCTTGACAGTATTAGGGCTGGGGCAGACAGGGAGATTCGGGGAGATTCTGTCGCCTGGCGATTAATCGCAGGCGACAATCTGCCCGAACTGCCTTCTCCCTGTCCGCCGCCTGTTTAAATCAAAAAGCGCCAGCGCTGATACATACGCGGCACAACGATTTCCGGAATCGCCTGAAGTTACTTCGTGAGGAAACTTCGGGCGATTCCGGAAATCGCAGCGCCGTGTGTGCACAGCGATGGCGCTTTTTCATTTAAACAAGCGGCGGAGAGGGAGAAGGCAGTTCGGGGAGATTGACAGAATCTCCCCGAATCTCCCTGTCTGCCCCAGCCCTTAAGTGGTTTCAAGCTACAGATTTTTTTAATACTATTTTAATAGCCATGGTGCTCTACTAAGATATCTGCAAACATTTTTGGGGCAAATGTGAGCACTTGAAGAAGGATGTTGCCCCTTAAATAAATTTGCTGAGATGTTAAAGGAAAACTATATCCCCAAAATGAATACTTGAGCAATAGATTGGCTAACTTTATAGTTTGTTTGGTATGTTTGTGTGCAACGTTGAATCATACGATCCCAGGAGGCTGTCCTTATTTTTTAAAATGGCTATTTTCTATTTATGATTACCCAATGGCACATGCTACTAAAAAAGCATATTATTATGAAAATGGTTTATTTACATGAAGCAGGGTTTAACATATGAGTTGTTTTATGCAGTATCTTTATATAGAGACCCACATTGTCCAGGGGGTATAGTTTTCCTTTAAAAAAAAAGCACAATAACTACGGCACATTGTAGTATTGGTGAGTGCTATGTGGACAGTGCTTTTTTGGATCTATACAGCTTCTTTTCAAGAAGCTATTCCTGCACTGCTACACACTCTGTTTTTTCACAGTTAAAGTTATGTATGTTTGTGTATCTAAATCTTGTGTATCTACCTTGTCATTCCTTCAGGGCAGCATAATTAGCAAATAACGCTAGTTAAAAGATGCGCAAATCTGAGAACTAGTCTTGTTCTTTGTCTAGGCCATGTTTTTTGTTTTTCCAACGTGGTGAAATGAAAATTTGTGGTGGCTGCTTATGCTGCCTGATTCATGGTGCAGAAGAGAGTGGAACCATCTGGTTCTCTGGTTGTGCTAATGGCTTCTTCTTATGACAAAAGGCACTTCTTATCCCTTTATTTGTACAATAGTTTTGATTCCATTATTTCTGTAGCTACCAGGTCAACATATGTTCACAGGACA
The DNA here is from genome assembly GCA_024363595.1 of Xenopus borealis. Lineage (NCBI taxonomy): Eukaryota > Metazoa > Chordata > Amphibia > Anura > Pipidae > Xenopus > Xenopus borealis. The sequence goes on from CM044437.1 coordinate 74,173,103, forward strand.
GCACTTTTCTTCTTTGTAGAAAAAGGCAAGTACAATGTTATACCTTTATCTACGCAGGTCATGAACTTTGAGGGGACTTCTTTCTTCTACTACACTTTGTTACTTAGATTGTTTTTACTTATTTGTGTTTAGGTAAAATACTTGTGCCTGTGCACCCCTCTTGATTATCCGGTTTGGCCATATGTAGAGCAGTATGTAAAGGGCCGTTTGTATAAAATATTTACACCAAAAAGCTCCATTGTCCTTCTGTATGAATTTACACCATGGTTTACAATCATGGAAATAATCTATTACAAAGAACTGTAAAAGTGTGTATAAATAAAAATCATTACTCAGATTAATAAAACTGCACTGACTCAGGGGAAAGAATAACAGTGCCACAATGACATTTCACTTGTGTTTTCCCAGGCATCCCTAGTGCTCACTGACAATTACACATACATAGTAAAATCTTTTATCTGTGATATTTTAGCTTGCAAAGCTTTGTTGAATTGAATGGTTCAGTTCCCTCACAATACAGAATTATTAAGAATTATAGAATACAATATTTCTGCTCCCTTGTATACCGTGCCACATTTCTACTCCTTCACCGGGGCAATGGGCACCAGTGAGTTAATACTAAAAATAGATATCACCTTATTAATTAGAGGAACAGTGAAAATGTAGAACTTTCTGTGTGGTGGCAGACGTTTCCTTGAGAGGCGACTTCAGATGTTCCGAAATGATTCATATGCCACCCCACAGCGATTCTTATTCTTGCCAGCGGGAAGACATTTGGGGAGATTAGTCACTAGTGATGGGCGAATCTCCCGCGATTCGCTTCGCCGAAAAATTCGCGAATTTCTTGAGAAATTCGTGAATTGGCGAAAAATTCGCGAAACGAGTCGCGGGACGATTTTGTCGCGCGTCGCGTCAACTTTGACGCGCGTCGCGTCAACTTTGACGCGTCGCGTCGTTTTCGGCGCGCGTCGCGTCGTTTTTGACGCGCGTCGCGTCGTTTTCGTCGCGTCGCGTCAAAACTGACGCGCGACTCGTTTTCGGCGAATTTTCGGCAAGCGAAATTTCGCTGGTGATTCGCGAATTTATTCGCCAGCGGCGAATCGCGGGAATTCGCCGCGAATTCGCCCCTGGCGAATAAATTCGCCCATCACTATTAGTCACCCAAAGTGGAGAAGATTTGTCACTGAGCGACTAATCTTCCTGTCTGCCTATAGAGACGTAAGTTTGATCTGGGTTTGGTGGATCCCTTAATTAGGAAAACATTAGAGCTGAACTTGGATCAATCTACAGTAACTACAGCTGATATATTAGCAAGAAGTTACTAAGGTGGGTAGTAAAAGAGTGTGGGATACTACAGATATCTAAAAAAAAAAACAAGAAGATAAAGCATTGTGACTAAAAGTGAAGCATTAGTTACTGGGGAAGCTATGCCAACCACCAAACAGCAAACATTCTATAGAGTGAAAAAATATTTTCCTTCTCTGCTAAAAACCACAAACAAATGGAAAGTAAAATTTTCTACTAAAGCTACCCTGTTAAGAGGAAGAAACATGATATGTAAGCTAAATCAAATAGGACAGCGGTGATATAGTATGAAAAGAACCTGGACCAGTAATGTAATGAAAACATTTTTACTTCATCATTACTTTATCATATGAAAGCCATGAACATAAGTGTACTTTTAAACCTGGTGTGAGAAAGTAGAGTGATTAGATGCTGCAATGGTGAATGTGGAAATCAGCAATATCAAATTTACTTTATGACCTTTTGATAAAATCTTATCTTTTACATCAGCATAATTCTTCATTCTTCAGAATCATTTAATCATTCTTAGAATTAAAACTGCACTAGGCAAAAGGATGTGTGACAGCAGTGCGGTCTTTCTTAATTTGCATTTTTTCATCTGTTTCTTATAATTTCAACACTGCTGCTGAATCCCCATAAATGTTAACTGTAAATCCCCATAAGGGTTAACTGTAAATCCCCCATAAAGGTTAACTGTAAATCAACATAAGGATTAAGTGTTAATCCCCATAAGGGTTAACTTTATCTATGGTCTGACTACATATTTGGAACTGTAAAGAGTTATTTTACCATGTTAAATGGATCCTGTCATTTTTTTTTCAAAATGCATCAGTTAACAGTGCTGTTCCAGAAGAATTCTGCATTGAAATCCATTTCTCAAAAGAGCAAACAGATTTTTCTATATTTCATTTTGAAATCTGACATGGGGCTATACATTTTGTCAATTTCCCAGCTGCCCCAAGTCATGTAACTTGTGCTCTGATAAACTTCAATCACTCTTTACTGCTGTACTGCAAGTTGGAGTGATATCGCCCCCTCCCTTTCCCCCACCCAGCAGCCTAACAAAAGAACAATGGGAAGGTAACCAGATAACAGCTCCCTAACACAAGATAACAGCTGCCTGGTAGATCTAAGAACAGCACTCAATAGTAAAACAATGTCCCACTGCATTCCATTCAGTTACATTGAGAAGGAAAAACAACAGCCTACCAGAAAACAGTTCCCTCCTAAAGTACTGGCACAAGTCACATGACCAGGGACCAGCTGGGAAATTGACAAAATGGTTAGCCCTATGTCAGATTTCAAAACTTTGTAATAGATTATTTCCATGATTGTAAAAAAAAATCTGAAATCTGTTCAGTATCATGGTTTAGGGGAAGGCTACAAAAAGCTACCTCAGAGTCTGTTTCAATTGTAAGAATGTAATCAGGAAATGGAAGGCCACAGGCACAGTTGCTGTAAAACCCAGGTCTGAAAGGCCAAGAAAAATACAGGAGCAGCATATATGGAGGATTGTGAGAATGGTTACAGACAACCCAAAGACCACCTCCAAAGACCTGCAAGAACATCTTGATGCAGATCGAGTATCTGTACATCGTTCTACAATTTGTACAAAGAACATCTGTATGGCAGGGTGATGAGAAAGAAGCCCTTTCTGCACTCACTCCACAAACAGAGTCGCTTGTTGTATGCAAAAGGTCATTTAGACAAGCTACAGTCATTTTGGAACAAAGTGCTTTGGACTGATGAGACAAAAATTATTTAAAAAGAGTTATTTGGTCAAAACATAAAGTGTTTTGCATGGAGGAAGAAGAACACTGCATTTCAAGAAAAACACCTGCTACCTACTGCCATAATTTGGTGGATGTTCGATCATGCTGTGGGACTGTGTGGCTAGTTCAAGGACTGGGGCCTTTGTTAAAATTGAGGGTCGGATGAATTTGATATCAACAAATTTTTCAGGATAACGTTCAAGCATCAGTAACAAAGTTGAAGTTATGCAGGGTTTGGATATGCTATCAAGACAATAACCCTTAATACTTCAAAATCTACAAAGGCATTGATGCAGAGGGAGAAGTAAATGTTTCAATCCACTGGGGATTGTCATCAGGGTGATTTATGATCAATTCCAAATTGAGATGGCAGTGTATGTGAGAGAGATAAGATCAGTATTTTGAACTATTGAAAAGAAAAATTCACCAATAAGTAGATTTCCAAACAAGTGACAAAGGTTGTGGGGACTGCCTCATACAGACTTAAATAAACAAAAAGGAATCCTGGGAATGAATTCCAAATAAGCGACAAGAGAATCTCATTTACATGGGTTTATCCTATAGGCTAAAGCTCACCCACTGGGTTTTCAAGCAAAAGCCAGGATAATAGCTGATCAGATTCCCAACTACAGACCAGTTTCGCCTTTCATGAGGCTCATCAGTGTAGTGCTGGGTTGTCTGATCAGCTTAGGTACAACCACCATGTGGTTTTCCAAACAAGTGACAAAGGTTGAGGAGACTGCCTCATACAGACTTAAATAAACAAAAAGCAATCCATTCTCAGGATTCCTTTTTGTTTACCAATAAGTAGAGTCATGCTGTGGTTACTGTTAGTCATACTACACTGTATTTATACCATACTTGTATTGTCAGTTAGTTGGGAGAGAGTGAAGTAACTGCAAACAACTTGCAGCCACCTAAACACCATAAACTGGAATTCTCTGACTGTACAGCTTTTATATTGTCACTGAACTCCACAATGATATTCATATATTTCACAGCAGGGGGTATATTGTCCTTTATATAAGCTCTTATATCAGTGTATCTGTTTCTGAACAAAAATAAATATTTTACTATATTACATTGTAATACTACATTGTTTTGCTTTTTTTTTTTGTTCCAAGGAAGGGTCATGTTTCATTAACGATATTCTTTTCCTAGAGGAAAACATTGTGCAATATTAATCTCTAACATTTTCTCTTATGCCTCATAGGCATGGTCTAACTGCACAGTGCAATGTTCACAGTTAATATCCTCATTCCCTTTGCCCTTAGACTTTGAATTTATCTTATAATGCTTATGTTTTGTGGATATTATTTTTAAGCAAAGCTTAAGATAAAGGCAGAATTGCTGTATTATCTTTTGGATTTAGCATTTCCGGTCCCTGAATAAATGGCAGGTATGAGTAAGATGGTGGTTATGAAAAAGCTTGCTTTGGCATAAAGGTTATGATACTGTTTATGCTTAAAGGAGAATTCAATCCTGTAATAAAAAAAAGACGTAACCCCCACCCCACGTAGTCCCCCATCCCTCCTCCCCCCAGCCTAACGGCCACCCTGGGGAAATGCCCCATACTTTATACTTACCCCTCGGCGCAGATTCAGGCATGGGAGTTCCATGCAGACCTATGAGTAAGTTATTAAATCAAGGTGTTAAAATGATGAAATGTCATTCAAAAGAAAGCACAATCTCTCATAGGTGTACTAATCCTGTTTAATGTCTTCTCCATAATAAAAACTGTAACTTTAAGGACTTTGCGCTCCCCTGTTTTTCAGAGAGGGGAGCAGCACAGGCAGCTTTGGGTATTTCTCTGATTGTGGAAATAAGGGGAGAGGGAGGAGGAGAGCCAGGGGATAAACTGCTTATCACTTGTTATATTATATAACAACAATTATGGCCTTATTTATCAAAATCCAAATTATTCTAATTATTTTATTAGGAAAAGTCAGAGCAAACTAGAATCCACAATTTCACCTTATTTATTATTTTTAAAATGCATGATTTAATCGGATTGGGGGAAAACTCAGTAAAATCGAGAGAAAATCTGAATCGGAATTTTTTTCCAGAATTGCTGAATATTTTGGTATTTTTCCCGGAAAACCATCATTTTCCGGATTTTTGCAGAAATGTCATAAACAGTCGGATTTTTGCTAATTCCAGCGCAGACTACAGAAACCAAAATAGGATAGGGACCCCTCCCACTGACTTATATACAACCTCTACAGGTCTGAGATGCTGATTTTTTTTTTTTGATTCAGGCTTTTTCCATCTTTGGCTTTTAATAAATCTCTAAAAATTAAAAAAATTTCCCACTAAAAATTCGGATTTTATCATTTGTGATATTTGGACTTTAATAAATAACCACCTAATAGTTTATTATAGGGATGCATATATATATATATATATATATATATATATATATATA
>CM044437.1:74193389-74238438 GCA_024363595.1 Xenopus borealis
ATATATATAAAAGGTCTTTAAAAGTGAAAAAGTTATGTATTAAAAAGAAATAATGTTTCAGTTAGCACTCTAGCCTTTGTCAAATTATATATATATATATATATATATACAAAAATTAAAAACAAGAATATCCCAGCTCTCCAAATGCCTATTTTTGCACAACTGAACTGTAACTAACAAAAAAAGTTTAGTTACAAAGTTTGTACAAAGTATGCAAAAGCTGACGCGCCCCGTCAAGGCAGTGTCCATGCGTCAGTCCTAACTAAGTGAAAAGAGTGTTATCTTTGGGGGGAGAAAGACCGTACCTGCTTTTCTCTTTGTTCAGCATGATTTCTTTCAAAGACACCATTAAGCGGGGGTTGGGAGAGTAAGCATTGAGGAGAGCGCTACCTCCCCCTTAAAATATATAATATTACTTAAACAAGAAAATGCAGCTCAATCCTTTTTAATTGGATGCACGTGGGTCAGGCATGATATACAAATTAAAAATATATTATATATTATATTTGGGATATGTGTGGAAATTAGGTTGGAACCTATACTGCCTTCTTTTAATTTAAAACTTTTTTTTCTCTCTTTTCTGTCCACTTATTGAAATAGTTGTTTTTGTGATACAGCTAGTCACCTTCGACATGTTTAACTATATGAATACTTGACACTGGAAAATTAATTTGCCTATGAAAGAGTCCCCAACGAACCAAACAGCTGCATCATCAAGTGCATTATATCTGAAGAGGCTGATGTACTTACATCAAGTTAAAATGCTCCTAATTTACTCAAGTGTACTCATACTGTTTGTAATAAACACATTAAATAAGGCGGCCAGTTTGTCCTGGCTTTGCAAATGGCACTCATAGTATGTGTTCTCAAAAATGATGTAGTTGATTACACACATAGGTGCTAAAATGCAAAAGTGCATTTGCCAATAACAGACAATCAGTAATTCGTTTTGAACTGTGTACTACAAATATGACACTGAAATCAAGGATTTGTTTACAACTGGCAACCACAAATTGATAAATAATACCTTAGATCAGAGGGTTCAAACATATTACTGAAAAGAGTACTACAAATATAATGGGCATATGTTCAAATAATTGATAAAAACAATAATAAAATGAGGCAGAATGCTATCATGTGATCATAACACATATACTGTCTTTGTAGATAAATACAAGAGATCCTCTGCACTTGACCCATTATCAATATATTTAAGACATTGAGACATTCTGTGCAAACAGCTACTAAAAATGCCTTACCCTTTAAAAAACAGGGATTGTTTGTCCATATATTGCAATATATTTAAGCTGGCCAACTACGTCAAATTTATCCCATATCTGGCCAGTCCTACGCTCAATTTCATCTGATTCATCAAGAATTCTATTGCTTTGTTATGCATTTTACAAAGGGACTAAGTTTTACCTGCAACTTACTCGCTGCTTTCAAAGTAAAACTCCCAAACTTGGTTGCCCTTTGTAGATACTCTTCCTACTTCCAGCATGTATGCTGTATTACTCCTCTGTAGCCCCGATATCTGAGAGAAAGACAGACAGAGAGGCAGCAAGACTTTCAAACATAGGGCAACAGAGAATATATAATGAGAGTTTAAGCAAAAATAAAAGCAGTGTATATAAAGTGATTCTTTATAGACAAAGGTTCCTAAAACTGTCAGGTGTGTGAAACAAGGATAAACTTTTTGCTACTGATGAAGCCACTTTGGTTTGTGTGTTTAACACAGAATATCTAAAAACATTTATCCCACTTATCCCATTTAACATAGAATATTTCATCACAGCATCCCATCTAATTAAAACATTCACCATTGTGAACAATGATGCTTAGGTATGCTAATGAAAAGGTTAAATGCATTAAATTAGTTTAGATTAGTTTCTTCAATGTATCCCAAGTCATAAAAAGATACCATAAACTACAATCTTCTACAAAATTCAAGTGTGCAGAAAGGGTATTGAAAATGGAGAGTTTATGCAGTGCCACTGGAAAAAATATTGCAAGAATCCTTCTCCTCAAGCTCCTTTTAACCTGTAGGTTGACTCCAAAAATCCTAATATGCACCTCTCTTTTATAGGTATCTTCTGCTCCATTCTGATTCATTGCTTGTACTGAATACTTGAATAGGTATTCTTGATCCTCAGGTTTGTACAACAAATTTACTGAAAAGCAGCCATTCATTGAAAGCAATCTGTCCTTTGTCCTACATACAGTTTTCTTGGGCATATGCATGTATACCAGCTTTAGTGCCATCTCAATCTGAGCTCTATATATGCTGGAACTGACATTATTTCCCAGATTTACACATTTTCAGAAACATATCATACCCATGGTGGAGAATTCCCTATAAAGTGAGGAATGCATTCCAGGGCCACCATCAGGGGGGCACAGGGGAACAGTTGTCCCGGGTCCCCAGGGTTTTGTGTCTAAGGGGGGCCATGCTTCACTTTCTCAATTAGCTGGGCTCCCCTGCTTTCAGCCTGCTGTCAGCTTCACAAAATAGGACAGTAGCTCCATGCAAGATTTTCTGTACCCTCATTGGGCCCCATAAATAAGTCCCCATAAAGCTGCATTGGGATTGGATCCCCTTATCCAATCCCTGCAGGGGGATGTCCAGGTACACATACTGGCTAGATTAGGTACACCACTGCTACTTGATTGTCATTGTAAGATTATTCCTTTGATATCAGACTAGATGTACTGCATCACCTTAACAAGAAGAGATAACAAAATCTAATTTCTTCTCCCAAAGCCAAGAAGATTGTCCTCCTGTTTCTAGCTTCTCTAATGTCCACAGACCTTAACACAGACATGCAAACTATAAAACTCACTTTTAGGGAGAACTGTGATGAACAATATCGCTAAAGGCTTTTGGAAAACATTCCATTCATTAACAATTATAAAACATTTAGGCCTATTGTATATTGTTTAAACCTGGAAATACTGCCAAAAACTTGTTATACGTGTAGGAATATGTTTACTTTGTGTGCATATGCAGACAGCCTGAAGGTGTGTCAATCCACCCATCCACTCATCCCCATCACTACTAGAGTACGCCAAGTGCCAAATGATCCTTCTTATTCAGATCAAGCTAAGTACATTTTTCTTTCCTAAAATAAAGTGCTAAGCATGTTAATGTACGATCCTATTTGTATGTGTCACAAAAAGAGTAAGAAAAAGACACCATCTTTAATCGCATCCATTTTGCATAGCTCCAAATGATCAATCATGTTAACGTTTAACAAATAGCATTGTACTCATGCACCATGGAGTGCAACATGCCTCATTGACACACTTAAATTCCATTTATACATAATTTGGATACTGATTATGAACTGTAGGTTAATAAAGCCCTTGAAGTTGAGGAAACTTGGCAGTTATAAATTGAAGACATACTGTATAAAGTATCTTTGTGCCCTGTCAGACACACTGTACATTAGGATGGTGACAAATTAGTAGTGTGAATAAGGGTTGGAGACCAATGGAGTACATAAAGTACATATTTGAATGCAAAGTAATTCAGTCCTTAAAAGATTGCTGTTATTGCTCTAAAATTCCAGTTTCAGTTAGATATTTTGCTAGGCACAACCAACTTTCTCAAATATTCTAAAGCTGATAACAGAGGCAATTGCTCATTGCTAATATGTATTCTCAAATTTCAGGTCAGATTGGCAAGCAGTCCAGTTGGACATATTTACCGACACTGTTTCCTCCTGCAAGGGAAAAACACTTTCACAATCATAAGAACTTTCTCTGTTACTGTTGCCTTGACATGCAATTCCAAACTTGTGCATCATAAATATTTCCTGGAGTCAAGCCTTTCTGCTAAGTTCTTGAAGGGACACATGATCAACTGTTGGCACATATGCTGCATGCATATATTTGTTTTAATATTTAATAGTTAACCAAACGGCTGTGCTTTTAATTGTTCTTGAAAGAAGATCATATACATGGTGTATTAATGTGAAAGTGTGATTTTACTCACTCAAGCACAAAATAAGTCACCCTTTAATATATAGCACACAGGAGAGCAGAAAATATTTACAGTAGATAACAAAAACAAGAAATAACAATTAACAATTCATAAGGAAAGAATGGAAGAGAGTAGGCAAAACTACATATTCATGAAAGGGTTATGATGTTTTTAAGTAAATGAAATACAAAACTTTGTTAAACAAAATTTTGTTTTCATGGTAAGTGCCCTTTCGTGGAATAACATTAGTGGCAATAACTGTCCACTTACATTGCTCAATATATCAGCAATACATTTAGTAATGTAATAGTAGTCAGGCAATATATCATTGCTATCAAATACTGGATATGTAAAGAAAGGTGAGCAGCTGGTAAACAGAGGCAATCCCATAACTATGAAGATAACCACTAATGCTTGATCTAATCTGTAGTACATTTCAACAACAGTATACGTAAATAATTCTATGGCTCTGCTATTCCTTTGGAGGAGGGGGCATTGGACCGTATGTTAATTAAACAAAAACCTTAGTTATATCATAAACAAAAATGCTGGAAGATTAATCAGAAAGTTTTTTTGCAGCAGAATTGCAATCACCAAAATCATCTTAGATTTTTTAACTCAAGTGGTCAGAATTATTTCTTATCTGCATTTCATGCCTATGTGTAAGATTTAATTACATGTGAAATTGTTTGTGATGCCTGTTTATGCTGTGTAATACATCAGAGCAATCAGGCTATTTATTTTGCTTTACTGGCTAACTAGGAATTATTTACGCATATTTCAAGAAAAAGACTGCATCTCATGTTTTCATTTTTGTTTCTTTCTACACTGTGAATTAGAGGAACATTCGTGAGACATGTACACAGACATCCTGCAGTGTTTGTGCTCTGACATGTGTCCATTTAAAGCAAATTCACTGCTTATTCAATATGGGCTATTTTAAATACTAGAAAGTGAATGAAGTTAACACTGGGCATTATGTACCTTATGTATGTATTTGTTTTCAAATTCTGGTGTCTGCTGCAAGAATATCTGCCATGTTAAGCAAACCCTTGTTGTTAGTGTAGATAAAGTGGAGTAATAGAGCTCAACTCCAGGGCACAATCCCTAATTATACATTTCACTTACAGATTTAAAGGGGACTGTTCCTTTTAATGAAACAGAACCTCATCTTACTGCTCATTTTTCACACAATGAACACTGACACCCCTTACCTTGTAGAAAAAGTTTTCTGTTCTCTAATGAACACATTGGCCCACCTTTCCCTGCCAAAACATTCACCCCTCTGCTAGCCACTAGCAAAACAGTCAAAATTCCATCTCTTCCTTTCCCTTAAGTAAAATCCTGCACTAATCAAGCAACAGTAAAGCAAAATATTTTAAAGGATCAGAGCAGCATCATAACAACAGTAATAATGACGTTACCTATATTAGAGTCTGTTCTTGTCCAAAGCAAATGATGCCTCTCAGACGATCTCCCTATATTTTCTTATGTTCAGCTAATCCATGATCAATCAATAGCAGAGGTGGCGCTATCAGAAATACGATTTCATTAACTGTAATGACAGAGAGGTCTGGGCTTGTCTGGCAACTGTTTTTAAGTCCCTAGTCATGTCATAGTTCTACACATTCTACACTTTACTTGGCCTTAGCAATTGCTTTTCCAGTAAATTCACAAATTCTTCATCATTGGATTTTTCTATGCCATGTATCGCTGAACAAGTGTTCAGGTGTGTAATGTAAATAAATAAGGTAAAGCAAAATATATGATCATTTGCAGATATCACTGATATTACGCAAGTAGAGAGATTATCAGTTTTCACCTCATAATGTCAACAATGTCAGTGTTAAAAATAAATGAACGTAAATCATACTGCTCTATCAGAAAAGGAAGTCTCCCACAGCTATGTGTCACTCACCTTTTCCAGGTGGGCGTATCAGTCTTGTTCTAAAAGGCATGTGTGTCTTTCAAATGTCCTTTTAAAGTTGTGACATATTTTATAATGCAGCTGTAACATTATTTTCTAGTCATAGAACAGACACACAACCATTTTTGGGCTAGACAGCCCAGTCCTACAGCTTACTTGGGTCTCATATTATCATATCATGTACTCTCACCCAACATACTATATACTAGATCAGGGCTGTCCAACTGGCAGCACGCCACCCCTCCCCCCTTCTCTGGCCCCCTACCTGCTGTGCTTGCTTACCATGTGTAAGCTTTTAATGGTATCGCTATAGAGATCAACTGGCCCCTGCATTGTTTAAACCTCAAATTAAAACTAATCCCCTGTATTGTTCACACCTATGATCCCCCTGCATTGTTCACACTTGTAACACCTCTCTTGTTCACACCCCTAAAGCCCTTGTACTGTTCACACCTGAGACCCAGACTGAAACTGCCCACATTGTTCACCTGTTCACACTACAACATGCTAATGGAGACCAGCACTGTCACTGTATGTAGTAAATCTTAGAGTGGTCCTGATGGGGTTCTTTGTCTACTGCTTTATTCTGCCTTCCCTATGCTGCCTGTGTGCCCTACTCTGCCTGTGTGTGCCCTGCTCTGCCTGTAGAACATAAGCCTGGTATTTGCTCTGGGGGTTTGTTAGCATTTGAAAATAAATTATTGTTAGGGGTCCCTAAGATGTTTGAACATGTGCTGGGGGTGCTGTGTTATCCACAGGGGAAGAGGAGGCATATGGATTTAAGGGTATGACAACTTTTTTTACATATGAGTAATGAGTGATATCCCTGCAATGAGCACCAACCATTTTTTTATGTGCTACCACAAACAATTCATTTGGACATGGTTTTTGGTAAGATGGGTGTGGCTTAGGGGCAGATTTACTAAATTCACATGAATGATTCAAATTCGATCAAATTTTCAAAAAGATTAAAATTCTCGAATATTTTTGAAGACCACTTCGACCATCGAATTTTGAAAATTCGATCGAATCGAATGATTCGGATAATTCGAATAAAATTCTATTTCAATATTCGACAGTCGAATTACTTGCCCTTAAATTTTTTATTCAACTGCCTAGTTCGCCAGATTAAACCTACCAAATTGCTTTTAACTATTTTTGATCGTTCAATTTTTTAACCCTCGAATTTGACCCTTAGTAAATCTGCCCCTTAAAATGGGTGTGGTTTAAAAACAGTGAGTGGTCAATACTGGCTTCCATTATCGGCCCTCCACTTACATTTCGGCCCTCGGTAACACAGAAGTTACAGAGGAATTAAACATACATGGAAAACTTGCAGATGTTTCACTGATGAAATGAAAGAAATGAAATTATCATTTCCTATATGATTTTAAGGCAACTGAGAACACATGCTGCAACTTAATAATATATATGTAACCATTAATTAACTCTGCATCCTGTGTTAATGTCAATCTTCTCTGTAGAGCATGATGTAAAATAATATGCATTCCCTACCCATATTTAATAAGTCATGGAGAATTTTAAAATATAGCTGTCTTACTGTCGATTTCATTTCTCCCTTCATAAAAATGTATCTACATTAAGGATGGTTACCATTTACAATTTGCTATTCACTGATCCCACTTGAATTGTGAAATGCAGCATAGGTGACTACTGTTTGATACCTTCGGGCAGATCCTTTGCTTGCTAGACTTTTACTTTTAATCCAATCATGAGAATCTCAATGTCAACACAAACAACAAGCTCTTATTAACTATTACCATGAGTTTTCTTTAATGGAACACGCCATATATTTAGGTGGAGTTTTGTTCAGGCCGAGGTTAGTAGATTCTCAGTCAATCATGAAAGGGATCATTGTACTTATACAAATACTCCTCACATTTATGCAGAGGGAGGCTCCACACTATGTCATGCACTTCATTAACAGCAACTTGTTAATGGTAAATGACAGTTCTGAAATTTACATTTTTACTATATTGTTTTGTCAGTATGAAAGCTCTCCATGTGACTTTTATGCCTAGCTTCAAAGTTATAAATCTACAAATGCTGTCATTATTTCTCCTCTGCCTCCCTAAGCATGAAATGTTCAGATCTCTCCAGTATGAATCCAGTCATGACTGCTGACAACATGAGAAAGTAATAGTAAAATCTCTGCTAATTCATTTGATTTCATGTAATTTATGCTAAGAGAAGTTATGGATGTATAGTCTCACCTTGTGCATGACTTTTCATGCAACTGACATATTTTCACATTTAGTAGATTGTGATTCACTCTTTGCTTCTTCTTTCACAATCACAAAAGAAATACATTAGGAGGTTGCGCCCTCTTGATATTTTGCCCTCCAGTTATTAAATCTCATTCTGCACAGCATGTTTCAAGGAACAAGGTTCACTATGAATGTTCTTTTAAAATATATCTACTGTGAACAAACATTTATAGGTGTTGAAACATGAAGTAGCTGTTTGGAATCTCATGTGACCAAGTCCAATGTATTTTTTGCAGAATATCCTGGATATGTAGGGGAATACAGGTGTAGGACGCATAAAGCTCCGAATTATGAAAAGGCTATCTCCCATAGACTCCATTTTATCCAAATAATAAAATATTTGAAAATAATTATTCCCTTTTTCTCTGTAATATATGTATATATATATATATATATATATATATATATATATATAATTAATCCTTATTGGAAGATAAACCAGCTTATTGGGTTTATATAATGTTTACATGATTTTCTAGTAGACTTAAGGTATGAAGCTGCAAATTAAGGAAAGATCCATTACCTGGAAAGTACCAAGTCCCAAGCATTCTGGATACCTGTATATAGAATAAAATGACCACGTGTGTTAACAATTGGTCACTGTAGCTCTTTAATTTCTGTTATTTGTATTATATATGTGTAGCAGGCCATAATTCATCTTCATATATGAACTTCCTTTACAGGAGGGAACACTGAAATGGAACTGCCAACATTCCTGTTTTTTGTATTATGATCTGCTACTATTTCTCAGTACAACATCCAAGGGGTTGGTGAGCCACATGGCTTCTCTAGGATGTCATTAACCCTAATTTTGGTAGTCTTGAGAATGTGAGGCATGACAAGTAGAAGCATGCAAATCATTATTTCTATTAGTTATTTTACTGAACACGTTGATGCCTATGTGGACATACGAATACAAAGCTCATTTAAAATAGTCTCCTAGTCCCACTGTAACAGCGCTATGCAACAAGTTGGCGCTATAGAAATACATGTTAATAACTGTAAAGTACATTCTAAATGGCACAGCATGGATCAGTGGCACCCTTTCTCAGAATAACCCAATCAATCACAGTAAAAAACCCTGACAATGTGTGGTTAAATGCATACTCAAAACATAATTGTTGTTCCAAACAGTGAAGAAATATATTGGCATGGGAAAGAATGGCTGCTGTCCCCACTTGTTGCTACCAGTAATATACTGTACACTCACAAGCAGAAATAAATAATCAATTATAAAATAATTTTTTTGTGAGATTGTGGGGTTTCTAGAAATTTTTCCTGCAAGTATCTTATTTTTTCTACCACACAACTGAGGTATAATGGTGTCAGAACTATAAGCACATATATTCCCCAGTATGAACAGTTCACAGAGCAAACATACAGTGCATTTATGCCACATGCAAATATTATCTAGAGAATTATACAAAATCCATATATAAGCGTTTGCAAATGATCAATGACCTTATGTCTCAAAATATATGTGTACAAATGTGCACTTTTCTGCAGCCTATTCTGCTTTATGTTTATTTTCTCATATCCCTTTTGTACACAATGGTACAGTATGTATATTTGGCATTCAGGGGAGTTTTGCATATTAGTAGTTAGTAGTTAGTAGTAGAGTAGTTTAGCTTTCTTTAGTGTTTTCAGTACAGTCACTTCCTGAATTACTTGTTCAGGAATATGAATATAGTTCAGTGTGTTCTTTTAAAATGACTCTTCCAATTATTGGTGCCTGGATACCTTCAAACAGTGTAACTTTTTTTCAGCCTACTCATTTTTGGCTGATTGCATCATTATAGAGTCCGGCAGTCAAAAAAATTAACTCTTTAGCTTTAGGTGCAGAAACTAAATTTAAACCCCAATTTGAAGGGCGACAAAATGTAAGAAGTTGGGAGAAGAACAGAGGGAGAAAAGATGGATGCAGGTACATGATATAATAGTAACACAATATACATATAAGGGTCACAAATAACATGTAAAAGAAAAGGACAAAGAAAAATGAAAGGAAAAAGATAGAACAGAAACAGATAGAGGGTTAATTATACTAAATTATACATATACTACATTTTGGAGAAATGTATTCTAGTAAACAAAAGGGCTAATAACAAAAAATCAACCTGTTTTTGTATGTATATATTTATTCCGTTCAGGTGGTATATCGTAATCCCTTGCAGTTTGCTATTATTTGGCTTCAATGGACTCTATAATATCAGTTTAGCTACTAATGACTAAAATATAGTTTGGAATAATACAGGATTTAGCAACAAGATGACAATAGTTTATTTATTATTAGTACATATGGGGATTACAAGTGGCGCTGAAATTTCTGCACTTTTTTATTCCAAACTTTTTTCTTTATGTGACTTTTAAATTCAACCAGGCATACACATTATATAGTGAATAAAGTACCCCCTCTTGTAAAATATAAGGATATTATAAGTTACCGAGGAGTTTCATGGCCATATAAAAACACGAGGCCGAAGGGTTTTTATACAGGTCATGGAACTCCGAGGTAACTTCTAATATCCTCATATTTTGCAACTGGGGGTACTTTATTTATTATAATACACAAGTTTCAGTGAGTCATGTGACAGAAATGACATTGGAAAAATGTTATTAAGAGTAAATTAACACATTTATTCACGAAAAAGAATTGGAGTGCGAGTCCTTGGATTACTTTATCTGAACAATATTGACCTACACACCCTATATATATATATATATATATATGAAAATATCTAAATTGTATGCTTTTTGATCAAATGTAAAGGTACTTGATATTGGAACCTGAATGGCCCAGAAAGTGTGAAAGAATATGGAGCAAAGGCTGCTGCCATATACAGTATGAAAACAGCATTATGGAATAATTATGCAGGGTTAGAAGGATGAGTACAACAAAGTAAACACACAATTTAGTTCACTATCAATCATTAGAAGGGTTCAAAGCAACTCAACTTTTATCATTCATTGAAACTAATTTCCTTTAAAGAAGAGTGAACTTGGTGGGTATTTGGTAATCAATAATGAAGTCCCTTCCTCCTGCCAGTAGCCAGGTGCACAGAGAAGCTTTAGTTACAGTAGAGAGTAGATTCACTTATAACAGCATATATCACTGGATCCATTTGATTTTATGATTGTCTCAGGGCCTGAACCAGTTTCATTGACTATCTATCCTTGGAAGCCATACAAGTAATTAGTACTAGCTACAACAGGTTCGAGCTACTCCCTTGGGGCAAACTGTCTCAATGATTTATTGTCCATCTGTAATCTGTTTTCTAGTTAGCAAATTAACTTTTCTGTAGCCAGCTACATTGAAAAGTAATTTCAATTGAAGCATTATATGTTATCAAGTTTACTCTGTGGGGCAGATTCACTAAAGGGTAAAGTGGCTAATGCTAGCAAACATTCACCAGAAATCACATCTGCAGAGACATCACCAATTCACTAACAGATGAATTGCTAGTGTTCATTCGCACACTATTGCCAGATGACTTTTCACTCTGGTTAGCGGTCGTTATTCCGCAAATTCACTAAAGTGCGAAATACTGAACATTACTTATTTCGCCAGAGTTTACTTTGCTCCCTTAGACAAGGTGAACTGATAAAATGAATGTCTTATGTCAATCTTATGTCAGTGGCATCATATCCTGTCTGCCAAAAATGCATTACAGTTAAAAACATGCTGTCGACTTTTCTTTTTCAAAAAGTTCAAACTGTTAAAGGGCAGCTGTTGGGTAAAAATGTTATCCCCAACCAAAGGTGTGAACTAATAGAGCCCACATTCCGGTTGGGGATATCAGTATTTTTTTTTATAAGAAATTTCCCCAGCCAGAGTTAGGCTACCCGCACCGGGAGGGAGCTCCCGGTGTGAGCAGCCATGTCTTGTCTCCTACATGTACATAATGAAAATCTGCCCCAAATTTCTCATTATGTGCATGCCCACTACGTCACATTATGCACATGCGAGTGACATAACATGGCTGCTTGCACCGGGATCTTCCTCCCAGTGCAGGTAGCCTAGTGCTGGCCAGGCATTTCTTTTTAAAAAACTACCCCAAATATCCCCAGCCAGAATGCAGGCTCTATTAGCATACACCTTTGGTTGAGGATAAAATTTTTATCCAACAGGTGCCCTTTGAAGATTTATGTGTGAAAATTTTTTTTAACTAATTTGATGGGCATGCCATATTTATATAATCTCATCTATTAGTAATAATTTAGACTTTTAGGGAGTTATTTATCAAACTCTGAATCCGGAATTTTAAAAAATGTGGCTTTTTAAAAACCACAAATTTTTCAGAATTTATTAAACCCAGAGGGAGAAAACATCTGAATATGAAAATATGGCATCTCAAACCTGCAGAGGCTGCATATAAGTCAATGGGGAAAATTGCTTTGAGTTAGGGTTGTGTACAGGGTTTTGGGTAATTCCACGATGTTTTTGTAGCTTTCAGCTAAAAACTCTTAGTAGGAAATCTGAGCTTTTCCCGCAATACATTTTTCAGGGAAATGTAATAATAAGTAAGCCTATAAAACCCAAGCGGATTTACACGGAGTTTGTTAAATAAAGTTCTGAGATAAACTCAGACCTTGATATATAACCCCCCGTAAAGTCATAATTATGAGATATAAAGTCGTAATTATGAGAAATAAAATCATATTTATGAGTTTCAAAAGTCGAAAGTCATCAGAATTTTTTTTCTGACACCAGTGCTCTTTTGTAGTCAGAGAGAGAGAAAAGAAGAGATAAACAAATACTGCTTTCAATTTTAACTAGAAACTATAGTAAGTAGAAGAAAATTCATGTTTTACACTGGTACTGCGCATATGTTGCAGTTATGTGCAGATCCTGGCATCTATTCTTAGCCTTGTGCAAATAACTATTAGAGCTCAATATCATACAGTACTTTCTTGCATGATTACTGAATTTGATTTTAACTGTCCTGAACTACAAATGAAATAATAATACAACAGAAAGCTATGAGAACTCTCAGATTCTCATATCATTTAGCAAAAATATAGATATGGGGATGGCGCAACTTAAAATTAGGTTAATAAAATACAATATAAAATACAATAGACATTTAGGGGAATATTTACTAAAGCTCTAATGTATCCCATTTTTTATTAAAACAAAGTCGACCTAACTCCCATCTACAAATTTAAGTCACTTTTCAAAAAAAATCAGCTTGAAAAATTAGGTGCAGGAAAAGTCTCAACAAAATTTTGAGATAATTACAAATTTTTCAAATATGGTGCTCATATAATAAGACTTTTTCCATCTGTCACCCAAAAACCCTGAGATTATAGAACGAAAACAAGCGCAGATCACAATGACAAGAAATATTGTGAAAGGGACATCTGCCATTGACTTCTACATGATCTCGACAGGTTTTAGCTGGAGTATTTTTTGGATTTGGATTTTTATCAGCTTTGTGGTAATTTCAAAAATACAAGTTTTTTAAAAAAACATTTTTGTATGTTTTTATTTAACAGTTTTCAGTATAACCCACACATACAATAAAATACAGTAAAAGAGGAAACAGAGAAAAGGGAATAAGAGAAGAGAAGAATGAGAGAAGAGAGGAAGTGAGCCCATTGGAACCCTGCTAGGAGGTGGAACTTTTTTTCCCTCTAAAAATTTGTTTTCCTCCTAAATAGGCTTCATAAATAGTCCCCTTATTGTACAGCAGTATGGATGTATACATAACTATACAAATATACAACCAATAACTGATACAAGAGGTAAAGAGGGTATTTTTCAAAAAAGCTTATAATCTAAAATGGCAAATGATCGCATCCACAAGCCCTCTTGTTGCTTGGTCATCATTACAGTTTATGTGCAGATCTTTCATCCAACATCTATCTATCAATCTAGCTAGACTCTAGTTTATTATTAGTTTATTTAGTTTATTATTTTAAATAATACATTTAACACATTAACTTCAATTAACAGGTAATTTTCATATTGTGTTTTCCCAGAAAATGCCGTTTATTTGCACCTGCCTTGCTTAAATTCGATCATTTGTAATAACAATAGTATGGATTAATCTAGACCAAAGCAATCTAAAGGCAAGATGTAAATGACTTTTCATTCCTGCCCATTGATTTTTCCATTTCAGGAACAATGCAGTTACTGTACATATTGCTGCAATGAATTGAATATGTTCCCTTTTCTGAGATAAGTAAATACAGTACCTAGAGTATGGAACACATGCATGTGAATAAATAGAAACCTTTAGCTAATAAAGCTTACCTTTCATAAAAAATGTGCATGTACAGGTTTAGTTTGCAGATATATTTCTCTGCAAAACAAGTAACATTAACGTGACTATTAAATAATAGCATTTTGTTTGTCCGTAAACAATACAACAACCTTCTTATTAAGCAAATAAAAACAAATGTAATATTTATTCAAAAGAATAGAAAGGAGTGCATATCTGCTGCACAGCAACAAATTCAATGTACAGTTCAATATTATTGTTCTACAATAAGATATATCAGAATGAAGGACAGACATTTGATATCGAATGATTGCTCCAATATCAATAAAATAAATCTACCAGTGCTGGGACAAAAGACAGACCCTTTTGCCCCATCTTCTACCGGCTGCCTGTTTTGGACCACTCCTGCTTGCAATGTTGAATTTTTCCTGTAGGTTAATACTTGCATTTGTCAATTCCTTCTAAAATATTATTCCTTAGACTTTTGGGATTTGAGGCTCTGGTGGTTTTCATTAAGAAACATAAAATCTGGCTGTGGATGGCTAGCTGACTATGTATTGGTTTACTGAACTGCAGTATATGGCTTTGTATCACAAGGATTTAAACACAAATGCTAAACACAGGCAAATATTATCTGGATTTTATCAAGACATTAAAACATACTGATTATTATGAAGTGATTCAGGTCTGGAATTCCAAATGTAAGGACAAAAAGAGAGAAAAGTTAAGATGAAATATAGCAATGGATGTGGGTAGCGGGAGATACCACCAGGACTATATGGAGACACAAGTGAAGAGAGATAATGAAGTGTGGAGAAGCAGAGATTAGCAGAAGGAATTTATGCTCAACATAGATCCAGACGGACCCTCATAAAGCAAGGGTTTGGCTTTGGCAAATAATCTGAATATCATTTGCAACTCTACATGAGAGTTTTCAGGTTGAAACCCAGACTACAAATGGCTGAGCAGGTTATTGTTGTGAAGAAAGGTTAAGAGATGTTCTAGGACTTCAGAGGTTATCAGTAAAAGGGAAATTTGGTGGTAGTTAGCGAGAAAGGATAGGCCCAATGTGACTTTTTTACATATAGGTTTGCAATGGGACTATTTGGATGAAGAAGGGAAAGTGGTGGAAGCTAGAGAGCAATTAAATTTATGTGTAAGAGATAAAGACAAGTTGTACTATAAGTGGAAATGACAAGAGACGCTAATATGTGTGTTTCTAGAGAGGAAGTAGACTTAGGGGCAAATTTAGAGTGCAACACTTCGCCAGGCGAAAATTCGCTCAGACAGGCAAATTTTCGAAGAGAATTTTATATCGCTACTTCGGCAGAGCGAGCAAATCAAAGTGAGGATGCACTAGCATTCAATTCTGCCTAGCGCAGCTTCACTAGAGGTCTTGTGCTCAGGCTAATTTGCATACAGCGGGAAATTTAAAGAGGAACGGAGCTATTTATATTACTTGGTGCATCTAATACATTACATTTACACTGATAACTAGACATGCCAAGGGAACCTTAATAAAGTCAATAGAGTTGTTTTAATGCCCTACACATAAGGCCACTGTTAAATAATGTGCCATATGGTAGAAAATGTATGGGGGAAACCTGGTACCCAAAATAAAAATGTATGCCTTTTGCAGCCTAACACCCCAAAAAAATGAAAAGACACCAGCGTTTTTTTGACTTTTCCACTCAAAAATTATCATGTAAGTAACTGAAAATTGAGGATTTTCTATGTGCTCCAATGCACTTCACCAGGTCAGAGCTGGCAAAGGTAAGTTGGGCGATAGAAGTAACTTTCAGTAAAATCCCCATTTGCGGAGTTACGTCCATTCACCAGAGCAAATATTCACCTGGCATCTGGCATTAGAGTGTGAATCAATGCTAGTGTCTATCTCCCTTGCTAACAAAGTGACACCTGAGCCCGTTAGTAAACTGGCAAAGTGACTGAAAACGGTAATGCTGGTGAATCATCGGCAGTGTTAGTCACTTCGCCATTTAGTAAAACTGCCCTTAGAAGGCAGGGATAGTTGATGTCTTTATGGATGGCAGTCTGATTGTGGATAAAATCTAGTTTTGCTCAACAATAAAAACATATTGTGGCAAAAGTAAATTTTTTTCTCCACATACATACTTTAGATTCTGTACAGGGGTATACCATCATGTTAAGTCAAGGAAAGCAGATAAAAAAGGTCTATTCTGGGGTGGTAAGGGAGCAAATAAGAGCATGTGAGTAAATAAGAGAGTATAGAATGCAGTTATTGTATTGAGCAGAGATTCAGCAACAGCGGAAAACATGAGCTTGGAGCGTTAGTGGGAACAGAGAGGTCAATTGTGTTCAATAGTAATCAAAGCCAAGACTTTTTCTGGAGGATAGTTTGAGACAGAAAAGGTGAAACGATAGAGTGAATGCTTCGCTGTTAAATGTGGAAATGTAGGGCAGAAGATATGCCAGTGGAGAAAATTCTGATCACACCTACATGTACATACACAGTGGATTTCAGCACAGAAACATGATAAAGTATACATTTTTTGCACAAAAATCTGCCCCATCCCATACTCAAGGGAAAGCAATCATGAATGGATCAACTTTTTCTTCACTGATGTATATATACACCAGCAGGGAAAACAGGACGTGGGACACTTTTTGGATGCTCTTAGGTTTTGCAGGAAGACCATATCAAGGAAGTGTCCATGATTTTATGGTACCATTTTGCTCACTGCTGGAGATCAAAGTAGAAGGTTTAATGAGAAAGTAAGCTTTCGAAGTCTGATATGGGTGATTAATAATTATATTAACAGATAACAGGGCTATCTGTCCAGAGAAAATAAGAACCATAAAAACAAACAGTGTTCAAATAAAATCAGAATAGAGGGGGAGAGGATGTGGTAACATCTGACATCTGAAGTGTTGTGTGCTTAAGTGAAGCAGTAGTTGGAGGTGTTTGATTTTGTAGATAAATATATAGGCTAAAGAAGCATGAATGTGTAGGTTAAAGCAGGGATAAACATATTTCTACAGAACAAAGAGTCAAATGGTGTATATAAAGGAACTACTTAAGGGTAAGGACACACTAGGTGATTTCGGGAGACTGAGTTGCCTTTCGACTAATCGCCTCGACTTTGCAGAGACCAATCTCCCCGAACGCCTTCCCTCACTCTGCGCCTGGCTAAATTAGCACTGGCGACTCAGTCTCCCCTAATCGCCTAGTGTGTCCTTACCCTTAGGAAGCACAGAGTAGACAAACAAGGTAGATAAGAGCAAAGTTTATATTTGTAGCAGACTATTGAGGCAGGCAGCGTCATTCAGTGAAGTATAGTTCATATGAGTTTATTTGTTCATTTATCCAATTAGGCAGGCTTCAGAATCCTCTGTTCTAGCTCTTCTTGTTGCTCTCCTAGTTATACTCCTTGTTAAACCTCCATTCACTTTGGAACAGTTCATTCCCCTAATATTCCCCTCTGCAATATTATTATTGTGAAGACAACCAACAAAATAGACCTTTTTTTTAGAGGGAGTTTATGAGAGGGACATAAAATATTGAGGACAGGAAGGTGGACATATCAGAAAATACAGTCTGAATAAATGAAACAAAAAACAACATAATTTTCTGAAAATAAACAGAAGGGCACATTTTATTTTGGGCTTTCTTCTACAGGATCAGCTAAGACTGTGAGGAAAAGCATACTGCAAGAACAAATCCTTTGATGAATTAAAGCAATGAAATATAAAATGGCATTTGAAACATACCAGTGTATAAGAGGTTATTTAATGGCCATTGAATGATTACAAATAAAGCAACACAAAGAAAATGTAGCCTGTATGTACCTGTATGATTATAATGTCAGTGCATTTTATAGTAATGTCATATAAAGGTCTAAATGACTATGTATGCAGTAATGCAAAATGAGTCCAGGTCTAGTATACCATAGCAAACAATCTGTTTAAAACAGTTACATAGCTACATAGTGATTGGTTGCTATTGGTTACTAGATCTCTCTTATCTCTAGTCTACAGTATTCTACACAAGAGCATGGGCTATGTGCTAATTTGAAGCAGAATGATTCATTTTGTAAAAAAACCGAGGGTAGGATGGCTATCTTAAGATCAAAGTATATCTTTTATTAGTGAGCATAAGTGTTATTACTAAGTTCTTCCTTGTCTTCATAAATGGATGCTTCATCATTACTTAACCAAAATGTACTGAGGTCAATGCGGTTCCCCTGTGGGTCACAATTTTTCTTTAATCTAAAAAAAAGAACCATAATAAAACGAAAGCTGAAAACTATAATTTGGATATTAAAGGAATACTAACACTAAAAATTTTCTTTTCAAAATATGAATCTACATTAAGGGGCTAATTTACTAAAGGTCAAATTTCGAAGTAGAAAATACTTAGAAATTCGACCATCGAATTAAAATCCTTCGACTAAAATTTTAGTTTGGCATTCCTGAGGTCAAAGAAAAAATCTTTAGAATTGAACGATTTGAAGGATTTTTCTTTGATTAAAAAAAACTTAGAAAAATGGTCTAGCAGGTCCCCAAAGGCTAACATAGCACTTTGGCAGCTTTTATTTGGGGAAGTTAAAAAAATCGAAGGATTTTTAAAGAAACAGTACTTTGAATTTGAAGTAAAAGGATTTTCCTATTCGATCGTTCAAATCGAATGATCGAATGGTCGATGTAACCTATTCGATTGTCGAAGTTTTTCAAAAATTTATTTTCTTATATCGAATTTTTTGCATTTGAATATTCACTTTGACCCTTAGTAAATCAGCCCCAAAAAGTTACATATAGGTCATGTTGATCATTATTCACTAATAGATCTGCTTTTGTAGTGTAGTGATGGGCGAATCTGGGACGTTTGCCCAATTTTTGAGAATTTCTCAGGAAATTCGCAAAACAGTGAGACATTGGTGAAACACCATCAGCGCATTTTGGACGCCAGTGCACATTACTATCGTCACAAAAAAAGGACGCCAGGCAAATTTTTCCTGCCGTTTCGCGAAGGTGAATAAATTCACCTATAACTATTTGAAGTTATTCTCATGTGAAGTTCCTAAATCTGATTGTTTTGCCAACTTGACTGTCCCTTCCCAATAGAGTTTCTAATGCGAATGGACTACTATTGTTGTGTTTTAGTAGCCGAGGGTGAGCTGGGTATAACAATTAAGCAGTATGTATCTTAAAGCAATCATATACATTCTTCACATCACATAGTCCTTGGTCCATGCAGGTAGTTTTCTGATTCTCTCAGTATGCCTTATAGGTTCACTTTCTTCAGGCCTATTGTGGTTGGCATCAGGAGTAGGAAAATGTCCTTCATCAAATGGAACCTCTCCAAACTCATATCTAGCAGGAGCAAGATGAAGAGTGATTGAAGTTTATCAGAGCACAAGTCACATGACTTGGGGCAGCTGGGAAATTGACAATTTGTCTAGCCCCATGTCAGATTTCAAAATGAAATATAAAAAAATCTGTTTGCTCTTTTGAGAAATTGATTACTTTTGTGCTTTGTTTCATTTGAGGTGCAGTGTGATGGTGGTTTGTTGTACAGAATAGAAGAACAACTTATTCTATCCGCTGTTGATTGCAGACATATCTACGGGACATTTTAAAATACAAAATGATCCATCTGGAGGGAAAGCATTGTGTTGGTGGGACGTTTATTTAATATAAGAAGTGCATACAGATTACATTGACTTTTGTTTTTGGGGCACAATCCTCACTATTTTTGAGCATCCAATAATTATATTTTGAGCAAGGTATAAATCAAATTATAAGTGTAGTTAAAGGGCTATGATCCATGCATATTCTTTACCCCATAGGTAGGTTCTCCATTTTCTGTTGCCCAAACACATGCTAGAGCTTCTTTTTCAACAGTTGAATACTTACCCTCTGTCTCTGTAAGTGTTCTGGAGGCAAATGCAACAGTTTTCTCTGAATAATCAGCATGGATCTGTGTGAGAACTGCACCAATGCCATAGTCTGAAGCATCTGTAGTAACCACAGTGGGGTAGTGCAGGATCAAATAAAGCTGGTGCTGAACTGTTCACAATTAACTGCTTCACTATTTCAAAGCTATGTGGAGCAGTCTCTGACCAAACCAGATTTGAAGTTCCATGTAGTACTGCTCTAAGTGGCTCTACAACTGAAGCATAGTTGGGAATAAACTTAGAATACCATGAAGTAAGACTTAAGAAAGCTCGGAAGGTCTGAAAATCAGATGGAGTAAGTGGTTGTGTTACAGAGTTGACATGGTCAGGGTCAGGCAGTAATCCCTCTTGTGAAATTATATGACAGCTGGGTTTGTCTGAAGTGGCATTTGGAAAGGTTCAGTTTCAGTCCTGCAGAATGAATGCATTTCAGAACCTTTTCTAGGTACCTGTTATGAAGATCTATAGTTGGAGCCTAGACAATTACATCATCCATGTAGCATTGTACACCAGGTATGTCATGGAGTATAGAAGACATCAGCCTTTGAAAACAACTCAGTGCTGAAGACAGTCTATAGGGTACAAGCTTGAACCAGAACAAACCATCATGGGTGATAAATGCAGTGAGGTCTCTGCTTTCCTCATGCAGTAATACTTGATAAGAAGCACTCTTAAGATCCAGGGTTGAAAAGAATTTTGCTCCTCGGGGTTCTGAAAATATTTCCTCTATGTGTAGCAAGGGATGATCATCCATAACAACTGCTTTATTAGGTTCACGGAGATCAACACACAATCGAATACCACCAGTTTTCTTAATAGGATTTTCTTCATAGGATTCAGATTTTTCAATCACATCTTGCTCCAGTTTCTTTAGTTCATGTGAGACAGTCTGCCTTATAGAGTAGGCCAATCACCTCAATTTCTGGCATACTAGTTTTACATCTGGTCTTAACTTTGTACAGCCCAGTGAAGTGTTGCTTTGTGGTGAAATTTTAGACACAGGCTGTTGTAATAAGACCATCAACTAATTGTAGGTTTACTGCTGCAAAGAGATCCCTTCCAAGTATAGCAGTACCCTTATTCACAATGCAAAAGTCATATTTTGTGGTATTTGATTCAAATTGTACAGTCACTGGTAAGCAACCATGCACAGTGACATTGACAGTGCATATAAACTTGTCTAGAATAAATGTACCAGCTTTATCCACACTTAATACTGTAGCATTTGTAGAAGCGACTTCATGAACATGTTTAGCAGAACTACGGCAGGCCACAGTACTGGATTCACAGTATGTAAATTCCCAGCAGTTGCTTGACTGAGAGTTTTAGCTTCTGCCACAGCTGTTTCAATTTGGCTAGCAACTGTAATAGCCTTTGCAAGGGTTAAATCCTGCTCCAGGAGCAGTCTCTCTCTAATGCAAGGTGAGTTTGTTTTTTCCACTATTTGGTCTCTTAGCATTTCATCTGTTAGATTCCTAAACTCAGAAGTAACAACCAGCTCTCTCAAAGCTGCTACAAAATGTTCTGTGGATTTGCCATTACAAAGTCCACGTTGGCGGAATTTATATCTGTCAGCAACCACATTTACTCTTGGCATGAAAAAGTTCTTTTTAGCAGTAAGAGCAGTTTCAGAAGTCTAATCAGGTAATGGTAATGTATAGAATATACGCTGTCCCTCTACTCCCAGGCAGTGAATAAGTAAAGCATGCTTTCTAGCAGCCGAAATCTCCCCTTGGTCAGCAGCAATAATGTAATTATCAAACATACAGATTCAAACAGTAAATGGTATGGAAGGATGAACAGGGTTTGGAAGAAAAGGTGCAGGCTGCTGCAGAGGTAGAAGAGACATCCTGTCACCAATCTGTTGTGTTTTAGTATCAGAGGATGACCTGGGTATAACAGTGCTTTAATAGAAGGTTCATGCAGCCATTACACAACAGCAGTCACTTGATCTCTATCACTCTCAAGCTGTACAGAAAGTACAGTGTATCTGCATAGTACAAGTATTGTGCACAGTGACACCCACAGGCCATTTGTAGTGATGGGCGAATTTATTCGCCTAGGTCGAATTCGCGGCGAATTCCTGCGATTCGCTGCTGGCGAATAAATTTGCAAATCACCAGCGAAAATTCGCCGAAAAACGAGTCGCGCGTCAGTCGTGACGCGCGACGAAAACGACGCGACGCGTCAAAGTTGACGCGACGCGCGTCAAAGTTGACGCGACGCGCAACAAAGTTGACGCGACGCACGACAAAATCGTCCCGCGACTCGTTTTGCGAATTTTTCGCCGATTCGTGAATTTCTCTACAAATTCGCGAATCTCTAGGCGAAGCGAATCGCGGGAGATTCGCCCATCACTAGCCATTTGTATAAACACCAAAACTACTGCACAAATATGGCAGCCCCCTCATAGAGGAACATTGGGTTAAGAAAGGAAATGTAAAAGCATCAGGCAAATATTTTTATGCCAATATTATAAATAGCAATCAAAGACAATGTTATGATAGATATAAAAAAATTATTTTTATTTTCTGATGTTAGTATCTCTTTAAAGAGAGAAGAATATGCATACATTTTCCCCTTCTACATTTTGTTTTTAGATAACATAGTGAACCACATTGAACAATTCTGTTTTAATGAGTCACATATATCACTGAAGCAGCAAGGTACTTTGTATGTAAATAGATTGCCAGATGGTTTCCTTTTATTGATCAATCCTTTTATTGATCAAATTTATTGCAAACACCCAGTCAAGTATTTCCCAAAGCAAATCTTGACCAAATTAAATTTTTATAATTCAGAACATATTGTATATATTTGTTGAGCATGATCATTTTTTTAAAGTCTAGAAGAGAGTACTAAGTTACTTTGTATAGAAATTTCAGCTGTGAAGTAGAACTACAATGTGCTTTGTGCTTATCTATTGCTGTTCCGTGTATCTTACGCAGTTGTGAATCATTACCACCCAAGGACTTATAACCTATACATACCTTTAATCATCTTTACATGAATACCTATTTACTCAGTTAATGTTTAATAGCTTTATAGCAGCAATGTCAAAACACATCTACAGTTGAAAAAGGGCTAGCTCCATGCCAGCTTGCTCTATCTACACATATTCTCTCAAAAGCACAACCCTTATAACTTTTTATTCAGTCATTAGCTACAATCAAATCAATACTTAAAAATAATCTTCAGCATGAAAAAACTATTATTTTTAAATGGCTGTAGCTAAAATATTGGTAAGCCCTATTTTATGGGCTCTAGGGTAAAAATCACAATATTTGTTTGTAGTCCAAGTGTAATACATATAATGAAACTAAAAATAAATTTTGTTACATTTCATCAAACCTTTAGTTATGGTGACTAACATTCTTCAGAAACAAACCACAGGAAACTTGCAAAGGTTTTCTTAAAAGTATGGGCTTCTATATCTCCTGAAAGTAAGTGCATTGTTGTTCTACTCACAATACAGCATTTTTGCTAGAATTTTGCTAGTGGTAGTGTATGTTTTCTTAGTGGAACAATTTATTCATCAGAATTGTAATTTGTGTAGTTTTACCATTTTTTATATTTCAAATAAGCTCACATTTTGAAAAAACTTGAATGTTTGCTTATTTATTAAAAAATTATATAAAATTCAGTTGTATAAAATCATGGAAAAAAACTCAAATACACTCACAAAATAGTTTAAAAACTATAAAAAAAAAATAGAATTAAGAAAACCGCTTAAATTTTGCTTAGAACAACCAACATTGATTTCGACATAAATTCTGCAACCAAATTTTTAAATATGATTGTTTTTGAGTTCTTTGTTCTTGCTAAATCTCTAAAATGGAAGTTTTCAAAACTCTAATTCCAATTTGTGAATTTTAGATCTTGAATCATGGCAAAAAATTGAGAGTTGATATAGAGAAGTATCCAATCCATAATTACCACAAACTCTTTTCATACAGGTATGGAATACATTATACCAATTCCCATTATCCAGAAAGCTTCAAATTAGGGAATGACCATTTCCCATAGAATCCATTTTAATTAAATAATTAAATTTTTCTAAATGATTACGTGTAATAGAGTACCTTGTACTTGATCCTAAATAAGATATAATGAATCCTTACTTGAGTCAAGTCTATTGAGTTTATTTTATGTTTGAATTATTTTTTCGCAGACAAAGTATGGAGATACAAATTATGAAAAGACTCCTATCTGAAACACGACAGGTCCCAAGCATTCAGGTCCCATACCCAAACTAACTTTCATGCTTAGTGGCTGCTCCCCAGAGGTCCTGTTCCACCGTCTGGTATCCCATGCTTTTGAGTACGAAGCGAAGTACATTGGAGTTCTTCAAATTGTTTCCTGGTGAAGGCCTTAGATGTCAGTACTGTTTACCATTTATATGAATTTCCAGTCACTCCTCCTATACAAAAGAAATGTGGCTCTCCTAAATAGTAGGACAACAAATTAATGAAAAAGTAGAGGATATTAGACAGGACCCTGAATATGAAATTACCTTCCTTGAACATGTATGTTCAAGATTGCAGCAATAGATTGAAATGCACAGATAAGCCAGCATTATGGTTCCCAGGGAATTCTGTTAAGGCAGTTTCTCCTCTATGCCTATGTAAAAGGAAGAGCTACAGAGCTCTTGCAAGCCCAATATTGTTCAAACCATCTTCTGTTATTGCCAACAATTGGTTGCTGCCCAGTCAGAAGGGGTATGGAAACATTTCTATTTTAGTTGTTCAAAGACAGTTTTAAATAAGTTTAAGGTTGAACCTTCTCATGCAAGAAATTTTCTGTGTTGCCAAATGAATGGTCTTAATTAATGTGAAATTATATGTGACTGTTATTGTTTTTATATTTAACAAAATTAACTTTAAAGCCTGCTATCTGATTTTCTACACAACAAAAATTGATGTGACTAGGATCAGCAGTCCCAGGGAGTAGATATATTAATTGAGTAATACATCATTTGGCTTCTTTTGTAAGTAACTGGTTGGTGGTTCAATTCAATGACATTGTTCTACTTTATACATATGTGAATATTTAGATAATAAACATTAATATACAGTATTATTATACATATTGTATTAGGCTGATTGTAAAGGCTGTGTATTTTAAAATATATCATGTTATTTCAAAAAAATATTCCTGGAAATGTATTTAAAGTTTTGGCTTCCAGCTCACATAACAGAAGTTTAAAATAAATACAAAAGAGTACATCATTTCATAGGTGGGCTACTGTCAGGTATCAAGGTGAGTCTGAAGGTATAAGCCTCCCCCACGCTTCCCACTGAGCTGTGCCCTGGAAGTGGGTCCCAGATCAGGAATAGCAGGAGTGCCAGGTGAGCCCGCAGGATAACAGTTTGTGAATAAGGACTCAGCACTTATCTGCAATTAGAGAGAAAAAGTCAGGAACAGGCCGGGTCATACACAGGGAAGCGATCAGGAAACAGGTGCCAAATTGGGAATAGCCAAGCATAGTAGTCAGGGGCAGCCGAGGTCGAGATCAGAGTAGTAATCACAGAAATCCAGGGATAACCAGAAGAGCTTGTCAGGAACAAGCCGTAGTCGTCATCAGAAGAATCACAGGAGTTAATAACGCTGAGTGTCAGTAGAGACGATCACCTCGCATTGAGCCTAGGCCTGAGCGTCCTGTTAACATCAGAACGCACACTTGCGTCAGAACGCGCGCCTGCGTAAGAACGTGCGCGTGTCAGAATGTGCGCGCGTGTCAGAATGTGCGCCTGCGTAAGAATGTGCGCGTGCAACAGGCGCTGGCGTAGAGACGCCGGCTAAAGCACGGGATGACGTCAGCCCAACCCAGGCCTGCTCTGCCGGGTCCTGACAGCTACTGTATAAGAAACATTATCGGGCTCAATTATTAAAAAGGAAACTAGATATAACTAGACATAATAACGTTATTTCACAACCAAAATCAGTTTAAGATTTATAGAGAAGTGGCTTTGCTCTGTATTGCATTTCAAAAAGAGTCTATGTAGTCAGTAATAACCAACGGTGCATGAAACTAGTAAGAAGAACTGTTTAAAGCAAGCAGAGTCTCAATTTGCACTCAGTAGACAACTTTTAATTCATTACATTTTATTAGAAAAATATAAAGTCATTTCAATTGCTCACCAACCACCAATTCATGTATATATATGCCATAAGCCAACATTTCATCATTTTTAACAATCATTGTATAATTATTATTTAAAGGACAAGGAAAGGCAAAAAAATAAAATACGATTTTTACTTTCCTTAATGTAAAGTGTAATCATGTCCCCTCGCAAGTGCTGTTTTTTTCCAGAGAAAACAACCCCACCTGCCAACCAACCCAACCAACAACTCCCAACACATTGCCATTTAGTGTATAACTTGCATTTATATTATTTTTGCCAAAGTGCATAACCTTGCATTTATCAACATTGAACCTCATTTTCCAGTATGCTGCCCAGTTTCCCAACTTAGACAATTCACTCTGCAGAGTGGCAGCATCCTGCATGGAACCTATAGTTCTGCACTAGTATATCTAGTACAATCTACTATATCTAGTATAATCTGCAAAAATAGAAACCGTATTTTCAATGCCCACATCCAGGTCATTAATAAAAAAGTTGAAAAGCAAGGGATCTAGTACAGAGCCCTGCGGTACACCACTTACAACACTGGTCCAATTCGAAATTGTTTAATTTACCACGACTCTTTGTAGTCTATCTTTTAGCCAGTTCTCTATCCAGGTACAAATACTATGTTCCAGGCCAACATTCCTTAATTTAACCAGTAACCTTCTGTGTGGCACTGTATCGAATGCTTTAGCAAAGTCTAAGTAAATCACATCCACTGTCATCCCAGATTCAAGGTCCCTGCTTATCTTGTGATAAAAAGACATTAAGTTAGTCTGGCAAGATCTATTACGCATTAAAACCATGCTGGCACAAACTAGTAGCATTGTTTTTTGCTATGAAGTCCAGTATCCTATCCTTTATTAATACTTCGAAAAGCTTGCCTACCACCGACGTCAGAGTAACTGGCCTATAGTTTTGAGGCAGAGAACGGGATCGCTTTTTGAATAGCGGCACCACATTAGCAATTCGCCAGTCTCTCGGCACTATGCCAGACCTCAATGAATCCTGAAAAATGAAGTAGAGAGGTTAGGCAATCACAGAGCTAAGCTCACTAAGTACTCTGGGATGAATCCCATCTGACTCTGGACCTTTGTTCATCTTAACATGTTCTAGTCTCTTTTGAATTTCATCATATGTGAACCATGCATAATTAGATGTATTATTAGAATTGGGACTATTAATGAGGAAACCTTCATTAGCTGGTTCCTCATTTGTGTAGACAGACAAAAAGTATGCATTCAGAATCTGAGCTTTTTGCTTTACTCATCAACCAGCTGACCCCCTCTGATAATAAAGGTCCTACCCCTTCCTGCTTCATTTTTTTACCATTAACATATTTAAAAAATAATTTTGGATTCTTTTTACTGCTTACTGCAATATCCTTTTCCATAATGATTTTAGCTTGCCTGATAGCGTTTTTGCATGATTTGTTGGCCTCCTTGTACCTTATAAATGATTTGTCTGTCCCAGCTAACTTGAAAGCCTTAAAAGCACGTCTTTTCTTACCCACCTCAACACCAACACTTCTATTGAACCAAAAAGGTTTTGCTTTGCAACAATGTTCCTTGCTTACAAGCGGAATATACTGACATGCATATTTATTAAGCAGCGTTTTAAAGGCTTCCCATTTTTTTCAGTGTTTAATCCTGTGAAAAGCATTTCCCACTTAATATGTTGCAGAGATACCCTTATACTGTCAAAGTATAGCCTGAAATTCAATGTTTTAGTTACTCCCTTATAGAATTGCCTCTGCAACAGAATCTCAAAGGAGACCATGTTATGATAACTATTCCTTAAATGCTCAACCACACAAATGCTAGAGATGAGTTCAGTATTATTAGTTATTAGAAGATCCAAAAGAGAGTTATTCCTAGTAAGGTTCTTGAACAAGCTGGGATAAAAAGTTGTCATTTAGCATATTTACAAACCTACTAGCTTTATCTGTCTTGTCAACCCCATTACCTCAGTCAATGTCTGGATAATTGAAGTCACCCATAATAATAACTTGACCTAGTTGTGAAGTTGCTTCTATTTGTAAAAGTAGCTGGGCTTCACACTCGTCACTTATACAAGGTGGTTGATAGCATACCAATGAAAATTTTCTTTGTAACCTAAATTAGTCTAATTGCAAATTGGCAGTATGTTTTGTAAATAAATCAATTGAAGAAATCCAATAAAATTAATTTGTGTTGAAGTAAGGTATTTTGTCCAAGAGGAAATTCTTTTTTCTGTTAAAAAGTCTTTGAGGAAGCTATATAGCAAGATTATCAGCGGAATTGCAAACAATTTGGTTTTGCCGAATTAATGGAAGAAAATCCGCATTAAGGAAAAAGGGTTGTATTACTCCCAATTGTGAAGCTTTTTTGTAACCCCATTTGCTTCTGCAATATTTCAAAGTAGCACTTTTGCAGTTCTCACAATCACTTTGTTGTGCTCAGTTTAGACCATCAAATTAGCAATGTACGGATATAAAGTGAGTAGGCCGGTGTCCCCGTTAACGGATCATTTTAAATTTGGGTCCATATGTTTAGTATGCAGTGTGTGGCAATTAGCGCATGTTGCCACATATTAAGATACTTATCAACACCGCTCTTCAGGGGAGTCGTTTGCATATCACATGGATTCGAGGCCCGCTTATGTTTGGATCAGCAGGTTAAAAAAAAACTCTTTCTGCTGCTGCATGAGTCCGGGTTGGCTTTTTCAACTCTTCCACGTTGTTGCCTAAATATGTTTCACCATGACCTGCTTCATCAGGGCACTTTTACGTCCTCAGTCATCAAATATGCAAATGTTTCTTTGGCTGTACATCTGCTTGAAATTGATTATGTGTTATTCCTCATTGGGTTACTCTGATCTCCACTTTACTTGAAACTACTGGAAAACATTAATCACATTCATTTACATAGCGTCTTACACCTACAATATGCTCCAAAAGTCTTGTACCTAAATCTTGCTTTATTTTTCCAACACATCTTAAAGGACAGTTACATTCAATGAAGTACATGACCGCTATGGTTTTATAATTAATATAATTATAGACTGGGAACGCCTGTGGTGTTTTAAGATGTAAAATACAAGCAAGTTAATACAAAATTGATGTGTTCTCTATAATTAGAACCTCTACTGTCGAGATAATCTCAGCATGCCTGGACCCCTATATTGTGTGGGATTGAGGAATACAGATTTTCAAGATCTAAAGTTACAAACAGGACATTGTCTGCTACAAGTAATTGATCAATTTTACATCTTACATCAGCTGGATCCAACACAAATGAGGACAAGGTGTGTAGAAATCTTCTCAGATTTTCACCCACATATTTGCTGAGATGTTCTGTTAAACTACCAATGCCAGACACTATTGTACAACCTGGAGGATTGTCCAGGCATTTGTGTATTGTGGGATACATATGTTGGGGTAATTGGTGGTTTTACATTTAAAAATTCAAACTCATGTCTAGAGATGATACCCTCATTTTTGGCAGCAAGTAGGAGTTCTTCCAATTTAAGTTGCATGCTGTGCTTTGGATTTACTTTTAATTTTTCATATTGACACTCATCACTTAATTGTCTTAAAACTTCATGTTTATATTTAATTTCATCCATCAGCACTACAACCCTTATCTGCCACTTTTATAACAAGGCCCCTTTTCTGCCTTGGTTCAGCAAGGGCTTTTTTTCCTTTTTTGTTAGATTATCAGGACATTTCGATCTTAAGGGATCTTAAGGGAAGCTCTTATATCTTTCTCAACCAACTGAACAAAGGCCTTAATGTTGGGAACTGTAGACAGGGATGGCATAAACTGTGATTTATTTTTTAGAATGTGCTTCATTTACTGTATCCTCAGATTCGCTTAAAAGGGATTCAAATATGTCAATCCCCATGTGATCATTTGTGGTAAATGATACTGTAGGAGGAACATTTTTATAAATGTTTTTAGGGCTAGAGAGTTGTAGCTCTTTAATTAGTATGAACTTGCCAAGTCTGTGCGTAGAACTAAAACTAAGTCCTTTTCTTAACAATGAGAGATGAGAATCCTCCAGAATAAAACTTGACAATTTCACTACTTGTAGTTCATCTACTGTTGGACTTCTCTTTCTTTTCCCTGGGGGGTACCCCCACTTGGATCTGTCTCTCCATTGCACTTGGCTTTCTTTTTGATCTCCTTGTTTTTCTCTTCCCCCATTTTTGGAACATCCTGATTTCTATTTCTTTTCTCTATATAATCTTGCTCACCTTAATTAGTTCTCTCTTGTGAATCATATGTATTTTTTGCAGATTTTTATATCCCGTTGTAAATTCATTAGCTGTTTTTTCATATGATCATTTAATTCGTTAAATTTGCCATCTTCTTTCTTACCTTTTAACAGCTCTTTAACTTTTTCCACCTGGCTGTTAATTTTCTCAATAATGTTTCCATTCATCTCCATCATTAGTTGCACTAGTTTCAAGGAACAATCCAATAAGCTTTTATTAAGTAATTACTTACTGATTCTCTGCATGCACTCCTCTTCTAAAACGGTGACAGGGGGACGATCCATTGTACGGCGCACTAAAGGAGATTTTTTTTTTTTTAAAATTACTGTTACTGGTCCTTTAAGTAGATTAGTGCTTGGACTTTTTTTGAGACTTCTAGTGATCGTTTTGGCTTTAAAATAATTTTCCAAGCTAGATATTTCCCTGCGTAATCTCATTGGTTGTATTTTAATATGCAGCAACAGCCACTAATTGCCACACACTGCATACTAAACACCGGGACCAGAATTTAAAATGATCCGTTAACGGGGACACCGGCCTGCCCACTTTATATTCATATATTGCTAATTTTATGGTCTAAACTGAGTACAACAAAGTGTTTGTGAGAACTGCAAAAGCGATGTTTTTAAATAACGCAGAAGCAAATGGGGTTATAAAAACGATAAAATAGCCTTCTTTGAATTCTCTGGCATTGATCAAGACTTCATAATTGCGATTAATACAACCCTTTTTCCTTAATGTGGACTTTCTTCCATTAATTCAGCAAAACCAACGTTTTTGCAACTCAGGATAATCTGGCTATATAGCGTCCTCCAAGACTTTATTTCAACAAAAATTCATTTTATTGGGTTTCTTCAATTGATTTATTTACAAAACATATTGACAATTAATTTGCAATTAGATTAATTTATTATACAAGAATTGCTATAAACTATGAATTTACTCAGATTAAATAATAATTATACAATGATTGTTAAAAATTATGAAATGTTGGCTTATGGTATATATATACATGAATTGGTGGTTGGTGATCAATTGAAATAACTTTATATTTTTCTAATAAAATTTAATGAATTAAAAGTTGTCTACTGAGTGAAAATTTACTCTGTATGCTTTAAACAAAATTAGTTTAAGACAAGATCTGAAGGTTCCTAAAAAGAATTAAGATATCATTAAAAGTGTACTAACCAATGTAAGATTTTTATATGTTATTGATTTTTTATATGTTGAATAATACTTAGCTGAATGCATCAAGAAATAAAATAAATTAATATTCAGTAATTATGTCTTAGATCATTGGTTCCAGAACAGTTCCTGTGGATTTCCATGAGTTCCTCTATTAATAGGAGACTGCCCCATCTGCACCAAAATTTCTGGGAATTAGATTCAGAAAGAGGACGGACAAAGCATAGATTCGGGACATAAGAGTAGAGTAATGCTTTCTTACAGGACCCTGAAGTAACAATCAGAATTGGAATCTGAAACCAAGAGAGATGTGACCAACATGAATTATCTGTTGCATTGTAGATAATATCTGCAAGTCTGGTAAAGTAGTATTGAAGTTGGATTTGCATGTTAGAACAGACAAATTAATTGTTATGAAGGGCTTTGTATGGTCCAATAGTTTTTGTACCAATTTGTACCAATGATCAGGTTAGAGAATTACAGTTATCATTGAACTTCTGGAGAGTTGGCCAAAAGTTTCTCTAGGCTTGGACTGCAAATAATTACAGAAGGAAAAGATGGTTGTGAAGCTGGAAGAGGTTTTAAACCTTTGTGTTTGTGGGGTCAAGGAAGAGCATATCTATGACTTAGGGGAGCCGCTGGTGGAGAAGCAGGTGGAGTGTTTATGTAAAAGTGTGCACTTGTGTTTTATTAACTTCATAATTGCAGATACAATGGGACCAATAAATAAAATGGAAGAAATATAAATAAAAATATTTGTTTGCTTTAATTGTTTGATATGTCAGAACATGGTTGTGAAGGTGTGTCAAAAATAGGAGTGTTGCAAATCTCCAATTAAGGGAAACATCATAGCTTTTATTATACATGGGTAAAGCTACCAAATAGGAGATTTTGAGGTCATTTCTTACCACACCACAATCTGTCCTTTTAATATGAATTTCAGAAAAGCTAATTTTAGTGCTTTGAGGGCTGCCCTTCAGAGTATTGATTGGGGGATTATATTTTCAGATAAAAAAATATAAATGATATTAAATGATATTAAATCATTACTGTTCTCAATACATTCCCTTAAAGTTACCCCCAATCAAAGGTGTGGGCTGATAGAGCCTGCATGGGGATAACAGTACTTTTTTTTTTTTTTTTTTAAATGCCCACCGCCATTGCAGGCAAACTCGCAACGGGAGGGAACGAGCTGCATCCACATGCGCATCAATGCGCATGTGCATCCACTGTCATGGCGGCTCACACTAGGAGCTCCCTCCTGGTATGAGTTTGCCATTAAGGAGTAAATGTGGAAGCTCTAAGAATCACCCTATGTGGCTTAATATAAAAGTAAAGAACTTAATAGGAAAGAACAGAAAGGTATTTAAAAACTACAAATCTGTTGGGACAGAAGCTGCATTTAATGAATATAAACAATATAATAAATGTTGTAAATCCATAATCCGGAAGGAAAAGAAAGGAAACGAAGAGTTAAATGTGGTCCAGGCGAAAAGGAACCCTAAAAATGTTTTAAAATATATTTATAGTAAAAAGATGCAGGTTGAGAGCATTGCTCCATTAAATAACGGTACCAGTATTGTTGTAACAGATACAGAAAAGGCAAATTGTTCTAAACCAGTTCTTTTCTTCAGTGTATACAATAGAGGAGTCCGAGTTCTCAGGCTGCACTTATGGATCATCTCAATCTAGTCAGTGGCTGACTCAGGATATTATTAATAAAGCTTTAATTAAAATGGATATAAACAAGGCTCCAGGACCTGATGGCATACACCCCTGGGTTCTAAGAGAGCTTAGTTCAGTTTTAGACCAGCCCCTATTTCTGATTTTCTCAGATTCGCTTTCATCTGGTATGGTGCCTATTGATTGGAGAAAAGCCTTTAAAAAATATTTTAAAAATGTGCATCCAATTATGTTGCTGTGGGGACATGGCTTGGACATGGCAGTATTCCCAGGGTCCACCTGGGCAAAATTCAGAACAGGAGGCCTAATGGACCGATTGGTCCCGATCATAAATACTGAAGTGCATGTTGACCTTTCATTAAATTACCTGTACTGAATAAGAATTTTGCACACAAAAACTGCAGGGAAATTTGCATGACCCATTTCATCTATATAGCATTTGAGTTTCCATTGGACCTTAAGTCTTAGAGTTCTTCCAGACTGCTAAATCATTACTTTGGGATAAGGTACTGAACCATTAACTCAAATTTGAGGCAGTTTATGCGTCAGGGATAGAGATCATAATCTGCAACAGATCTGCAATAGTGCCTAAGGACTGGATGAAAGCTCAAGCGCTACAAATAGAAATCAAGGCCTGACGTTGTACCAAAGGGATCCAAACCTAAAGAACTAGAGACTAAACTGCAATCTACAGGGTGTAAATGATGTACACATTGAGGTATAATAATGACAATAAATACAGCATTTTAAAGAATAATTGATGTCATGTTAATTTATTTGCTCAGTATTTCCTCAATTCAAAGTGAAAACCCTTCCATAAATTAGAATAACAAACACAAGTAAAAAAGTATATTGTTAAGAATAGTAAAAAGAATGCCAATCAAAAGGAGTTTATGTTGTCTTTTCTTATTCCTGAATAGCGGAATTATTAAGAGCTGAAAGAAGAAAAATATAAAATCTGTAAAATCTGTTACCAGCACTTGTACACAGTGCATATTTGCTTCCAGACTACAAAATAGGTGCTTTGCTAGTCATTTATGCAAAACTTGAAATATGTTCTGGGACAAAAACTATTCATAATTATTGAAAAGCACTGCAGTATTTACAGATAACTCATAGCATAATGGAACAGAAGCACAGCGCTGATGAATTATGGAAAAATTCTAGTTAGATCAATACTTTAAAACACATTTTAAAAGAAACATCCTGCAAGCCGATGAACACTTTGACTGATTGTTTGCTCATCTGGGAATGCTAATATATCACTCTTTATTTAACCAAGCTTTATATTATGTGGTGGGAGCAACAATATTTCAAAACAATTATATACATTACATAGTAAGAAATATTCAAGATAGGAAAACAAGACAACAATAAAACACAGGATGTTCAGTAACATCATTACATTCATACAGAAGTCTTATTTACAAGTAAGGTGGGTACATTGGTGTTCCCCATCCGAGACCCCACTTCCTTCTCCCCTCAACTTGCTCATTACTTAATCCAGCACAGGGCACTAAAGACAGCAATTTCCTTTAGACATAAATCCTGAGTAAATTAGCAGCAATGGGAATTATTTTGCACTTTGCTGGCTAGTTTTGCAGTACCTTATACGTGACTGGCAGTATGCAGTGTATCATACCACTTCAAACAGACATAATGTAGGAATTTATAACCTCCAAATAAGCCATGGAAGCAGTCTATAACAACCTTGCACTTCACTTCATACCCCTGGGATCTAGGTAGGAAAATAAGCTTTGAAGAATCTGGGCTCATTGCAAGAAACAGTGGACAGTTCAATAAATGGGAATTGGCCTTGTATGTGTGGTTA
Organism: Xenopus borealis; assembly: GCA_024363595.1. NCBI lineage: Eukaryota > Metazoa > Chordata > Amphibia > Anura > Pipidae > Xenopus > Xenopus borealis. The sequence goes on from CM044437.1 coordinate 74,228,832, forward strand.
TTTTTAGGGCAAATAACATTACTGCTACCCAGGATTTCAAATAATGCTTTGGTATCCCTGCAAAAAACTCTTACCAAAGCACAGATATGATATTCATTGCACTCACTGCTTTGTTAGTGACATAGAACAGTGGACACAGACATTGTATTTCCCAGCAATCCCTGTGTTTATACTGAAACAGACTATAATCTAACTTCTAAATAGCAGTTAGCAAAGGAAATCATAGAAAAGAAAACATCATTAAGTATTGGTGAGTGTCTGGAGTGCAGCTGAATAAAAGGAAACAAACAGCAAGGCCTTTATTTGTTTTATGCTTCATTAACTCTGCATTAACAAAAAGTGGCATCATACAGCTGTGAAACGTTTTCTTCACTTCAGTAAAAAAGTATTTCTATTAAAATAAAAAACACCTAGTGCAGAGATGGTGATGGCTCTCCAGATGGTGATATGGAACAATTTCCAGAAGTAATAGTATTTGTCCTATTAGGAGCTGCCCAACTATACTTCCCTGTGCCTTCCTTCACAGTGGTTGATGGGATGCTGGGAAACTATAGTCCTGAACAGTGCAGGTCTATAAAAATATATTTCATAAAACAGCTCACATGTAAAATGCTTCTTTATATAAATAAACATTTTCATCAAGATGTTCTTTTTTTAGTGGTATCTGCTATGGGATAATGGAAAATTGTCATTTTAAGTACTAAGGCTTGTATGATTCACTGTGCTCACCTACAAACTAAGGGAACATATACTAGGTTACATCAGCCAATAAATGCACAGAGCTCTGCCCTTTGCTTAATCAATTTCTGTTACATTTAGCATCAGCATTATTCTTGTCAGGTGGTCTCTGAGGAAGCACACAGGCTATCACAAAATGAGAGGGCAATATTTACCATTATATCAAAATAAAAAATGTTTTCAATATAGTTAGCCAAAAATGTCGTCTAGAAAGACTAGAAAGACTGGAATGAATGGATGTCTAACATAATAGTCAGAACACTACTTCCTGCTTTGCAGCTCTCTGAGTTAGAGAGCTGCAAAGGAAGAATTTGTGTTTTGGCTTTCATGTTAGACATTCGTTCACTCAGGTCAGTTCTGGGATTAAGGGCCCTGGATGAAGGAAATTGTAGTTAAGAAACTGAATTATTATTCTTCTTAAGGGTATCCAGGGCTGGAATGGAGGGAAGGATTTGGGCGTACCTTCCATTCCACTCCAGGCTGACCTGGGTGTTGTGTTAGCCACCTACCCATACATTTTTATTTATTTATCCAGTTTTTATTTTTACACTGAACTGTTCTTTACTTTAATTGTAATATACATTATCTGTAGCATTTATTCAGAAGGTATAGTTTTTTTTAAGGGCTTATTTACCACAGCAACATCAACTGCAGTTGTGCAAACATGGACACATTGCATGCACTGGTGCCAATCATAAAAGGTACTTGTATCCTTGGTTTTCTCTATAGTTAACTTGGCAATAGTGTTTATGTTTAAAGTCAACTATTGATGCAGGGGAACACTGGAGCTGCCAGCACCTTCTAGCTGGCAGATATTCCAGTGTAACCACCACAAGCTGTGTCAACAGGCACAGCAGACTAGTGAATAAGGCTTTGTAAATTATTTGTAGTAAGCTCTAGTCCTTTTTAGTAAATGGACCGCAGGTATGGCTTCCCGTCCTTAACCTACGGTGCTCACCCTTAGTTTAGGTGGGCCCGGGTGCACATGCCCCGGACCTATCGCTTCCAAACAATCCTCTTCATAAGAAAACACCATGTAATGGCAGGCTACTCACCGCTCCTACAGTCTGGTCCGGGTGCTCTGCCCCGAACCCGCAGCTTGAGGGAGACAATATTGGCAAAACTTCCACTTGGCACGCACACCACGACTCAGGAGGATACGGTGAATTAAAAGGCTTTTTATTTCCCAAATTCCAGCTTTCCCAACGCGTTTCGTGTGACCCCACACGTATTCATGGGAACATCATGGGTATGTTCCCATGAATACGTGTGGGGTCACACGAAACGCGTTGGGAAAGCTGTAATTTGGGAAATAAAAAGCCTTTTAATTCACCGTATCCTCCTGAGTCGTGGTGTGCGTGCCAAGTGGAAGTTTTGCCAGACTAGTGAATAAAGCAGGAGTGCCCGTACTTTACTAATGCAAGGTCTACTTTTAGTGATGTTGTCCCATTATGATCTACATTCATAAAAGCATTGTTAGCATTCTGTTCCATGGAAAATTACAACTTCAAATGATTAAATAAAATTCAAATTATTGCTTCAATACTGATAAATGGCAAAATGTATATTGCTATATTTAACAAATCTCTATTTCTTATGTGACCATAACCTAATAAATAAATGAATGAGAAAATGAAACATGAGGGTGATATAGTCAAGCTGTTTGTGAGACTTGAGATATACTGATCACTAGCTAATGGTCTACTGGTAGATCCCGATCTACCTTTTGGGAACCCCTGGCCTAAAGAATTCCATTAAGATGTCATCTTGACATCTACAGTACCTGGGCAAATGACAGCATCCAACAGCATTCAAACTCCAAACAATTATCAGCGTAATAGCATCTGATTTGCATCAAAACACAAAAGTGCAATTGCGTCAGACAAAACTTGCCCCCTCAATTACAGGAAAATACAATGTATTCTCAGTAAAAACCATTGTGAATTGCACACAAAATTTCACTTTGCACACTGCATTTGTGTTCATAAATGACCCTTTCAACTGTCTTAATTTGCAAGGCTTCATGACTTAATTATAATTATATAGAGGATGAAGGGTCAGAACAGCCAACATAAAGAACATTGCAATTAAAAGAATTAAAAGATGTATTCTTATGTGCAAAATAGAGATTTGTTCTTTATAAACTTACATTGTTGGCAAGTCTACATATTTCACTGAGGTGTGCTTCTATTGAAAAGTCTTGTTTTTTTTTTGTTTTTTTCTTTGTGTGTGTGCAGATGTAGGTAACAGCTACAACACGATGTTGCCATTTATAGCTTTAGAGTGTTTGCATTGTTTAAGCATAGCCAATAATATGTATAGAAAAATGTAAATACATAAGCCAGTAGTTTACAATCAATTGCAATAATAACAGCAACAACTTTTACGACTTCTGTGTGTTTCAGCCTTTTTCAGACTATTTTTGGTTTAGCTCTCCTTTTCTTATCTGGCTAAACATCTAAACATTTAATCACACCACATCCTCCCTCAGCATACAGCATAGCTACAGGTATAAAAAGCAGTCCTGTTCCTATTGGTTAGAGATATCCATACATAATATACAATGAGTCAAATGCATGTGAACATATTGCATATAATGAAAATGTTCCCATTTTCAATGGACTCATTTATTTCGTTAAAAAAGAATAGTTCCGGCAAAAGGAAAACAGGAAATCCTGTGATAAGATTTCATACTCATAATGGTACAGACCATATGCTGTATATTGATTTCAGTTTGCTAGAATAAATAGGATGTTGAATAAACATTTCAAACATATAATTTGAAAACAGATACAGTAACGTGCAAGAGATCCAAAGTGTTGTGTCACAGGACAATACAGGAAAGCTGCCAAGAATGTGATAACTGAACCCCTAGGGAGTCAGGTACCCAAGCCTGTAATAAAACACCATCACACCTGGAGTATATCTCAATAGGTCAGATAAGCCCCTCTTTTCACTTGCGTGCTTGCTTTTTACTATACAGTATATCAGTTGAACTATGAGGAACCAATCATTGAAATATGTTTGAAAGTCAGATATTCCAGGATCTTTCCAACATCAGTCCAGTCCTGCTGGGCTTTGCCTCGTTGGTTAACAGAAGCCAGAATATGTTGACAAGGTTTGGCAGCCTTTCCATGATTCAGTACAATATATTAATAGAAGTTGTACATGATTAGGGAACCTTTATCTTAATGCTATAATAACAGCACATAACCGTAATTCCATAAACATCACAAGGAATGAAAGATATATTTGGCATCCAGTTCACAGGTTATTGAATATTAGATTTCTTTAGCCGCTGTGAAACTCCAACTGTTAATCAGAATAACTTTTCTGAAGAGTGCATTATAGCAAGGGGAGAGTAGTGTTATGGGTAGGAGAGCTTGATGACTTGGTGTTCTAGCTCATGTACTGTACAGATATAGGATCCATTTTCCAGAAACCCATTATCAAGAAACCTCCAGATTGCAGGAAAGCCATCTCCCATATGCTCCATTATAATGAAATAATTAAAATTTTTAAAAAGGATTTCCTTTTTCTTGGTAATAATAACACAGTACCTTGTACTCGATCCCATCTAAGATATAGTGGACACAAATTTGTTACCGCCAAACGATATTGACTTTTCGCTAGCGATACTTCTTCAGTGCAAGCATTTCAAAGTGAATATTCACTAGCATTTGTTTATGCCTAGTGAAAAGTCACTAGTGTTCTCATGTTTAGGTCAGTTTGCGGGTACATTAAAGTTCTATGGACATCTTTATTAGAGGTGTTGGAGCAAATGCTTGAAGTGGCCACTTTTTATTACAAATGTCCAAGGAACCTTAATAAAGACAAAAGAGATCCTCCCATGAGCACATTGTAAAATGAAGGTTCCATGGACCTCAAATGTCTGGGGAAAAATGTTAAACCAAAAAAGTTTGATAGGATTTTTGCCAGCAATTTCCGGGGAGCAGGATATGATGTCACAGTCATAAGATTAAGGAAGATGTAGCTTTGTTTCAGCAGTTCTTGTGGTTTGAGGTGGCGAAGGAAATTCTGGCGAAAGAAGTACCATTCAGTAAAATCTGCAATTTAGTTAATTTGAGGAGCAACAACCATTCGCCAGAGAATTGTCATCTGCACCTGTTAGTGAATTGTTAGCCACTTCGCCCTTTAGTGAATATGACCCAATGAATCCTTCGTAGAGGCAAAACAATCCTATTGGGTTAACTCGTATTCAGTTACTTTTTAGTAGGTATCTTTAGGTATGATTTTTTATTAGGTATCTTCAGGTGTTGTGATCCAAATTATGGAAAGACCACCTATCCCACCTGTATCTGTATTAATGTATGTACAACATCTAACTTAGGATCTTATAATACAATCATTTTGAAGGTTTTGGAACAGAACCTTTTTTATTTGAGATGATATTTGGATCATGAAATAACTGGACACATCACCAGTTCCATATGTATCAAAAAACAACATTTTCTAAATTAGTGAATGTGGATCAGAAATAATTGGTATAAATGATGCTCATTACTTGACCAAACTAAATTGGACTTGTGCCTGGCTTGCTATTTACAGATTTCAAAACAAAACTGGAACATCAAAAGCAACATTTTCCAAGCACATTTACTGAACAAAATACAAAGGTTATGTTTTCCTCTGTTTGCAAATTTCTGTCTGTGTCATGATTTTTAGAAGGTTAAGAATGTTAACGTGGTTGTCTTTTCAAATAAGATGCAGTCAATTTAAAATGCTTATTAAGCAAGCATAACTTTTATTTACTGGTCTTACAGTTCATTATCCCTCTCAGTTATTAAAAATCATTGTCAGTTGTGTGTCTCTCCAGCTGAATCTGAATATATAATGGTAGTACTGTAACCTGTATGGTGTGTGTTGTTATTATTTATATATTTAGTGAAAGTAGTAAACAACTGTGGTACAGTTAATACCCATTTTATTTCACAAACACAAATACATAGGAACAAGGAAAATAGTAATTGTTGCATGTGTATAGTAAGCCAATATTAAGTAAAAACCCCCATTGTCACAGATCTCACCTTGTAAATTGATTTGGTTTTATCAAGCTAAGAGCCTGTAAATTATGTATGAATGTATGTATGAATTATTGCACACTCTTTTTTGCCGAACATTTCTAATTTTTTCTAATGTTTTAGATCTACTCACTGACAGGGGACTGTGAGGGACATTCCAAAAGCTTCAGCTTATTTTTCTTTAAGTAGCTCATAATAGGAGCCATTTGGTTTTTCAGATTCAGCTTCTTGGATAATAATGGTTTCTTCATACTGGAATCCTGAATTTGCTGAGATTTTGTGCGGTCCATTCTCCCCTATACACATGCACTGTTTCCTGTGCTGCTGGCTGCCCCAAAGCATAATGGATCCATCTTAAATGTTTAAGTTGTTGAGTTGGAAAAGTGATGATTTCATTAAATGCTGTTCCTTTTTTCCGACAAACAAACTTTTGGTGATTTTGGCCAAAGAGTTCAACTGATTTCACCAGTCCACAGTAACTGTTGCCATATCTCATGCATTTATTTTTGTGATGAGATTGCAAGTAAGGTTTCCTCCTGATGACTCTTCTGTGCTGATCATGTTTGTGTAAGCAAACCTGCACTGTTGAACAATGCAACACTTCTGTGTCAGTCTAACCTTCCTACAGGAAGTGTACTTCCTACACAGAAGTGTTGCATATTTAATAAGTTCAATATAACAGATATAAGCTAAAATGTGTATACCTGTCTAAAATAAGTAACAAGAAACAAGTACAAGAAATTAACAAATTCATTTTTTTTATAGAAGCCCTGTAGTTGAAATCTTTTAAAGATGTATCTGTATGTATATTGACAAATATAACAAGGCCAGCCACATGATCTTCTGTGCGTTTGGAAATTTCACTGGTTACCAGGTTGCAGTACATACACATTGCTTTAAATCAATTATTTTTGAATAGAGTCACATGCCATATAAAAAATAAAAACTCATTCAGCACAATGTACAGGAAAACATCAGACTCCTGCAAATATGTTATCAGCTACAATCCATTTCAAGGAAATGTCACAGACTGGAACTGAAACAATTGCACTATTGCATTTTGGGATATCAATGAGCTTTTTTGTTTGCAGTAGGTCAGAGTCTCCTGAATGCACATGTTGCTTCATGTAAATATTTGCATGTGCTATCTGAGAGTTTCTGATTAAAAATGTTGACATTAGATACAAAATAAATCCAGCAGCTTAAATTAAATATGTTTGATTAAGGTTTGATTTTTTTGTGAAGTACAAGGAAGGGGCTGCAAGGTAACCCCCAATGCCCCTCTTTTATACAGCATTTCAGGCCATTCAATTCAATGGGAAGAGCTCTTGGGTGCTTTGGTGCCACATTCTTGAGCTACATAAAAAGCAGTTTTGAAAGCACCCAATAAACCTTTGATTTTGTATATACTGTTCATTTAGATTTACTCAATAAGTAACAGTATTCTTTTCCTTTTCTAAAATCTGCCATCAATTTTTTTTTTGGGGGTCTGCAAATGGAGTCTGCCGTCTCTCCCTAACTTGATCTAAACAAAGCAATTGATATTGAGGATCTTATGAAGCAGCTCAGGCACAACTAAAAGTAATGGCAGCCTCATATAAAGTACATAATGTGAGCAAAACTCTCACTCCCTACAAACAATTCAGACTATTAAGTATCTGCTCTCAAAGGTAAACCAAAGGGGTGGGGATCCCTACATTGCCATGATGAAATACAGAAACAAATGTGGCATACAAAACCAATTAATGGCATCAGGGTCACACTGGGGGGCAGGGGCCCACCGGGACTACCATCAGGGCCTCCCCTACTGCCCCCTGCCTCCCCTATGGCACACCCGCCTGCCTCCCCTATGGCAACTCCCACCTACCTCCCCTAAAACCCCCCACCTGCCTCCCCTATGGCCCCTGCCTCCTTACCTACGCGCCGGGCTCTGAGTGTTAGAAGATTTTTGTTTTCAATTTGATTGGGAGATTGGTGTCTGGCCCAGAATTTTTTCCTGGTGTCCCGCCGGGCCAGTCGGACCCTGAATGGCATTGGGTCACCATCACATAACCAATCACAACCACCAGAAATACTAAAAAAGTGTTGACTGGTAGATGAAACTAATTGTTTAACCCAAATAATGGGATGACCTTTTAGGCATAAAATATGTGTTGCTATGCTAACTACATATAACAAATAAAAAAAGTCTTCAGAATAACTCTCTCCTGCTAGCTACATTACAGGAAAGAAATACTACCTCTTTAAGATTTTTAAATGTCATATACGAAATCTGCAGTAAGTAGCTCATTATCGTATACAATTAGCAGGGGAAAGGGAAGAGAGAAAAAAAAATGAAGGAAATGTTAGTTTGTCCTTTAGGTGAATTTCTTCTCTTGCCGATCCTTTTCCCAGTCTCCTTTATTTTGGGTTCAAAATTCCAATCTCACACATGGATCAGCGCCTAGGGCAGACAGAGAAGCCAGGGGCCGTATATGGTGTAGTAATTCACAATCAATATGTTATTATACTCATACACCACATGTGATTATTTTTTGTTACACCCGGGGAAATGTGTTTTTTTTCCAATAATGGCCGAGTCCCACTGGATTACAGAGTTCCTTCACCAATCTGGTAAGAGTGCCTACTTACAGGACCGACTCCCTGGGTTGCATGTAGAAATGGTATAGAGGATTCATAGTGTATCTCTATTTATTAAAACATTTGCTTAAAATAAAATTTCACTCACATTTGCTATGGAGCTTCAGTCACATTCATTTAAGGTATTTCAACACAGCTCTGCATATTTAAACATGGAGGGTCGTAATTGTGCCGGCAGATGGAATTCTTTTACTTCCCTCGTGGTTCCAGCTGTGGTCCTTGTGAATGTTGCTGTTGTTGCTCCTTGCCTGACGCGTTTCGCCGATTCGGCTTCCTCAGAGGCATAAAATTACTAACTTCTGCTATCCTTCTTATAAGGCTTAGACGCTGGGTTACCATGGCAAAGTAGCTCATTATGGCAGTTAAAATAGCCACAACAAACAAGAAACTACTGGAGCAGTGACCAGCTCTCTGTTGTAGCGCCCACCCTTCCCAGCTATAGTCAGGTGATCCCACTGGTGTCTAATAAAAGGGCAACCATGATTGGGAGTTTTACTTTGAAAGCAGCAAGTAAGTTGCAGGTAAAACTTAGTCCCTTTGTAAAATGTATAATGAAGCAATGGAATTCTTAATGAATCAGATGAAAATTGAGCGTAGGACTGGCCAGATATGGGATGACTTTGACGTAGTTGGCCAGCTTAAATATATTGCAATATATGGACAAACAATCCCTGTTGTTTAAAGGGTAAGGCATTTTTTAGTAGCTGTATGCACAAAATGTCTCAATGTCTTAAATATATTGATAATGGGTTGAGTGCAGAGGACCTCTTGTATTTGTCTATAGTTAAAATAACCAGAAACATTGCTATAAAAATATATGAATACAAATCCCTATGTAATATAATCTCTTTAACTGTCATTGGAGCATTGTGTGCACAGGTCATTGTATTTTCTGGTTAGGGCCTCAAAATGTTTCCAATATGATGAAATAAGCCATGACTTTTAGACCCTGTTTCTGTACAAAGGTCTACTATCCTTTTTTTCCCTGTGTCATATTATTTAGACTTACATGCAGCTCTTTGTCTTTGTTATGGCACAAACAATAACCACAGAAAAAAAGAATAGGGAAAAAGTCAATCAACACATAACTGATTCCAGAGCCTCTGCTAAACCTTGGTGACAATAAGCAGGAAAGCTGTGCTGTTGTTGTTGTCTTGCTTTTCTATCATTTTTATATATCAGTGACA
>CM044437.1:74238448-74340605 GCA_024363595.1 Xenopus borealis
ATATTAAAAACATAACCACAAATGCACACACACTCTATTTCTGACACACATAGGACACGTTAATCAAGAAACTGCAGAAATTGGTAAAAATGTGGTAAAAATTATATTTGTTTGATGTAAAAAATGAGAGAACACTACTTCCCGTAAGAGTGCAAACAGGAAAATAAACCAGAGATATTTGTTTTTTTATGTTTTTATGAATAAATACTGTATCTGTACTACCTTACCAATAGAGCATTTTGTGTAACCTAGTTAATTAAATGTTCATTTTAAATTTCAAGTATCATTAGACTTAGAAAATATCTGTTTTCTTGGCATAGACTGTGTTGATGAAAAATACTGTCTGATAGAAATGTTTCAGAAGTTAGAAAAATACATTGATGTTACTGTGTGAAAAGTACATTCTGTATGAACTTGTCTTTTAACCTGAATAGTTGATGTTTTTAATAAAGCGAATAGTGCAGACAATGGAGGGCAGGGGTGATTTCTCATTATTCATACATTACAGTCATATTCAAGTGTCTGTTTTTCTAGACAGTGCTGGAACAAAATATACTCAGGAACATATGTCAGCAATGACCCATACCCAAGTAGAGTTGACAAAGAAGTATGTCTTGTATATATGTAGATTTTCTCCATATACTGCAACTATTTTCCTACATTTCCTACATCTATTGACTCTATGCTTTAAGGTTAATAACAACCTTAACCTTTGATTCTCCTGAAGCAAATCAGTTGTGGCTACTGAGGCAGGGAAGCTTTTAGGGCTGTTGTCTCGATGCTGCCCCCTTACCTTTTCTGTACTTATAAGGACAAGAGGGGGCTTTTGCTCTTTATCTCTATCTGCACTACAAGAGCAGAATTTCTGTTTTAAAAATGGAAATTTGACTCTTAGCATTACTAATGGAGGCTTTTTATTGTGCCTAGTAACTTGCCATCCAAAGCAAAATTTAAACTTGCCTCATGGCAGGTGCTGCCCTGCAGTAAGGCAAACTGATAAGGGAGCTCTGAAATTACCACCAGGTCCACCCTCACTGGTATTTAATCACAAAGGTTTACTGAATAATATGAATGCATCAATATGTTCTTTAAGGAAAGCTAGCGGATATACCAATTATATTCAAAAGAGCTAATTTACATAGCACAGCTCAGGGTGCAAAGTACAAAAAACTGCTGCAAACTGCCATGCTTTTTGCGCTTTGCACCCTACCAAAACTTAGAGGCCTATTTGTCAACAGTCTAATTGTTGTGGTTTTTAGTGTTTTTTTGAAACCACACATTTTCTAGCTTTCCAATGCCAAGGAATTTATTAAAATATCCGAATAAACAAAGCACGAATGGAAAATTACAGTGAATAATCTGAAAATAATGTTGAAAACCTCTAAAAATTCAAGCAGGATCAGAGCCGCTCCCAACAGACTTCTACAGGACCTTGACAACTTTTACCTGGCATGGTTTTGTATTAGACGCTTTTGTGGTTGTTACACCTCTTTTTGGAGCTTTTAAAAAAAATAGGAAATGTTAGTAAAAATGTGCATGACTCTCCGGATGACAAGTTGTTGCAAGTCATTCAGCATCAACAGGTGCCATGTGCACATCTTGGTCTTAATTTTAAATTCTGTTTCCACGGCCTACTGAAAATGCACATTTCACTTTAAATATATTATGACAAATCATTTAGTTATAAGGCTTATTTACAAGGCAAGTGAGAAGTAAAACATTTGGATGCATGTTTTTACCAGTAAAGCAGTGTTTTGCCCAAGAAATCCAGTGACATTGCACGCTCTTTTGAACCTTATTTGCAGTTTTCTAAACAGGTGTCTGATTCAGTTGGTACAACTCTAGAAGAATAATGGATGCAAGTGCCTCTATCAATAGGTAAATGCATTTTCCAGTGTATAACCAATAATACCTCCCATTAGTCTTTTTTTATAATAATCAGTTAAATATTACAATTTTATGCAGTTTCATCTTTCTAACAAAACTCTGAAGGCTATTTAATAAATACTATGACGTAAATAAAATGGCAGTAACAAGGCCTTCATTCCTTTGATTCCAACATTTCCACCTTTTGTAGTGAGTAAACTAATAGAATAATAAAAGAGGTATGTGCATTTGTTGGGTCAAATACAAATTCTATTGAAGCTTCACATCCTCCTACCCACTTGCTTCACGCTGTTACAAGTTCCACAATTATTGTTTAAAGCAGTTAAATAATCTGAAAACAAAATCACACAATGAAAACGAAAGCTTGTCAGTACAGGAGATTATCAAGGTCTATTCGTTTCCTGTAGGGCTCAGCTGTTTGTTGAATGTTGTGAATTTTCAAGCAAAGCTCTTATATGGCAAATGTAGAGTGTTATTTTTTAATTCACTTATACATTAAAGGACCAGTAACATCCAATTTTTTTAAAAAAAAGTCATTAGTATAGAACAAAATAAAAACACCAATAAAAATTCAACTTTAAAATAGCAAAACCTTTATTAAGGAGTAACGCCTGTCCTCTACAGAAAAGGTGACAGGGCAATGGCAATCCATCATGTGGGGATCGATTTCTTCTCCCATATGCTATGGACAGTGTGTGGAAGGTGATGTCAGCGCTGGTGGAGTAACAAGCGCAGGATACAACAGCAGCTGGAAACCTCTCCCGATATATTTCTTGACCAGGCTGGAAACTGGGAACAGAATGGGTAGCACGAAGGTCAGGTACTGGTTCTGTACAAATCCCTCTGTTCGATCCGAGTTCTATGGAGCGCTCTCTGTGCACAGGCAGCCATATAGTCAGCAGGTTGCCCCAGAGCTGCTGTGGCACCAGTACACACAGTAAGTTCGCTAAAGTGCGCCCCTCGGTAGTGCTTGACATCCGACCCACAGCTAGCATGTAGGACTGCCACTTGCGCCTCTTTGCTTGTTAAGTGCAGAATGGTCTGTGTGAGATCTCACATGCCGTGTGCAATTCCTGCAATAATACACACAGAGAGCACTCCGAAGAACTCGGATTGAACAGAGGCATCTGTACAGAATCAGAACTCCATGCTGCCCATTCTGTTCCCAGTTTCCAGCCCGGTCAATAAATATGCCGCAGCTCCCGGGAGAGGTTTCCAGCTGCTGTTGTATCCCGCGCTTGTTACTCCACCAGTGCCAATATCACCTTCCACACACTGTCCGTAGCATATGGGAGAAAAAAATCGATCGCCACATGATGGATTGTCATCGCCCTGTCACCTTTTCTGTAGAGGACAGGAAGCGGAGTTTAGAGGAATTGTTCAGTATAAAAGTAAAAACTGGATAAATAGACAGGTTGTGCAAAATAAAAAATGTTTCTAATATAATTAGTTAGGCAAAAATTTAATGTATAAAGTCTGGAGTGACTGGATGTCTAATATAATAGCAAGAATCCAACTTCCTGCTTTTCAGATTTCCTGTTTTCCATTGACTGGTTACCCTGGTGACCGAGCAGTAACCAATCCGTGACTTGAGGGGGGGTCACATGGGTCATAACTGTTGCTTTTGAATCTGAGCTGAATGCTGAGGATCAATTGCAAACTCACTGGATAGCTATGTCCCGTTTGGTCCCCCTTCAAGTCACTGACAAACTCAAAGTTAAAGAGCTGAAAAGCAGGAAGTTGGATTCTGGCTATTATATTACACATCCACTCACACCAGCCTTTATACATTAGATTTTTGGCTAACTAACTACAGATGCAGTCACTGGGATTTGTGTGTTAAATGCGTCGTGACTCAGGGCTAATTGAAGAAACTGTGTTATCCCAAGTTATCTTAACTCATTTAATGCATTTAACCTTTTTATTAGCATACCAAAGCACCATTGTTTTCAATGGTGAACTCTTTAATTGGATGGGATGCTGTGACGCAATATTCTGTGCTAAGTGGGATAAATGGGTTAGATGTGTTAAGTCACGACGCATTTAATTTACAAATCCAAGTGACTGCATCTGTATATTAGAAACATTTTTTATTTTGCACAGCCTATCTATTTATCCAGTTTTTATTTTTACACTGAACTGTCCCTTTAAGTTATTTCTTAATAAAGGTTTAGCTATTTTAAAGTTTAATTTGTATTGCTGTTTTTACTTCATTCTATGCTAATGAATTTTTTTTTTTTAATGTTTTGATGTTACTGGTCCTTTACCTCATTATGAGATAATGGTTTGAATAGCACCCATAAATAAATATTGATATTTGTACTTTAGAAGAGTAGAATGCACAGTATTAGTCCAATGAAAATTGCCTTTTGCTTTGCCATTGTTGCTAAATCCGTTATCACAGCAAGATTATGAAGCATGGGAATCAGACAGCATGCTTAATTCTTACATGGATATTTTCTGTATTGATTGATTTGTTCCTGTTTACACAAAGTAGTCCAGCTAATTTTATGAGTTTCATTAGATAAACACACAGTTTAATGATCAATGTGGCTTGAAAAAAGACCAAGGCGGTCTGAAACATTGCCAGTGTTCTGGGTCATAGCCCATGTTTTAATAAAGGCATTTTAAGGAAAGAAACTCATGAGTGGTGCTGTCTACAATATAAAGATTGATTTCATACGGATTGGAGCTGGAAACCGTTTGACGTGCACCGAGTTTAAGCAGGTTGAAGGTTATGGGTTCTGACTGAGAAACCTTTTGAAAGGAAAGTAAGAGCACACTGAGGTATGGTGGAGATGGCACTGACATTGTAGGAACCAAGGGTTAGGGTGAATTATTGAAGGTAATCTATTGGTCAGAAAATGCATCCCTAGCTTTCCTTATCCTTTTACATTTTCCCCAAATGTTTGACAAATTTGTCAAAGCATTTACCACTCAGTGGGGGTCATTTATAAACTTCGCGCAGGGCAGATTGGTTCGCAGAGTGAATATATTTGCCCTGGTTATATTTATAAAGCTGAATAAGAGTGTGCAAACAGATTTGCGAATTTGTTTTTCACATTGCGAATGTCTATAGGAGCTTTTTAAATATGGCAAAAATCACAAATTGTGAACACTCTGCGCCACAACTTTAGTGGTGGAGAAAATATTCGCAAAACTGTTTCGCAAATTGCGAATTTAAGTTACTTTTAACGCTATTTTCAACAGCTTCGCAAAGTAACTGTACTCACGCAAAGACCCATCTTGTTTGCAAGTTGTTTGCGAAAATTCATTCACAATGCGAATTCGCAAAAACCGGAAAGACGGGCACAGTAGTGCAATATTGTAGCGTTCAGGAAAAAGCATGGGGAAAACTACCATTTGCGAACAATTATGTGCTGCACGAACTTTATAAATGACCCCCAGTTTGTTATATCATTAGAATGTGTGCAACTGTTGTCCAGCGCCATGTAACAAAATATCTAAATTAAAACTATTCTGTATAACAGTCTGCATTCTTCCAGTAGTTTGTCCTTGACATGTTTATCCATTCTATCTAGTTTCACACAGTAGTTAGATTATCAAATATTTCTGATGTGGTTGCTCTGTGTATTTCTTTAAAAAGAACTCACAGTGGGATTAATAATGTAACTCGGTAAACACTGTGGTCAATGCAAATTATAGAAAATTAAACTCCTGTGGTCCCCTGCATCTACAGGGTCTGCTCCCTCTGTAGTAACACCCTGCTCACTACTGTGCATTTATTAACATTTAATAAAATTAAAATTAAGAAGTAGAGAAGAAAATGCCCTCTAAGACTCCTTTTGGCAGCCTGAGATTATGAGATCTTTATTGGCTAAAATTATTTAGAAGCTTGCTGACCTGTTTTCCTCATAAAGCAATGGTGTTACACATGTTTCATGCCTTTAAACATAACTTAAAACCATTAAAACCAATTTAATAACGTACTTATATTATGCAGAAACAACAGGATTTATCCCATATCTGATGTTTTGTGTGCTTATGAGTTTTTGATTGCTAGTTCACAATGACATTTTTTGTCAATTTTCTCCCAAGTGGTAAAAGCTTTAAGTGTTAGAAAAACCTGACATTTTGATTGTCTCTAAACTGACCTTTCCTTTGGAAATACATGCACTCAGAAGTATGATACATTCAACACAAAATACAATTTAATAGGAAATTCTGGCTTTTTTTATTTTGAAAGAAATCTTAATGTGTTTTTCTTTTATATTGTGTCTTAGTTTGTAGCATAATAAATCAGCTGTTGATTGCATTGCCTACTAAAGGAGACAACTAACACTGAATTTACAATACACAATTTAAAATATTTCAGAGAGAGTTGCAATAACCTTGAAATATATTGGAAAGCAAAAAAAAAAAACTTATAACCTTGAATGCAAATATTGCATTCTAAAAAAATTGCCTTAAATAAATAAGACCCTGGTTTGTGGTAATAGTAAAAGAAATAAACTAATAAAAATGTTGAGCTGTACATATTCTGTTCTGAACAGTTTATCTTTGTGTGCTTTATCACAGTGTTTATTTACAGAGAAAGGTCCCTGTGCTGCAAGTACTCTTGCAAGAGGAATTATTTATGATTGTGATACAACATTTGTACAGTGTGTACATTTTCCCAGCTCAGCACCCTATCAAATATTTGCATTTTAAATAACCCATAGTATTTACTTTTGCACTTTTTAAATATAATCAATGTGGACCCAATGATGAACTTTTTGGTTCTACAGGTAAAATAATCCTTCAAAAAATTCTTTAAAAATTCTTATTATTATTAACATGTATTTCTATAGCGCCAACTTGTTGCGTAGCGCTGTATATTATTATATATATTTTATAATTATATATATTATGCCCACATCCTGACATTCAGGAACTTTTTGGGTATATTTTTTAGATAAACCAGCCCCTTAAAGAACTAAACTCTAGTGCATTTATTAAATATAGTTAACCGCACCTTCTAACCAGCTGCAGTCTCACCCAGGAATCCCTTGATGGGGAAAAAACCTGCTAAGTAAGATGTGCTGACAACTCCTGAAATTACATGAATGTAAGATAGCTCAAGGGAGAGACACGACAGAGGAGTATATGGCGTCGCACAATCTATTGTGAGTCAAACTGTGTTAACACTTCTTATTTCGTGGATCAATAAATTCAGAAAACATGTGATCAATTCATCGTGAGTACTCAATCATTTTGTGTGTTCACATACAGTAATTCATGTGTGAATAAATAAATAAAAAATTAAACATTGTGAATTAATGTGTAATTCATTGGGGAAAATTATTAAAGTGCGAGTGCTTATTACATGATTGGACCTACGCCATATCATCCGTGGTAGGGAACGATTAAAAAATAACTTTTATTAATCCATTTAAAATTTCATTTAGCGAGCGAATACTGATAAAACCAATTAAAAACAATTAATAGAATGGTGGAGTTGGATCTGAAAGTTGTAATATGGGAGTAGCGGTGTAGCAAACGAACTACACCTTTCCCGTCAAGATCATACAACACCAATGAGCCCTGAGATCTAGATAGGTACAAAAAGAGAATGGGAAAAGGAGGAAATATAAAGTGTGTTGGGAGAATCAGAATAAAGAACCATTCCTTGTTTCAAACCTGTAGGACTGTTATATTGGTGAATTGGTTAGTCCATCCAGGTAGTTAGTCACTGGTAGTAAGGTGTGCAAGGTTCCCTAGCTCTATGTCCTCTCAGAGGCACCTAAATGGGTATTGCCTATTCCCTAAACACTGAGGGTGCAACACCTTTGCTACCGAAGTGGCTGAGCATATGCCAAATTGCAAGGATCACAGAGTTGGTTCAAAGCGAATCTCCCCACCTCCCATTCCCATGTTAAAGTAAATCGCCAGTAGCTATTGTACCATCTAGACCAGGTAGCAGGACTGGAGTGCCTAACGCACGTTTCGCCGAGTATCGGCTTTCTCAAAGGCTAAACTCTAGTGCACCCTGGAAATTGTATTTAAAGGGGTACGGTCATGGTTTTTATGGTGTCGTTTTTATTTCTAAATTATATTATATATAATTTATATATATTATATTATAATTCTCTTACTCAATGTAAATGAAGGATTTGTGGTCGGACTTTTTATTATCGAATGCTTATCTTATACCTACCAGGGAACTGTTATCTTGGGTCAGGGTTACCTTCCCATCGTTCTGCTGATGGGCTGATGGTTAGTGATGGGCGAATTTATTCGCCAGGCACGAATTCGCTGGGAATTCCCGCTATTCGCTGCCGGCGAATAAATTCATGAACCGCCAGTGAAAATTCTCCTGCCGAAAATTTGCTGGCGTCAAAATTGACGCGACGTGCGTCAACAACGTGCCGCAACTCTTTTCATGAATTTTTCGCAAATTCGCGAATTTCGCTGGAAATTTGTACATTTTTCGGCAAAGCGAAACGTGATAGATTCGCCCATCACTACTGATGGTCTGCTGGAGGGGGAGAGAAGGAAGGGGCAACATCAGTCCAACTTGCAGTGCAGCAGTAAATACTGACTGATTTTATCGGAGAATAGATCACATGACTGAGGGCACCGGGGAAACTGACAATATATAGCAAAAAAATTTCGAGTTTTTGCCCCAAAAATCCTGAAAAGGTCAGATTTTTGGGGCAAAAACTCGAAAAAATTTAGCTATTCGGAGAAAAATCTGGAAAAATTCCAATGATTCAGGTTTTCACTCGATTTTATCCAGTTTTTCTGTAATCTGATTATTCAGGTTATTTTATTAATAAATAAGGTCAAACTGAGCATGGGAGTTTGGTCTTGTTTTTTTTCTAGTAAAATATGAAAAAAATTTTGATTTCAGTAAATACCCCCTTAGTAAACCTTATACCTGTGTCAAATAAGCAGAAATACTACCTTGCTCACTGATGCATATTATTCCTGCAAGATAAGAAATTGTACCAACTCAGAGGGGTTGGAAGACCTCAATTATTTGTATATTGACCCAATTTGCATAACATATTTATTAAATATATTACATTTATTTATTACATTTCTTAAAACAAAATTAGATTTAGGGACAGTTTTCAGACTAGGAAGCAATCACTTTTAGTTTTACTCTCTTTTCTGATTTACTTTAGCTTCTTTCCTATGTAATACAAGAACATTTAGGGGTCAATTTATTAGTTCATATTTTATTTTCATGTTTCAAACTTTTTAGAGTTAAATCTTGCTACTATTACATGTGAAGAATAGTTTTTAAAAATCCACTATTTAATATGCAACAAAACAACAAAAAGTTATAAAAGCAAGAATAATTTGGATTAAATGAGGATTTCACGGTTTTTCATATTCTTACTCAAATTTGTTCCATGTTTTTATTCATTTGTGTTTTTTATATTCGGATCTTTGAAAATGTGAGTTTCTGCATAGGTGGAAAAACGATCTATATATATATATATATATATAAACAATATATACCAATATCTATACTATTTATGAAGCCTTATTTTTTCTGGACAAGTTTTTGGGAAAACTCAAATTTTTAGAGGAGAAAAAACTAAAATTTTTAGAGATTTATTATAACCCAATGCTGCTAAAAATCCAAATGCAAAAATACTCCAGCTAAAACCTGTTGAGGTCATGTGGAAGATGTCCCTTTTATAATTTTAAGATGCTTCTTGACACCATGATCTGTGCTAGATAATCCAAAAAGACAAGGTTTTTCAGACACCAACAAAAAAATTCAGTGATTCAGATGTCAAATTCGAAAAAGTTGTATGATTAGAATTATCTCCTGGTTTTGTTTAGATTTTTCCTGCACCAAAGCTGATAATTTGATAAATGAGTTAAATTAGTGGATGGGAGTTACATCATTTGTTTTAATAAAAAAAATGGGATAAGTTTTTTAGTTTAAGTAAATAACCCCCTAATTGCAGATTTAAGTATTACAATAGCATATAATATTATGCTTGTTCAGGAAATCAACGCTGCACATATTCTGTGATTTCAGCTGAAGTTGCCAAACTGCCTTTATTGACTGTCTCTCCATCTTGCATTTACTGTAATTGTATCTTTCTGGGAAATAAGAGTTTTAAGTGCAGTCACAAAAACACTGCTTTCTAGAAAGTCAATCTATAGTATTGTGTGTGAGTTAATAAACATATGACAGTTGTTTACTAAAGGCCAGCAGGAATTTATGTGAGCAGGGCTTTGCTAAAGAAAATCTCTGCAGCATATTATAATGTAAATTGCTGACTGCAGACATACTTTCACATTTGCAGTTTGCTTCTTCATTTATTTCAAATCCAGCTATTAGAGTTGAGTGAATCGATTTCTTCTGGGTCGAAATTGGTGTAAGCAAGAGTGATTCACAATCGGTTAATTGATTTCTGGAAAAATCATTGGTTTATACTTCAATACATTTCAACCCTAACTGTATGATGCCTATGTTCCCTTAGATTAGGAATATGCATTTAAAGAGATTATGATATTGTATATAAAAGGAACCATTTTCCTCTTTAACAGGAGAGCAAGGTAACCTGAATCATCATTACCTCTTTACTATGAGCACTACTAATGCATTTTTGTAAAAGAGTTAATGATAAAGAATTAACAAATCAATCATTGCAGTCCTGAAAATGAATTGTCTGAATCCTTTCTCCCCTCAAAATTATCAAATTTGACAACTGTATTAATAAGCTAAAAATGATGGGCTTTAAATAGTCTCCATGCCTATATGCTGGATGGTTGTGACATCCGAAGAGTAATAACTCAAATGTTTCATTATTTATTTTAAAAAATTATCGAATAAAACCATACAAAATTAAATACATTGAATTAGTAATCTACTTATCAATTTCAATTGGTCTACAAACATTTTGGGTCAAAACATTTTAAAAAATGACTTTAATTTTTTCCCATTTCCTCTCCCTTCCCTTTGTATAACCTGCATATGAGCATGGACATTGGTCTTCCTTTTTGGCACATACATAAGATTTTCAGGTGATCCAAAAATTGCCTTTAGTGTCCACAAAATGGAATTGGAATTCCAAGACAATGATAGAAGATTTAAATAATTTATATAGTATAAATAAAGTTTATTTTGCTATTGTGGAAATATTTCTTAGGGTGGCCAGTTCAAAAATTCAAGATTTTTGAGTTTTTAGTGGTTAATAAATAAGTTTGAGTTTTTGAAATTTGAATTAAAATTTGTGATGGAAAAATGTAATTTAAGTTTTGATAAATCTGTCCCTTAGTTTTAGAGATGTTTTATGGGGTTATACAAATAACAGTACATTAATAAAATAAGATGTGAGGCAAGGAGACTGTGATACAATACTTTTCCTAGGTAGTTTGAGGAGCATTCATGGTCTGCAAGATAGAGACATTATATGCACTTATCTACAATCTTATATTACTCAGGCAAAAGATTGAGAGATTGATACAGAGATTGATCTGATCTTATTTTCACCTAATATATTGGCTTCCTTTCGAACAGATACGCCTGCTGATCCATTGAGCAACAGACAAGAGAATTACTAGACATTACATATTACTAAATTGACCAACAACAGAGTGAATAAATAAATATTTATGTGATGTGGCCTCAGACTTGTCACTGTGTGCAATGGAGTGTATAACAGTCAGGTTAACAAAATACAGTTGTATTTGAAGCATAAAACCATTAAGCATTATGCCTGGAAATGCCAATAGAAAAAATCAAATTGACTAGTCAAACAAGACTTCATAAAATATTCAAAAAACAAGTCTGGATAGGTGTTGTCCTCATTCTGTACTGTAGAGTTTGAATATGCTGAACGTAGGTACCAAAGTATTCATGTATGCGGGTCTCAGCTCTTAGAAACAGATTGCTGTTCATAAAAGGAAGGCAATATGCAAAGAAATAGACATATTGTGCACTTGAACACTGATTAATCATTGAAGAGTCTCACTACTCATCCAAGCAGCTTCTTCAGTTCAACTGACTGGTAAGGGAAATCCTTGGTGCAGTGTAACTATCCAAAGAGGTGACAAGTGAAACTCACAGAGTTTGTGAATGCTGTATAGTTACAGTGATAGTAATACCATTGTGTCATGCAACTCAAAGAGACAGGTGTTACTTGTGAGAGTTGTATGAATGAAGGTGTGACATTTTGTGAAAGAAGTCAGAACAGCGCTATATGTAGCAGACAGGTGGTGTCTAACCCCCCTCTTCTGTTTAGGTATGGTTTCTCTACCTTAACATGAATAGGCTCTTTTACACCTAATTAAAACCAACATTCTTCTATGCCCAAAATGTGAACATTGCTATCAAAGCCCTTGTCTTTAAAGACATCTGAATCTTGCCCTGTAGCATTCGCCCTCCTATGCTGAGCCATCCACTTGGGGATCAGGTATTTCGTCTCCCCGATATATAGATCCCAGGTCCCAAGCGTTCTGGATAACAGGTCCCATACCTGTATAAGGTTATGCTGTTATGCTGCGTATTCTTTACTGAAAAAGAAATCAACCCTTAGCAATGTGACAAGCAATCAGTACAGAAACTGGAGGGAATTATAAGTAATTCCACAGAAACAGTCTAATCCCTCACCATCTTTTTTACCTAGTGATGTGGACAATTTATCTATGGTGCCAAAGAGAACTCTGACAAATTAAAAATTTAAAGATGGTGAGTACTTCGCGATTATTATTACTGAAAACCAGCAAGGCACTATCATTAATACATTTACTCAAAAGACTAGGTTAGCTTTGAATATGACTCTTGTTCTAGATACGTGTGCCTATTACTACAGCTGTTTGTAGAGTTTGTAAGAATGCTTACTTAGCTTTACCTAAGCTACCATAAATGCAGATTGGAATACAGCTGAAAGGCTGCATTGTCTGATCTGGATACATTCAAGGTTTATAGTATCTAAAGCTATTTAGAGGATGAGTATAATCCTCGGATTTTCATCCACTACATATAGATTTATGTAGCAAGTTGGTTATAGACGATGCTTCAAAGTATAAGAAAGTTAATTTCTTGAATATATGAGTCTCTCTACAGAGGATATATAACATATTAGTTCACAGAGAAAATGCAAACTGGTAGCAAATACATTAACTTATTGAAAACTGCAAATTGTGTCAGTTGCTATGATTGCTTTTAAGATTTATACCTAGAAAATAACTCTTGTATAACCTTATGAAACTTCAGAAGCTAATAACACTCAATTGTTTTCTAGACTTAACCAACTTATCACAAGTACAGTTGCCTGATATATATGCTATTTATGGCCTATGGGTTAAGATTCTTATTACACACAAACTAAAAATGTAGACCATTTTAAAAGGACCATCTTAAGAGTTATACAGTATATGCCCATTATGGTGTTTATTTATCAAAGGAATTTTGTATACCTCAAATGAACTTGAATGGTTTTTAATTAAAAAAAACCTGAATGGAAAAAACTGGAATCAGCGATTTCGAGGTTAAACCGAAAACTCTCCTCTGAAAAAACCTTGAACATCATGAAGGCTGTTCAAATGGTTCAAGTGAGTTTTTTTAACCCAAAAATGTGAATTTTGATTAAAAAAATAAACTCAAAAACTGAAATTTTGGGGCATAACCTTAATAAATAACCCCCAAAAAGTATATAAATTTATCTTTTCTTCCTTCTGAGGACATTATTTTGCACCTTTCCATGGAATCAATGCCACAACCTGTTTTCATAGAGCATTAATTATTAACCAATTTGAAATATTTATATTGAATATATGGTCTTTCCCCCTCCCTCTCCATCCTTCTTCCCTTCCTTACATGCTTTTGATAGAGCTGAGCTAAGGAAGTTTGGCAAACAGGGCAAGACTTTAGGACCCACCATTGACCCACAACATCAGTACTGCACACAAATTGTGAGGATAGGTAATAAGATGATATAATGATGAACAGGTCTGTGCTGTTAACTGTGAATTCTTCAAGTAGCATGTTTTAAGTAGTGAGTCACTGTCCCATCCCTAATATGGTTGCTCCCTAAGCAGGTGTCACTGCTGCCTATCCCTTGTTTCAGCCTTGGCCTTTGATATTCACAGATATTGGTATTTCGCTTTTTGAAACATTTATATTCATTTTGTATAAATACAAGACCTAAATTCATGCAGTTAACTTTGCAATTACAATCCACATGAGGCCATCTATAGCAATATGACAATGTGTGTTTTATAAAACACAGGTTTCCATGAGATAAGTGACACAGGCTTCATAACAAAGCACTGTTTATACTCTTACCTACGACTGCACAGACATTTGGTGGCAACACGTTCAGAATCTTCTGCTACATTTCAATGGTATTTAAATTATCTAGCATCACTCTTTGTGAAGGGATACAGTTACTGCCTTTTTATATTAGCTTTTTTTTAATAATATTTAATAATGCTTTGGTGCCTTATGTTGCATTAGAATCACATTTCATTAATGTATTTTAAACAATCAGTGGTTTGTTTTTAAGATAGAGCTCTTATCTCTTAGCCTCTTTTAGGGAACATCTCTCCAGGCAGTAGTGTAGTAAAATCAGATAAAGTGTAATTGGTCCCAATGTATATCTCATAAGACAAACACCTTATTCCTCAGAGCAGGAAGAGAGTATCTCATTACATAATCTTGTACTTATATGGAAATTTAGAGCTTTTATGTTGTACCTTTACTGCTAGCACTGTGCACCTGTCACATCACTGACAGAAACAACATGCAGTACCCTTTTGTGGGAAGGGGAATCATTGGTCTGCAACAGCTGTCAAAACAGCGGTCTGGGTTCTGAGATAAATGCTCAAGATTGTATAGGTACTGGGTGATTACTACTAAGGAAAACTATTAACTTGATTTTGTTCAAACAATAACTATCTTCAGTTCTAGCAATTCCTTATTCTTCCTTACCATCAATTCAAAGGTAACACATACATTTTACTATGAACATGTCCTCAAAGTATATAGCCACATACTGAACCAAATCCAAACTCCACTTGCTGATGGTAAATAATGGTGTGGGGAGGAAATTGATGATGCACATACAAAGCATGTGTATTAATTAACATGTGGATGAAGTACGTGCTGCAAATTTTTGACAGGGTTCACTGACCAGGCTCTTGGATTCAGCTGAATCTGAATTCTGTTGCCAAATCGTGAACTGAATCCTGGATTCAGCCTATCCCTGCAATTTACCCAATATTTAGAGGCTGTAAAAAATATCTTTAACCTTCTTGCTTTTACTGAACTTTGGGGCTCCCTCCTACCGACTCTTCTTCAACTGCTGCCCTGCTATGGAGGCAAGGAGTGGAATGGCAATGGATTGCAGCACTCAGTCCAAAATTGGCCCTGCTTATTTTAGAAACTTCTGCCGTCCAAATATGGCATCTTCTCTCTATAATGATGCTCTCTCATTGGCTCCTGACATACTCCCACACACATTGATGATGTATGTGTGTGTGACTGTCCTTATATGCAGGTTACAGCATGGGCTATAGAGAGTTTACCCCTATTTGACACATTTGTTACTAGGAAAATGGTATACCCTACATTCAGAAAGTACTAAGATGCACACTGGTACTTTATAGGTTTTAATAAATGAGAGCATTATTAATTGTGAGCACAGGAGGCCCATAAATATGAATCTTTTATTAAGATCCAGATCTGATCTTAAAGAATAAGTAAACCTTTTTTTATTAAAAAATCTCAGAAATGACTGAAATATGCCCCCAGAATAACATACTCTCTTCTCTGCATTTAGTTTGACTTGTTTCCCAGGACAGAAAAGCAAATCTGCAACATAGACAACCCAATTCCGATTCCAGAATAAAGCTCCATCCCTATACAAAACTATTCTAAGGAATAGTCAACACCAATGTTACCAATGTTACCCTTTACAGGCATGGTTGACCAAGAGCATACCAGGATCAAGGTAATACTCTGGGAAAGCTTAAAGAATGTAACAAAATGTAAAATGGATCTGCATAGGAGGGAAAACTCTACAGGACAAGACTTGGCTGTCTTTCTACTCTTAAAAGACAAGGGACATTCATTTGAAGATAGCAGATAGAGGTGATTCATGTTAAAGTGGAGAAACCACCCCTGAACAGACCACCTGTCTGCTACATACGATGCTGTTCTAACATCTGTACCCCAGCGGTTTCAGAACTATTCACACATCCATTTCTGCAACTCTCACAAGTAACACCTGTTTTCTAGGGGTTGCATGACACATTGGTAATCCTATCACAGTAACTACACAGAATCAACACCTCTGTGAATTTTAGATGTCACGATATGCCGAGAACTCCCCTACACCTGTCAGTTGAACTGAGGAAGCTGCTTGGATGAGCAGTAAAATGTCTTAATTAAAATTTCTCAGAAAGTCCAGTTGTTTTGAGTTGCTTGTGTTAGATTCCTTAAATGAGAAGGATCTTGGGGTTTTTATAGATAACAAGTTGTCTAATTCTGGGCAGTGTCCTTCTGTAGCTACTAAAGAAAATAAAGTTCTGTCTTGCATAAAAAAGGGCATAAACTCAAGGGACGAAAACATAATTATTTAGCTTTATAGATCCTTAGTAAGACCTCATCTGGAGTATGCAGTGCAGTTTTGGACTCCAGTCATTAAGAGGGATATAAATGAGATGGAGGGAGTGCAGAGACGTGCAACTAAACTGGTTAGAGGGATGGAAGACTTCAATTATGAGGGCAGACTGTCCAGATTGGGGTTGTTTTCTCTGGAAAAAAGGCGCTTGCGAGGGGACATGATTTCCCTTTACAAATACATTAGAGGACTTTATAGACAAATACCAGGGGACCTTTTTACCCATAAAGAGGATCACCGCACCAGAGGCCAACCCTTCAAACTATAACAAAAGAACTTTCATTTGAAGCAGCATAGGTGGTTCTTCACAGTGAGGACAGTGAGGTTGTGGAATGCACTGCCGGGTGATGTTGTGATGGCTGATTCTGTTGATGCCTTTAAAAGGGACTTTGATGATTTTTTGGACAGATAATATCAAAGGCTATTTTGATACTAAACTGTACAGTTAGTATAGCTATGGGCATATATGGTTTGTGTAGAAGAGTGGAGGGGTGTGTGTATATGTGATGCTGGGTTTTAATTTGGAGGGGTTGAACTTTGTCTTTTTTCATCCCAATTTAACTATGTAACTATGTAGATATCCCTATGAAAGCTTGTGTAAAATGAAGTGACATTATAAAAACAGGGCATGACTACATGTTGAATTCCGATTACGTTAGAAAATTATTGTATCTCCCCAGATTATACTGCTGTTCATTATAAAGAGTCATCGCTTTCTCTCCTTCTAACAGGCTCTCATGCAGAGCATCAGTATTCAGTGCTCAGTGTATGTGAAGCACAAAGCTAATAAAGCAATTGAGGAAAACAGATTTTCACGACTATCACAGATAATCAATCTGTACAATAAATAATTAATATTATTTTCAACAAGACATAGTTTATTTGACTTGCTAGACATTCTGACAAGCATCTTTATAGCCTGTATCTCTACAAGGTTATTTATCTGCAGCAGACCCACAGGCACACTCCAGACAATTATTGCCACATTTTCCCTGTGATCGATGTTGCTCTAATATCTTCAATTTGTACAATGGTTTCTTTCAAGCCACTGGGTTCAATTGCCTCCTGCTTTGCAATCAGCAATAGCCACCTACCTAGTTTGAATTGGAAAAGGACATGTGTGTTCTACCTGTTTTCGACAAAGCATTAAAAGTGAACATAAGCCATATCTAATCTAACATTATTGACTAAAGACACCATAAAATGTGATTGATTTCATTATAAATGTATTAAGTGTACAAAGGCAATGCTAGTGACAGTATAGTAGATCGGTAACATCTGTTCCCTTTCATCTGGTATATTAGTATATGGCAGTGTTGCTGCAGTTTTCTTAGGCGAAGATAGTGTTCTTATAGGAAACCAATAAAACCATTAACACCAGATATTATTCATGTTTTACCTGAAAAGCTTTATGGGATGAAAAAAAACATAATAAATACATGCAATTGATGTGGAAAGAGTTCTTTCTAATACCATTCAGTTTTGTTCTAGTCCATTAACCTTAATACTTGTAATGTATGTGTTCCCAACACTAAACACTATATAGGCAAGGACTAACTGTAGGTTGTGGTTTCTGAAAGAAAGACAAAAATATACTCCATTTTGAGGGCCTTGTAGAGGTGTGTTAGGGTATTAGATTAATTTATTAAGACAACTGTGATGCTGCTGCTACATGCAGGTACTGCTTTTCATAATTTTTTTAAACTATACTCACAAGTACATAAGTATTTGTATTTTTTCTGCAAATACTTTATTAATTAAATGTGAAATATTAAACATAAAACACAAAAAAACTTATCACGGGATTGCAGTTCAGAAATGCCTAGCTAACGTCTACATCTAGCAGGCTTCAAAGCTTTAAAGGTAACATATTTTTTTGAAAGATGTATCGGTTCATCGCCCCCCAGGCACAATACTATAATGAATTGTGTTTTTCAAAAGAGCAAATATGTTTTTTATATTTCATTTTAAAATTTGAAACGAGGGAAGACATTTTCTTACTTTCCCAAGTGTCCTCAGCCTTGTGCTCTAATGAGCTTCAGTCTTTCTTCACTGCTGCACTGCCAGTTGGAGTGATGTCAAAAAACCCCTTCCCCCCCTAACATGCTGTCTGTTACATAGATCCCATACCTGATTTCTTGTTTCTATAATGGTGTCTAACAAGCAGATTATTATTTAGAAAATGAAAATACTAACAATCAACATGTTCTGACAGTTTATGTAACTGTAACTGCATTATTTATATCTGTTTCTTACAGTGTAATGTTAGCACGGCACACATTGGACTGTTGTAAAATAGCAGAGAAAGAACGTGAAATTCAATTTAGGCCATTAAGTCAGCCTAAACCATAGTAAAGGCGTCTGAGTGAATGGAGAGCCAGGCAATTATTGTAATAGATAATGCTTATAGATCATTAGCCTGCATGGATTCATAGGATGATGTCTGGTGATCTCTGGTTTAAAATGAGTAATCATGGATTCTTACATAGGCAAATTGTTTACTGCTGGAACAGTGACAATATTGCGGCTTTACATTGCCAGCTTTGAAAATAACACAAAGACCTACACACAGCAAATCCTATAATACACCTCTCCAACTTGAAAGACTTCTCAGTGCTGTTCCATGATGCTAATTGTAAGGAACAGATGCACTAACAGGTCTAATACAGACCACTCACTGTTACGTATTGCACTGAAAGCAACACATTTGATCCAAAAACAAGTCTTTGCTAGGAATGTGTGGCTCTATGTGTTCTATAATCTAAACATGCACAAAATAAATTAACTGTACACAGAAAAGCCCTCAAACAAAAAACGAGGATCCTACATTTCAAGAGCAAAAATATATTTATTTAGGTATTTGTATTTATTTTAAGCTAAACATGTGAACAAAACACATTGAAAAGCATTTTCTTTACCTAATGATTGTTCCACATTTTTATGTGTCTATTTCACCATAGTAATATATATAGTATGGTATTTGCCTTGTCACACATTGCACACACACTTTGCAGGGTTGTAGGTTGCAGCTCTTGGGGTCCTGGGTGCCCACAGCTGACCTGAGCTTCATAAATGATTCCTGGTGACCATTAATACACCCTTGGTCTATGTTGTAACCAAGTTGTACATTACTGATATGTGCCCACCTATCAGCAAATTAAGTGCCTGAGTGTAGTTACTTTGAATTCAGGTTTATGTAATGCATATGTATAGATTCTGCACATTTTCATGTTGTTGCACATACACAAATACTTGATGCTGTTAGCATAACACTGTGAAGGGCATCAAAGGCAATTACCTGAGTGCACAAAACGCATAAGGCTGTGGTCTATTTGCCTTTTGCCTAAAATAAAGTCTTCAGTTGCTTTACTTTTAAACACACTGCAGAAAGTGAAAATAATACTCTGACTGCAGGAGAATGTTGGTTTCCCAATTAATACTGTATTAAACTGTGTAATATATTATTATTGTTATACAATTTACTCCCTTTACTTTGCCTGTCCATGGAATCTGATCTGTGAGTGCCTGTTGTTTCTTCCATGGTTCAATACCTCCACCATGAGCTGTAGGTCTGGGTATGTACACCCAGGGCCCACCTGCATGCTAGTTAGATTATCTACTTGAACAAGGAATTTTATTTGGATATTATCAAAGACTATTGCACCTGGTTGCACACAGGGGCCCATTTATGGTTGGCCAAACTTCAGGCAATCATAAAGGGAAGCCACACACATTTACTAATAAAGAAAAGGTTTGGCAGCTTCAGCATTTGGGCCAACTTACAAAGATTGCAGAGCTTTCTTAGGAGATAAAACCCTTAAATTAGTAAACTCACTCTTGGTTTTCTTTATTACCTGAGCAAGAAATCTCAGGCAATTATAAATGGGCCCCTAAGTTATTGGTCCACTAGGTGCTACAATATCGACTACTGACTAATGGCTCAAATGATTTCTAAATGACATTTTAATAACTGTATTTTCTTTCCTTTCCTCAAATGAAAGTGGTAGCCCTAGGCTAGTGTTTAATAATTACACATATACTGAAAAAAATATTTTCTCATTACATCTTTTGCTGTTGGGAATCATTTCATTTATATATAACTGAGAGCAGAAAAGGAACGCTGTTGGTCAAAGACAGGTGTTCAGTATAATGTTCCCTTGGGCCTGGTTCAGAACAGTTAGAGCAGAAAATGTTTGTTCAAGCGGTGATCAATAGGTCTGATTTGTGGTTCCAACTTACAAATGATTCCCACTTTCCATGTAGTTTTGCAAGAATTATTAAGGCCCACACTGCATTAAAAATAGTAATTCATAGGCTTTACTTGTGAAACATCAATTCAGCATGTGGTTTCTAAGGTTCATTTTAGACACAGCAGCAAAGCAGGCTCCATAATATGTTTTGGCTGAACTTCTATGGAAATGTAATTCTCAGTGTTGCTGATTCATACGTTTGGAAAAATCATTTTTAACCAGAGTGCTAATGTTTAATGACGTAAAATATACTACAGCATGGGTTTTCCCATATAATGTGGGATTCGGTTTTCCCCAGCCTGCTTCTGACATCCCAAGGGACTATGTAGGGACTTTGAGAATGATGAATTCAAGGGAACTATTTATTTAAACTGAGTGTACTATTTAATAGAAACTGCAGTTTACACAGTTGATGTTATAAAATGAATCCTTCATTGTTCAGTGCAACTAAAATATTTGGTCTCTGACAAAACCAAGTAACTGGTAAGAAGCCACAAAATGTTTGTCTGCTAGACTAGGGAGCTCTGAATTTGCCATTAGTTTCTATTTGTATAACAATTCAATGTAATTAGGATTGCTCTATTATTCTACTGAAATTAAATATTAGTGAGCATAGCTGGAGAAAATTGCTAATCTGCTAATGATTCTCAATATAGATTTATTCTGCTTTGTATACTCATAATAATGATGCCTTGTTAGTACAAAACAGAGCAGAATATTGACAACATGAAGGAGGACGAGGACCATAGATAGGTCCAGTCAGAGTTAAGGGAAAATGTATTGACTTATTAATACCAGAAGTAATTTACTTAGCCAACCTCAGGTGTGATTGGCTGCAGTCAGTTGCATGAAATATCCCATTCATTACTTGTGTTTGTATCAAAATGCCTCCTTGTACTTCCATATAGTTGTACTTGGCACTGCTGCTTTCCTCCTGCTTCCTATTCTGCAGTCGTGCCAATTGGTGCTGGCTGCTGTGGGAACTTTGGTGCTACCATCCACTCTGAACCAGGCAGCAGCTTCAGGGTTCCCATTCCCACATCAGTCTACCTCAGTCATCATGGTAGAGGCACCAAAAGAATCTGGTGCACACTTTACTCTCAGGTTGAATGCTGTAATTAGGTGCAGTGCCATCCAAGGCACCAAAGCGAAATTTATTTTTACTAAAAGAAAATCTGTAATTTGTTAGGCACCTAGGGCCTGCCCCTTTAAGGCTGTCACCCTAAGCTCAGGCCCTCAGGTACCCATATATAAATACAGTCCTGAACATAACTGCAACAATTTTGACACATTGGCTGCAATTACATCAGCTTAGGGTACAGGTGAGAGTCATTGGGAGAGGCCCTAATGCTTGTTAATATAAAAGGGAGTATTTTTGGATGACACTGATCCTTAAGATTATTTAATTAAAATGACTGTAAAATATATAATATGGGTACATTTCAATAGCTGTTAGATATTTAAATGTAAACATGCTAATATTATTATTCACACCTAATGAAGATATTTTCTCATGCATGTTATATTGATTGCTCATATTCCAAGGCTCATTTGCAACAGTTGTACTACCTTTCCTTGAAACACCCACGTAGCCTCTTGTGCCTTTAATTTCTCTTGAGATTAGTTACACTTCAGATGAACTGGATTTTCAAAGAAATTATTGATTCTCTAATACTTCATTTGACATGGGGATTTTAATTTTTGACCCTCTGCCATCTCTAAAGATGTTTCATACATCAAACATTTTTAGTCCATCAATAAGTGTATCAAAACAGCACCAATTAAAATACCATACACAATAAGCTTACAACTCCAACTTGCACCAATGTGCCGATTTCACCTATTTTAGTTGCAATGCAAGAGGCATTCTCATTGTGTTGTTTCAATACTAAAAACTCTGTTGTGTTGTTATTTTTCTACAAATGTTTGTTTTGCCTGTTCACTTATATATTGTAAAGAACCATGGACACCCAAAGCATTTGTGTTATGCTAGCTGGAGTGTATCACAAACCAAATACACCAATGTATTATACACCCATGAGAGCCCATTCTGGGTGTGAGAGGTCTGAATGTAACACATGGGGCAGATTTACTAAATTCGTGTGAATGATTTGAAATTCGATCGAATTAAAAATTTCTAAAATTTTCAAAAATGCAAATTAGTCCACTTCGACCATCGAATTTGCAAAATTCGATCATATCGAATAGATCGAGTGAAAACCTATTTGATCATTCGACCATTCGATGGTCGGAGTTCATCCCCTTCAAATTTTTATACTATGGCCTACTTCGCCAGATTAAAGCTACCGAATTGTAATTGAATACTATGGAAAGCCCCCATAGGCTTTTTTAAGTTTTATGTTTGAATACAAATCGTACGATCGAATGCTTCGATCGTTCGATTCATACGATTTTTTCGAACAATCGAACAAAATTTTACATTTTTTTTTTCAGAAAATCATTTCATCATATGATTTTATCGAAAAAATCGAATAGCGGTAAAATCCAACAAATTCGATGTTCGATTTTGTTGGATTTTACGTTTAAAAATCGTAAAAGGGTAGAATTAGAGGACTAAAAGCCCTTGATATCCGACCCTTGATAAATCTGCCCCATACTCTACTAAAAGCCACCCTAAGATAATCATGGGAGCATCCTGCTAATAATAGCATTACTCAAAAGCTAGTTAAAAGAAGTAAAACATTTAGAATAATTATGGACCAAGTCTAACCTGTGTAAGAAATACATTTTTGTATGACATTACCATTTTAAAATAGTCTCACAGTCAGGTATTTATGTCATTTATTTTCTATGTCCACTGCATAGGAAAATTGGACAGCAATGTTTAAAGGGATACTGTCATGGGAAAGCATGTTTTTCAAAATGTAGTTAATAAAGCTGCTGCAGAAAACTTCTGCCCTCAAATTTGTATTTCAGAAGAGCAACCTCATTTTTTTTCTATTTAATTTTTAAATTTGACATGGGGCTAGATATATTGTCAGTTTCCCATGTGCCCCCAGTCATGAGACTTGTGCTCTAATAAACTTCAATCACTCTTTACTGCTGTACTGCAAATAGGAGTGATATCACCTCCCCCCCAGCAGCCTAACAACAGAACAATGGGAAGGTAACCAGATAACAGCTCACTAACACAATATAACAGCTCCCTGGTTCATCTAAGAACAGCACTCAATAGTAAAAATCCAGGTCCCACTGCCACACATTCAGTAACTTTGAGCAGAAGAAACAACAGCTTGCCAGAAAGTAGTTCCATCCTAAAGTGTTGGCTCTTTTTAAAAGCACACAATTCAGGAATTACATTTTATGTGGTAGAGTGAATTATTTGCAGTGTAAACAGTGTATTTTAGAAATAAAAACTACTCCATAAAAATCATGAAATAATTAAATCCCATTAAATACAATTCTCAGACCTGCAGAACCATGTATAGCAATATTCTGATATATTGAGAATGCCCCCTCTCAATTCTTCTTGCACAACATGTAAACTTACAGTAACTATAGGTTCCCTTTAAATCATTGCACAAGAATGGACACTTACAACTTAAATGAGTAGTTGGTGCAATGACTAGGACTTACGTATATTGAACATTCTTTTTCCCTATTCTGTCAATGAGGTGACATCTATAGTTTTTGTATTTCTTGCTCTAAACAACCCAGCCTCCCACTGTGAAGCTGTTTGTACAAATCACTCCAACTACAGCCTGTTATGTTTTTAGATAAAGAGCAGCTCATTACACAAAGGCTTCTCAATAGGTTGCTGGTTTGTTTGATTTTGCTCTCTGGGTTCAAGCTTAAGGGCTCATCCAGACACGAAGATTCGGGAAGATTTGTCGCCTGGCGACAAACACCTCTTCTTTGGGGTGACAAATCTCCCTGAATGGCTTCCTGGTATCTAGCACCCGCTAGCGCTAAAGTCACCTGCGCCTATTCACAAGCAGCGATGCATTTTTCAGAGTCGCTCAAAATTGCCTCACGAAGCAATTTCGAGCGACTTTTAAGAACGCGTCCCCGCGTGTGAATAGGCACAGGCGAATTTAGCGCTAGCGGGTGCGAGATACCAGGAAGCCATTCAGGGAGATTTGTCGCCCCAAAAAAGAGGCGCTTAGTCGCCAGGCGACAAATCTCCCCGAATCTTCGCATCTGGATTAGCCCTAGAAGAACAGCAAAATTAATTGTGTGATTGGGTGTGTAAAAAGCATGTGAACTGGCCTTTTATATTTTTATGATGATAAATGATAATTAAAGTTGATAAATTCTTAAGTTATGAAAATGATGGCGTGTGCATCAGGCTATGGTAGGTGATAAAGGTCAATTATAAAATTACACATCATCAAGGTTAACTGGGAAAATTTCAACTTCACCTATGCAATAAAGTACACTTACTACTGTATATTTCACTGGCAAGAAACTGTCAGTTTTACATGCTTTGTAATTGAGATTGTATACAAATGATGAGAATAATATTTAGGTTGCAAACAGGCAAAATTCCTGGAAGTTTCTTTTTATAACCTTCTTAAATTACTATCTGATCACTAGATTATTGGCACTTATATAAATCTAGGTTTATAGGTCCCAAATCCATTACTCAAGCCTGGTTGATTTATTCCTCTAATGGAGTCATCACTGTTAAGCACTGAGGGTAGGAAATATATATCTAAGATGATCGCAGCAGTCTCTGTGCAAAGTCTGTCAAGTAAAAGATGTCTTTGGAAAAAAAAGAGGCTATAAAGGGCAAAAACGATCACAGAACAGCAATTTCACACCTCTGGTTTTAAACTGACTTTAGTATTCCGCAATGCAGATAAGATTAAACATCCATTTTATTCCCAGGATTTAAACTACATTCTGTATACTGGAACAGTGATGAGGTTAACGTCAACACCCACACCAGATTTTAAAGTTAGACTGTATAAATATATATTCAGCCTATACATAAAAACGCACACACATTGTAAGTTCTTCCAGTGGTGTAACTAGATATTTCTGGCCCCACAGCAAATTATTTTTTAGGACCCCCAAAATGTCTAGAAGTTGGCCTGTACAAATATTTATTGAAATTGTATATCAATAAGGGCTTCATGGGGCCCCTATAAATCCTGGTCCCCTGTCTGCTTCCTCTGTAGTTATGCCACTGGGTACTTCAGAAAGAACAGTGTGTATTGTATGTGCAAATCCAAATATAACAGCATATAATACCTTCCACAGCAATAGCCCCAAATAATAAATCGTGTATTTGAATTCCTATATGACAAAAGCCAGTGCTATAATTAAGTCTTATTTGAATTCAGTAGTGTTAGAATTCTTACAAGGTATATATTTATTACTGCATTCTAAGGTTAATAAATCACGGGTTTTATTATAACGTGTTGAAAGACAGTTATGATATTTATAATCCATGGTGAAGTTAATATTCTCTTTAGAAAAAGAAAAGAACACCCGTAACTATTAGACATGCTGTCGTATGAAACAGAATGTATGAAGTTGATTTCCAATTCTATTACAGCTTTTAGGCAGCTCCATCACCAGTATATTCCATTTTTGTCTCCCTCTTTCAAGTTATAATATGTTGTTAATATTCCATGTATTTTATTTGAGAAATTTCATTATTAGCTCATACGAGTTCATTTACAGTGCAAGATGGATTTGTGCTTGGAACACTGTAAGCAATTTTCCAGTATGCATTTTGGGTCTGTCTCAGCGTTCGGCGGTGATGTCACTGGTGCTTGTCAATTACCCAAAGCCTGCTTGTGAAAATTTTTACACAAAATATAAACAAATTGAAAAGTTCCATGGGCCCCTCAGCACTGTTGGCTCATAGGCTATAGTCTAGGTTATCCTATTAATCTGCCCCTGTGCACTGCTGTTCTGTCTCTTGAAACAAAGCAGCAGAAGTCAGTCTTGCATGTTTTTTTGACAGGTCTGTTAATCATCTGCCTTCTTATACATTGTTTCAAAATGCATTTATATGCACATATTTTCTATATTCACTAATAACTTTTAAGGCCCTTCAATGCATACTGGAAAGTTGCATAGAACTACAATTCATTTTATTAAGCAGCATTTTCATTTTTACAGCCCTTTTAAAGGGAGTGGATTTCTAACCACAGATTCAAAATATAAATTATAGAAAAGTATTAAAAATCTGATAATGATAAATATATTTAGTTCTCTTGATAAATATATTTATTAATTTTTCAGTCAATATTGATGACTAACATGAGTTAGCCAAACAGAGATTGTGATGTATATGTAAGAAACAAATGGTTATCTATCATTATTATATTGTCTGCTCCTATGGCAGCAATCAGTGGTTCCACAGACTCCAGAAGTCACTATAGGCTTTAGGAAGCTGACCTCACTGTCTGCAGACATGGCTTAATTGACAAGTAATACAATCAACTCCTGAATGCAAGTGTGTCTGGTTACATGATATTCTTCTGTTGAGTTTCACAGATATTTGATCTCTGTTTATTTCTACATATGCCATGTGATTCTTTCTTCCTGCTCGCAATTAATTGAGATGTTTGGTAATACATACTAAATACATCAGTAATAGCATTGATTTTAACTTCCACTCTGCTAATATACCAAAGCTATCACCAAAAGATCATAAGCCTCTATTGGCACACGCTGAAGCATTCACTATATATATATATACTGTAGTTCAGTCTGCTTAATTTGGAGTAATACTGCATCGTAAAAAGGATGGCAGATACACTGACTTTGATACATTATTATGTACTTATTGAGGGAATATTATGGAAAATGTAAATGATCTAAACTTAGTTTTGCACCAATCACATATGGTTAATCTACCATGTCTGAACACATTAGAGATGTATTTTAATTGCACTAAGCTGAGTTGTGATGGGCAAAATATCTACCAGCATGGTAATCTTACTTGGGGTTCTTCTTTAAGTATCTTTGCACTTAATTCTTTAGTTTCAAAAATCACAAGTTATTGGCAAGCCGAGGGTTAATTAAATACAGAAAGTGTAAAAAGAAGAAGCAAAGTCAACAATCACTGGGGGAGTACCAAAAGTTAGGCACCCCACTGTAATTGTAATAACTTTCCTGATACCTGGGCCGGTGCTCCTGTTAACAGAAAACTGCACTAAACCGGGTTCTTCTCAGTGAGCACCATATTAATCGTGAGGTTGCGCATATACAGTAGACTGAATAGTTAAATAAACTGTAACAAAAGGAGAAGAACACAGTCTATTTAACTTTACTGCAAGTGTCAGCACTGGGGTAGCAAAAAAAAGAAGCAGAGAAGGAAGATTGCTCTGTGGTGCTCACTGAGAAGAACCCCAGGCAGTTTCCTGCAGAAAGTGGTAGTGACGGGTGGAAGCTCTCTGCCTTGCATTTTTTTTCTAGCATAAAGCAGTAAGTGGGGGGGGGGTTGCATAGGCAGATGGTCTTTGGTCAGTCAAAATACATGTACAGTACCATTCCACTGAAAAGATCTTCCATGACATCTACACATATAGCCTTTTTTATACATTCATTATAGACTATGAACTCTGGGTTCTTGTCATTGTTTATGTTGCATGGATATCTAAGAAATGTTTCTTTGTAATTAGGTGAGTGCAATGGCTTATTTTGATGAGTTCTTTATACATTTACCTTAATTATGAAATCAGTTTCCAAACACTGTCTTCTTTTCTATAAATGTGCCTATAACGTCTTCATATACACGTTCCCGCTTTCATTCATAGCATAAACACAAATGACAGAGTGAATACAGATTGGAGGGAATCACACTCCCCTTGATAAAACATTCTTGTATTATTTAGACTATGTCTTGTCAGTTATTGAGTAGGCCAAGGTTAAAAAGACAAAAGGGGTTTAATAGTGATTTTTTTTTTCCATAATATATTTTCTCTTGTTGGTTCGTTTTTATAAATACATATGTATTTTTTTTGTGGGGTGTACGCTTATCTTATCTCACTTGGTGCAAAGAGCAAGGCCAGGAGGTAAAACACAGCCCATTCCTTATTGACTGCCTCCTGCTGCTTCATACCTTGCTCATCTGGAAAACACAAGGTACAGGGCAGGTAGGAGGACACATACTGTACATGCCTCCCCTTGCCCTCCTTTTACTAATGCAGCACAGACTAATAAAGTCAGCGAAGAATTAGCAAAGGAAGCTGCATGTCTCTGTACTTCAAAAAGAGGCAAAAAGAGGCCTGTGGCTATTTGCATACACCCAAATGCAGTGTGCAAAGTGCAAGCATGCAGACTGGAGTATTGCACTTAAATGGGCAGCAGTAACATATAAGGATATATTTAAATGTAGGAGGATATGATTCAAAGCACAATAAAGGAGTTATCCACCATTTTTCTGCACTTTACAGAGACCTGCAGCTGGCCCTGTGAATACAGTGCTGCCTGTGTTTGGCAGCACTGTATTCACGAGGGGCAGGTAGGGGTAGGAATACAGGCATCCCCCTCCCAACCCCTTCTTTTCCTTTAACTTGCACACCATTCAGACACAAACATCCAAAAGGTTGTGGTGAATCAAATGGTCACACGCAGGTCGTTGCTGCTAAAGTTAAAGTTGCTTTATTTTACAAATAAAGCACCTTTAACTTTTGCAGCAACGACCTGCGTGTGACCATTTGATTCACCACAACCTTTTGGATGTTTGTAACAAAGCTTTAATGGACGGAAGCAGTGGTTGAAGGTCATTGTTACTGAATCGACACACTACTAATTGTGAACCATTCAGACACAAGTTAGGGAGCAGCATAAGGCATAGGCCATAATAGGTCCATGTACTTACAGCCTTAGGGGGATTGTAATAAAAGTCGCAATGGAAAAATATCGCAATGCGAAAAGTTTTGCCTCTATTGAACAAATTTGCCTTTGCACAAATTTATTATAGCGTTTGCGAACCCGGAAACTGTTCATCAACCACTTCCGACAGTGGAAGAAGGTTTGCAAATTTTATAGCTTGCATCACTGCACAGTGAATGTAATAAAACTACTTACTGAAAAAGTTGTTTGCTCCAAAAGATTACGACACCTTCAAGCACTTCTTAAAAGTGGGAAATGCGCAATTAAAACCTGCAATGCAATAATAGTTAAAGGAAGAGCATTACTTTGTGAAATGCAAACTTTTATTATTTGTGCAAATTCTTTTGCTCTTTGCGCCTTTTATTACATCCCCCATGTCTGAAATGTGTGCATGAGAAGAGGTATTAAACTGTTTAAATAAACTGAAATAATACCATTAGAAATTATGGGAGGGGCTGTAGCATTTACTCTGCATCGCCCAGATATTCAGATTTAGGTTTTTCACTGAAATCCTTTATATAACTACACAACAAGGTACATGAAAGCAACTGAAGACTGTGAAACCTATTAAGGTACTGCACTAAAAATGCCTTTGAACCTGCACCACCTTAGCACATTGTGTCTTCTGAAAATTCAAACAAATATCTGGTTATGCTACAGTCAATATACACTTATTGACAAAACTGGCTTAGAAAACATGTTTGCGACATGTCTATGTGGAACACAGATTGATTTTGTTTTTCCCTGAAGCCAATTAGAACATATTCAATTGGTGCAAACCATTTGCTAAACGAAGTCCTGCTTCAGTTACAGCCGTCTTAGGGCCCTTACACACGGGCGTTTTGGACCTGCGCTCCCCTGCATTGCGTTTGGCTGCGTTCAGCCGCAGGGGAGCTGCGCACCTCATTCTTTTCAATGAGGTTGTACCCACGAGACGCGTGTAAGCGCCGAACACAGGTTCAGACGCAACATGCTGCATTTTTCCTGCGTTTGGTGCCTACATGCGTTCGTGTGAGTACAGCCCCATTGAAAATAATTGAGTGCGTCTAATGCAGCAAAACGGAACGCAGGGGAGGGCAGGTAAAAACGCCCGTGTGTAAGGGCCCTAAAGAGTATTGAAAGTAGCACCTTGTAATTACATTATGGGATGGCATGCTTCATAGCTTCTCTGCTCACTACTATTATTACTGCTGAAGAAAATGAATAAACTTTAGAACACACTAATAGTGATGGACGAATAAATTCGCCCTAGGCGAATTCGCAGCGAATTTCCGACATTCGCCGATGGCGAAAGTTTCGGCAAAACGCTCACAAAAATTTGCAGCGCGTCTCGTTTCGTTGCGCGCCGAGTTTGTCACGCGTCGAGTTCGTTGCGCATCGAGTTCTCCGATTCACTTCAAAACACCACAATCTGTGCAGTGAAAAATATTTTTAAAGATAAATGAATATATATTAAAATATGCCTTTTTAATTTTTCACTATTTTAAATAATAATCACAGATGTTTTTAAGAAGCTGGCAAAATGGGAGGCCTTTTTTTCTTTTGAAAAGATAAGAGTCCACTAACAATGCAGGGCATGTGTGTATACTAAGTGAAACAGGCGTGTAAATTGCTCTTCTCATTGACTCCAATGCTATTCAGCACATTCACACACAAACCAAAAGATGCCATTTTTTACAAATTTTTTTCACATTTCCATACCTCCCAACATTTTGGAAGTAAAAAGAGGGACAGAATTTTTTTTTCCCATACATAGCGCTGCAACATTTTGACCACACCCATTTTTGTGGCCACACCCACTAATTAACATGTTCGTTTTACCAAATTTGGCAGGTTATGAAAGTTTGAAAATATTTCTCCTTATCTAAACTGTTACAAATACAATCAATGACTTATTTTATTATATCAAAATTGTTAAAAAGCATCTTTTTTGCACCTGTTAGCTGTTCTTCTAGGCTCTCTGCCAAAAGCCAATTAAGTTAGAAACTTTATTTCTTTTTCTGGCTATTCTGTGCAGAGAAAAGAGGGACTTTCCAATACAAATGAAATGAGGGACTGCAGGTTGCACTGTCAAAAGAGGGAATGTCCCTCCAAAAAAAAGGGACCGTGGGGGTATGTATTTCACATGGCAGTTTTATCACATTGCACTGTGGGTCAAAACTGACGCGCGTCAATATAAGCGCGTGTAAACCTGACAAAACATCAGCTCATTTCGCAAATTTTTTCACCGTTTCGCAAATTTCGCTGAAAATTCGCAAATTTTTCAGCGGAGCAAATGCCACAGATTCGCCCATCACTACACACTAACTTTCCACACACACAACCATTTTTTTGGAAAATCCAACTGTTTTGTTTCTGGGATTATGAACAATGTGTCTGCTCACATGAATATTGCATCGATCTATTCATTTAAAAAACCAGACACTTCAACTAATTGATTACTTTGGTATTACATTTAAGATACATTTTAAATCTGTTCAGATTACTTTTATACAATTATTACTAAGTTTACTGTTTAATATTTTTGTTTAAGATCCTCCAGTGTTTCTAAAATGTGTCATATTCCCAATGTGTAATAGGGTCCCTGAAATACACATATAAACAAAATAGCAGGTAAAAGTTCTTTTGGCAGTCCCCCAAGCCCCAGAAGAATTCCAGGGATGAATTACAATTGTAAGTATACCTTCCATGTGGTTTGTGCATTATTCTGCTGGGAATAATTGTAGTAATTGTAATAATCAAGTAACCCGACCTGTTTCCTAGCTGTTCTGCCTTATGCACCAAGGCTGCACCTCTGCCAAAACAAATTTGTCCCTCTGAGATATGTATGTCTGAATTCCAGGAGTCATTGTAGTACTGAATGTATCCCATGGAACCTTGAATATTTCCGGTAGTCGGTTCAATGCATTATTGAATGGAAATCTGATTTCTGGATTCAAGGTACCCTATGCCACTGCTGTTACCATTTCAGATTACGCGGGTGACTGGTATAGGGTAGTACTCATGCTAATACTTTTCCATCAAAACTGTATTTTAGCCAGCCCAAGCATGACTTCCCAGCTGTACAGCTATACAGTCTGTGGGTATTACTTGTGATTGGGCTCATTCTGAATGTGTCCCCTTGATCTTTCTGACAAAGACTAACTCTTATGAATCCCAAGATGCAGTGCTTCCACCAGTGCCAGGTTGCCAGCAAGATTTTAACAAAAACATCTACTAAATGAACGGGTCAGACAGAAGTTGAACATCTGAAACAGAGGCTGGCAAAACAACTACCTGATGTAACTCTGGAAGGGGTGGTTGTTTTTGTTGAGCATGTACAAATGGCACAACACATTAAGAGTAAGGAGAGACAAATAAACAAATTCACCACCTTAATGTCATGAAGCAGCAGTTGAAAAAGGACAGAAGAGTAAACCTTGAGGCAGAAAGATGAGACACCAAAGAACACCAAAGACAGATAGGGTACTAACTCAACCGAAAAAGGACCTGCTAGCCAGGGAGTTAAACTATGCAGTGACACCACA
Source organism: Xenopus borealis (assembly GCA_024363595.1). NCBI lineage: Eukaryota > Metazoa > Chordata > Amphibia > Anura > Pipidae > Xenopus > Xenopus borealis. Next base: position 74,271,530 of record CM044437.1, read on the forward strand.
ATACATCCCAGTAGTTGAACTCATCAAAGCCACAGAATCTGCCATCAATAATAATCACATAAAAAAGGAAAAAGCGGAACAACCCCGGCTAAAAGTGCCAGTTGCCTTGTCACGTGCCAGAACACCTCCCTCTAACCTTACTACACAAGAGAGGAAAACTCTGTTCTCTGAGTAAAGTCCCAAACATCACTATCCTGCCAGCAGATAAAGGGTGATGCACAGTTGTGCTCAACACAACTGACTATAACTGCAAGATAACCACACTACTCAGTGACAGCAATACATACAGATGAAGCCACTTTGGATTGTGCATTTGACACATAATAACTTAACTCATCTATCCCATTTATCCCACTTAGCACAGAATATTGTGTCACAGCATCCCATCCAATTAAAGAGTTCACCATTGAAAACAATGGTGCTGTGGAAATGAAAAGGTTAAATGCATTAAATGAGTTAAGAGAACTTATCATAACTGACACAGAGTCCAAGGTCACAGAGCAAAAATATCTCAGAGAAGTTTTGAAAGCATGTGGCTACCCAGATTGGGCCCAACAGGAACACCAATATAAATAACCACCCAGAGACACATAGTAGGCGAAACATAGTCATCCCACATGTAGCTGGAGTGTCAGAGAAACTCAGGAGGATTTTTAACAAACACCACGTCCCTGTGTTTTTCAAACCTAGCAACACACTGAGACAAAAACTGGTGCACCCAAAGGATCCAACTGCAAAAGAAAAACAAAGCAATGTGGTATATGCAGTCCAGTGTAGTGAGGAGTGCACCTATACATTGGGGAGACAAACTGCTCACCAAGCGAATGGCTCAGCATAGGAGGATGAACTCTACAGGGCAAGACTCAGCTGTCTTTCTACACCTAAAAGACAATGGACACTCCTTTGAAGATAGCAATCTCCAAATCTTGGATAAAGAAGACCGCTGGTTTGAATGAGGCATGAAAGAGGCGATTCATGTCAAGGTGGAGAAACCATCCCTGAACAGAGGAGGGGGCATTTGACAGCACCTGTCTGCTACATACAGATGTAGTCACTTGGATTTGTAAGTTAAATGCGTCGTGACTCAGGGCTAATTGAAGAAACTGTGTTATCTAAAGTTATCTTAACTCATTTAATGCATTCAACCTTTTCATTAGCATACCAAAGCACCATTGTTTTCAATGGTGAACTCTTTAATTGGATGTGATGCTGTGACACAATATTCTGTGATAAGTGGGATAAATGGGATAAATGAGTTAAGTCACGACGCATTAAACACACAATCCAAAGTGACTGCATCTGTACAATGCTGCTCTCACATCTGTACCCCAGTGGTTTCAGAACACAACACACATTGATTAATGCAACTCTCACAAGTAATCCCTGTTTCTCTGAGTTGCATGGCACATTGGTAATCCTTTCACAGTAATTACACAGAATCAACACCACTGTGAATTTCAGATGTCACCTCTTTGAAGAGTTACAATGTGCCATTGTGATTGGATTACTGGAAGAGTTACTGCAACATTTCCTAAGATATCTTAGCATTCACATTCATGACCATTGGGTCATAGCATAATGTTTAGCTCTCTGTTATTTTAACATACCTAAATCACAAATAGTGTAATAGAAATATCTACAGCTAAATAATCTCATGTTGCATGTCCTGAAAGTAATAGCTATAGTTTTTATTTACATATCTTCATTTTGAATAACTGATATGTATCATGCATAGCTAAAGCAACCAGCTTGCCCTGCCATTTTTAAAACAATATATTATTCACTATAACATGGTGTACTCACTTAGTTTTCATCAGCAAATTCCTGCGTTTCACATACTGGAACTTGCATTGTTCTATTGATGTGGTTGAACCAGTTCATGGTGGGGTGTCTCTATTCACAGGAGATACAATAGTGCATGCTTTCCAAACACCCAAGTGGGTTCATATTACTAGAACAAACTCTGTTAACTCCATCTGTCTCAGTTTTATCTATGAAGTATATATTAGAAAGGTGTAATGTATTCATATATTGGCTAACTACTATGCTCCACTGAGATCCACAGAAACCTCCTAATGTAGATGAAGCTGGCCACTATGTCTGTATAAACTATAACAAACAAGGGAAAGTTGTGCTCACCACTAATTTTTAAAATCATTAAGTGGGGGTGCAATGAGGCTGTGACCACAAAATACATACAGACAAATACTGCACTCAACCCATTATCAATATATTTAGGACACTGAGACACAAAAAATGTTTGTTATAGTTTATACAGGAGCAGGGGCCAGCTCCATGTTGTAGCTCCCACCCTTTCCGGCTAGTCAGGTTGCAAGTAAGCAAGTAAGTTACAAGTAAAATTTAGTCCCTGTGTAAAATGTATAATGAAGCAATAGAATTCTTAATAAATCAGATGAAAGTTGAGTGTAGGACTGACCATACCAGGGATAACTTTGATATAGTTGGCCAGCTTAAACATATTGTAATATTGAAATGGGTTGAGTGCAGAGGACTTCTTGTTTTTGTCTATATGTATTTTGTGGTCACAGCCTCATTGCATCCCCACTTATTGGTTTTAACATTAGTGGTGAGCACAGCTTTCTCTTGTTTGTTATAGTTTATAAAGGAGCAGTGGCCAACTCAGGTCAGCAAGTAAGTTCAGGGTAAAACTTTTGTAAAATGAATACTGAAGCCATAGAATTCTTAATGAATCAGATGTTATTTGAGAGTAGGATTGGCCAGATATGGGATGACTTTGAAGTAGTTGGCCAGCTTAAATATATTGCAATATATGGGCAATGCCTGTTTTGTTTAAAGGGTAAAAGGCATTTTTAGAAGCTTAAGGAACAAAGTAGCTCAGGTTCCTAAATAAATTTATAATGGGTTGAGTGCAGAGGATCTCTTGTATTTGTATGTGAATTTTGGGGTCACAGCCTCATTGCAACCCCACTTAATGTTTTAAAAATGAATGGTGAGCACAACATTCCCTTGCTATTTTCCACCAGGATTAAGCTCAAAGACCCGCCCCCTACCCTTGCAGCTCACGTACCCTACATATGAAGAGCATACAAGGGAACACATGGCACGATTGCCTTTCTATTGCTGTTTGTTTGTGCATGAAGCATCTGTGCAGCAGGAAGAGCTGCACCCTCCTCACTAGCTCATCTGTTGATGTACTATAAATTGGCTGACACGGTGTATTGGCAGATGGAATTTACAAACCTGCTGACCAATATCCATAGTACCTAAATATAGGTTGGGCTAGCCAAGGCAACTCAAATGCGACAATAATTGTATGATATTGTTGGCGAATCTCCTATTTCTTAAGTTGCCTTCTTTATTTCTACCTCCTGCAACAAAGATAATTCAATGCCTTCCTCTCAAGCAGTCTAATAATTATTCTTATCTGTCTGCCTTTCAATGGAATTTACATTTTCATGTTGACCAGCAAAATATAATCCCCCAGTTACAACCACTACAGCTAAATAGTTGGACTGCAATACAGCAAGAATTAATAAATGATTGCCATGCCTTAGTCCCATAGTTAACTGTTTCAGATTTAACCTCCCATCCCTCTTGTTCCAGAGCAGACTCATGCCAGATCACTTACACCCATGCTATTTTGCTCAGCCTGTGCTAAAAGAGGGTAAGCCTTGGGTATCTGGTTTGGTGGATCCTTCCATGGTCTCACAGTCTATGTCATGCTTGCCATTCTTCTCCCTTAGTTAGGTTGGAGGTCACAGGCACACCCAAAAGTGGCCAAATAAGTGGATCAATGCTATCTGGCCATCAATATGAACAGATCAAAAATAATAAACTAATTTATCCAGCTATCACTAATAGCAGGTATAACATAGTAATGACTTGTTGTCAGGTATTGCTTTTCTTTGTATAAAGAATTTTGTTTGCATAATACTTATCTGCCCCCCCCCTCCTCTTTTCTTTCTGTACCCCCCCCCTCCACATTCATTGTGTAAAATGACAAATAAAGATTTGGGGGGGAAAAAGCACTAGGAATATCTCGTAATGAAAAAAAAGAATATTTGTGTAAATGTATTGATTTATTAAATTTGTCAGTAAGGTGATATTCTTTGTTAGGGCCATTCTATCAAATCTGGCGCACAATGCTGCACGTAAATACTCGGATTAATACTGGATTAATTAATATCATCAGCAATATATTTCCAAGCTTTAATCATAAAAAGCCATTTTAGTCTTTGCTAAAACTGAAACATGATTATCTATAATTGAGATTATTCAAGACTCAAATTCAGTGCATCAAATTTGTATTTTATTTTTTTACAGCTATACTCTAGTACAGGAGGAGAACTGAGAGAACTGATGCTGGGGTTGTCTGGTACTGCATTACTATTATTTTCATGACTGTAATCTTCTGTACCATCTCCTGTGCGTCTATTTATGCCTCTATCAGCAAATGGCCATTGGAGGTTTCAGTTGTTCCTTCCCTTACATTAGCTTCAGCAATTTTCCATTATCTGGTATATTTAATGTATCTGATCAATCACAGATTCCCTTCCATGTTGTTTCTCTAGTTACTGTTCTTTTATCTCTGCTAGCAAAAATGCTTTTCCCTTTCTTCCAGATATTTATTCACTGACACTCATGATAATCACATTGGTGACAGCACTCATAGTCATAAATCCTTTTTACTTACTGGCCTCTTAAAGTATCACTTTGTAGAGAGGCAACACTTTGCATTATTGTGTTCGTTTAACAAACAAACTTCAGGGATATTAACGGATAATATATAATAATGCTATTATTTAAATATATATAAGTTTTGAACAAAATTAAACGTTTTTTAAAGTTGGTGTTGGTAAATAATAATTACTTTAAAGGGCACATATACCTTTGTTTTGTACACAGTTGATAAAGATAATTTATTGATTTTAATTGAAGATATTGCTATATTTTGCATTTCATAGCCTGAAAAGTGGCCAAGTCCCACCCCTTTCTCTTACTTCTGGTCTTTTATTTCTCACTGTCTCCCTGTGGTGCTGCCGGGTCTTTGCCACTGAGAATAGGGCTGTGTGGAAAGGTTGGAAAGATGTGGGAGGAGCTATCCAGTGACAGCAGACTAACCAGCTGTGCTATACTAATCTGGCAGCTTTCCCTGTGCTGTAATAGTGATATTCTATGGATCGGGTGCTCCTGTAACTGCATCCTGTTACAGCTAAAAATATTTTGACTGCTGGTTGGATCGCACTCTTTGCTAAATGCAAAAACCACACAACTCGGCTTCTATAAGAAACCTTATTTAACAAAGCATTGGCTTAGACAATGAATGGGACCTTTCAGGTCTTCTGTATCCTTCTATCAGAATGATGGTTTCTTGTTCACCACTGCATATTATACTGAAGGGAAAATATTACATTAAAATATAAGCAAAGCTGGGGGGGGGAGCACCAGGCATGTACCTTCCCTGCCTCCTACTTCCTAGTCTGGTCCTTGCTTGCTGCTCTGTGGAGCCTTTTCATGCGCACCGGGTGCTGCAACAGGCCAGATTGCCTAGGACGCTTGGTTGGTCTGGCCCAGCGCTACCTATGATTACACTATTGATGACACACAGTATATATATAGTGTATAATGTACCCCCTATTGTAAAATATAAGAATAGTGTAGGTCACCAAGGTGCTTTTATAAAGGTCATGGAACTCCACATATTTTAAAACAGGTTTTTTGTTTAATTATAATCCACAGGTTTCAGTGAGTGATGTGAAAGAAATTACACCACTGAGCACTGGTTATGACTGATGACATCCCTATGCAAACCATATACAGGATGGTTAATAGTGAGCAATATTTTCCCAGCTATGGTCCAAAGATGTTTTTTTTAAATGCAATGATTAATTAGTATGTTGCTATACTTTGGCATAGCTTCATAGACTATCAGTGCCTCTGTTATAATAGCTTAACAGTATTAGTACTGAATAATATCTTTATGGCATAAAGTGGACACTAGTTTGAGAGTCCAGTAACCATTTTAAATAATGCAGAGGTTCTAAGTCCAAGCATGATTGATTCTATCTGTACATTGTGTAGGCATTGATGTGGTTTTTGTTGAATTATATATTGAGAAACACCTTCAGGATTTATAACTATAGTGATTTTAAGTATTTTAATTGGTAAAGGTAAATGGCAACATATTCTGCATTTGTCCCAGGTACAGTCCCTCTACAACCTACTTATTCAACTACATAGTAAAACTCCATCATGTTCACCCTTCCTTCCCTTCCATGTTAGTGGTTGCCAGTTAGGTGCTACCTTTCCTTTGCTTGCCCAGGAAAATACAATTAGTTTCATATGCTTTAACATTTTTAATAACAAAGATTTTATATCAAATGCCCCAGATATCCAAGTCAAAACTAAGCACTTCCAGCTTCAATATGACAGTCTTAACATTATTGTACTGCTTGTTGCATGGATCCTTCTCTTGAAAGCCACTTTTATATATTGTGTTATTTAGCTCTAGGAATCAGATGAGAGCTTTGATACATCATTACAACTGGAACAACATTGAACATTGTGTTCCCTGGAACAGGGCTGAGGTAAGGCTAGAATCACTGACTCATGTATTATGTCAATTTTTTTTTATATTATGGAATCAATCTGCTACACAGTGCAGAATTCTCTTGATGCTATCAGTTAATTGCAGTAAAATCCTTGCAGCAGAAGAAAGGTTAAATGCATTAGTGCAGATCATAACTGCACATAGGCAGAAAAAAATGGCACAGCTCACCTGTTAGAGAATGGTGGTTACATTAATGGATTTATGTCAAATGTCTAAAATGAATTATACGGTGTCCACTTAATTAGCTTCTTAAACAGTCACGCTAAAAGCATGAAACCAACAGTCAGGATAAAAGCATGGAACCGAAAACTGAATGAATGAAGGTGAATGGCAGATTCATCATGAAGATGCAGCTAGAAGATATCATGGTGCCATTACTGTAACTACTTTGAGATTTCTGTAACTACATCTGGAAAATTGTGATCTGAAGGTTGCAGCACTAGATTGTTAGTAAAATATTTGTCATGTTTTGTTGGAAAACATTGTTTGGATTAATATTGTAAATACTGTGGATTATTAAAATTAAGCTATTAATAAAACCACTCAAAAGGATCACAATAAAAACCATCTTCTTACACTTCTGGCCTATAATTTGGTTCTAGATTGTGATTCTAAAATGCCCATTTCACTACTAGAACCAAATTAAGCTTGTCTTTATGCCTATACTATATCTGTCTACACAATGCAATGCTCCTCAGTTAAATAACATCTAAAGAAGCTCTAGTTGCCCAAGCCTGTTGCAATGAGATAGCAAATTATCCTATTAGCATCAAGGGAATGGCTGGATGTATTTAAAGACTGTAAACTGTGAATTTCTTTAAATTTAGGTGCTTATCAGTTGCATTTTTTACCGGTGGGTACAGAACGGTGGGTACAGGCTGCACACATTGAAATAAGGAAAACTACCTGGGTGCTCTAGTTAAAAAATAAAGTGTGTCCATGGTACTGGCACTTTCAGGATTTTATGAAAGTTCAAACAGTGGATATTGTGAATGAAAAAGAACAGGTTTATTAATCCGAACAGGTTTATTAATCCAACATTTCGGTTCCCCACAGGAACCTTTCTCAGGGACAAAGTCTACCCCCACCCTTAGTCACTCAACCCATATCACAATTATATATAAAAAAAAGACAAAAAAGTAAGTGAAAATGCATAGAAAAATGCAAAGAGAACCATTGTAGTGAGTATTAAGCTAAAGAACATGCCTAATGGTCATAACACTGGGTCACTTGGTATAGAATTTGTTTTATAGGCCCACTCAAGCATATAATAAAAGCCAGACCGGAAGTGGGTTACTGAAGTGTTGAGATGTGCGCTAAGATTGCCCAAATCTGCTTAATCATGGTACCAATTACAAAGGGCCATGCAGCATACACAAGATTCTCTACTACGTGGGAGGACAGCAGCCCCCAAGGGCCCAACACCCTTGATTTTCACCACCATGTATACATTAGTGACCAAACAATTTTCGAGGACGATAAAATCCAGATGGCCTATGATCAACATGGAGGAATCATTTACAGTCGCTATTAAGGAGGCTTGATAAAGGGCTGGTTGGGCCTGAAACGTTGCCACTTTGTATGATGTGGGCACAATAAATAACTTTTTTATGCACCTTTGCAATTGAATACAGTGTGCTGCTGGTTTTCTTCTGCAACATGGAGGAATCATTGTCATTATGCTCCCGAAAAGGAGGTGTATGTAGATGGGTAGGGAATTAGCTCTGTGAAATAGTGCAATTACTGGGAGCCGGTGGGTACTTAGTGATACGCTCTGGCGCAAAAAAAAAAGGGAGGTGTTTTGCGGAAGGTGACGAGTGAAGTACGGATTGATGATAGTAGCGGCTAGATATTGAATTAAAGGGAGGCGGGACCAGAAGGGGGGTGCAGTGCGGAGGCTACACTGACTGACTGAGGACAACCACCTATTTGTTTTTAATGCTTATCTTCACCTATACACCTCACGCTATGATGGTACTGTAACTATGCTATCACCAACACTAATATAAGGTTTATTGGCAAGATACACCAACAGCAGCTGTACACAAGATCAGCACATAGAAATGAACAGTTCCTATGGCTGTTACAGCCCGCAGTGTGTGCCCTACATTGTAGTTGTTTGAAAAGAACAGGAGCCGAAACATTGAAATAAATTACATCTTTTTGATTTACTAAAGACCTGTGAGTGCGGTTTTGTTTGATGTTTGGATACCTATTTGATAACCTAGCACCCAGGCATGTGCGCCTGGGTGCAATTCTTAAGTATAATATCAAACATGTCCATAGACATTACGTGACTAAGAGAAGGGGGCATGTGAATTGTATGATCATATCACAAACTATACAAAACCATCATATAACATCTTAGGGCATAAATATATGTAAATAAGGAGTTGCTTATATTAGAACTATATAACATATATTGTATATAATATATTCTGATGGGATACTCTGATATTCTGATATCCAAATAGCAACAATTTTAAATAAACATAATAGTATCACACTAGGTTACCTTCTATCTTGAAAAGATTAAATATTCATATAACTTTACATCAATCTTTGTCTGATATACCATCTAATTTCAGATTGTTTCTAAATAAGGAGGAATTATTATTACCCAATTCTTAATTATAAAAAATAACTGGCAAGGGAATACATTTCAATAAGCCATCTTGGTGCTACAGTGTCCAGGGTCCGTCCACTTGGCTTCCCGTTGTAACAAAACGATCTAAACGATCAATCACCACCTCTATTTATGGGGGGACATGATCTATTAAAATTGCTCGTAAGGTGGGCAGCGGATGTTTATATCCCAGAAAATGTCTAGCCAAAGGAGTGTCAGCTTTACCACTCATCAGGGCCGCACGTATAACAGAGCGGTGATTGTTCATTCGCATCCGAAATGTATAATATATATATTTATATGTACACACACACACACTTATAATATATATATATATATATTATTTATTTATACAGGTGTGGGATTTGCATTATCTGAAAACCTGTTATCCAGAAGGCTCTGAATTACAGAAAGGCTATCTCCCATAGACCTAATTTTATCCAAATAATCCATATTTTAAAAAATGATATGCTTTTTCTCTGTAATAATAAAAGAGTGCCTTGTACATGATCCAAACTAAGATATAATTAATCCTTTTTGGAGGCAAACTCAGCCTATTGGGGTTATTTCATATTTACATGATTCATTAGTAGACAAAGTATGTAGATGCAAATTACAGAAAGAATACTTATTCAGAAAGCCCCAGGTCCCAAACATTCTTCATAACAGGTCCCATACCTGTATATATATATATATATATTAATAACCAGCCAGGTTGACTTCAAAGAGATTTAGGAGTCAATTTATCATGCTGTGTAAAAAGTGTAGTGAAGCATTATCAGTGAGTGATTTTGCCCAGAGCAACCAATCAGCAATTAGATTTCAACAGTTAGAAACCAAAAGCAAAGATCTGAAATGAACTTGCAAAATAACCCTAATTTCATTAAAGCAGTTAATGAGCCGCCATTAGGTCACATTCAGATGAATCCATTGAGGAATTCATAGTTGGAACTCATTAAAAATTCATCATGAATCCAGCAAATATGATAACTCCAAACAAACCGGCAACACCACTGTGGGGTAATCCAGAATTTCAACCTGGATTAGGAATAGGGATGGCGCGAACTGTTCGCCGGCGAACTTGTTCGCGCGAACATCAGCTGTTCGCGCTCGCCGAAAGTTCGCGAACGTCGTGCGACGTTCGCCAATTTGGGTTCGCCTTAGTTGGCGCTTTTTTTTTGCCATTTCTCCCCCAGACCAGCAGATACATGGCAGCCAATCAGTAAGCTCTCCCTCCTGGACCACCCCCACACCCCCTGGACCACTCCCCTTCCCTATAAAAACCGAAGCCCTGCAGCGTTTTTTCACTCTGCCTGTGTGTGCTGAAGAGCTAGTGTAGGGAGAGAGCTGCCTGTTAGTGATTTCAGGGACAGTGGATAGTAAGTTTGCTGGCTAGTAATCTACTGTTCTTCAAACAACTGCCATCTAGCTGTGTGAGCTTGTTCACATTCTGTCTAAATATCCATAATATTACCCTCTCCAGAAAAAGCACCTGAGTGACTTTTTTCAGGCAGCCATAATATATTTTACGTAATCCGTATCCACCGGTGTAGTAGTGTATACGTTGACCTTGTAGCCATTATTTGCCCTGTAGGCATTTTTTGCCCAGTGTGTTCTTCAAACAACTGCCATCTAGCTGTGTGAGCTTGTTCACATTCTGTCTAAATATCCATAATATTACAGTGTCCACAACCACCTGAGTGACTTTTTTCCCTTTACAGCACAAAACGCAGCGCTGTGTCAACAATGGATTTTTCTGATACATTTTTGCCCTTGATCCCCCTCTGGCATGCCACTGTCCAGGTCGTTGCACCCTTTAAACAACTTTAAAATCATTTTTCTGGCCAGAAATGTCTTTTTTAGCTGTTAAAGTTCGCCTTCCCATTGAAGTCTATGGGGTTCGCGAACCGTTCGCGAACCGTTCGCAATTTTCCGGAAGTTTGCGAACATGTTCGCGAACTTTTTTTCCGCGGTTCGCGCCATCCCTAATTAGGAACCATTTCTCATACATGGTGGCATACAATTCCAATACAATATGCGCAAGATCTATATCAATCTACAGGTATAATGTCTTGGGAAAGCTTTGAAAACAAATTTCATCCTCCCATTGAAGAAAAATTTAGCTTTTTGCAAATCAGTCACTACTTAAATTATCCCCACTCAAAAGGATTAATCTCCTTGATTTACCAATCCTTAATGATGCAAACCAATATGACTCCCCCATCATACATTAAAATTTGGGAACAGGAACTACGTAAAACCTTGGACCCAAACGCATGGTAAAGTGTATGGGAAGGAACTAATAAATGTTCCATAAACATAAATCAAATAGAAACTACCTATAAAATACTAACCCGATGGTATTTTACCCCAGTGCGTTTGAACAAAATGTTTCCAACTCAATCTAAAAACTGTTTTCGAAATTGTGAAGGCGAGGGAAGGATGGAACGATGTATGGAGGCACAAAAGTTCTGGTCACATACTTATGGATTAATTGACTCTGTTACTCACATTCATATTAGAAAAGATCCTTGGGCGGCACTGTTTAATCAATGGATCCCTGATATAAATACCAATTCCAGAAAATTGATTACTAGTGATGGGCGAATCTCCCGAGATTCGCTTCGCCGAAAAATTAGCAAACTGGCGAAAAATTTGCGAAACGAGTCGCGGGACGCCTTTGACGCGCGTTGCGTCGTTTCCGACGCGCGTCGCATCGTTTTCGTCGCATCGTTTTTGGAACACAAAATTCAGATTTAATTTAAAGTTTTTTATTTAGTTCCAAGTTAACAAAGGCAATAATATAACAAATGTCAATTTTTTTTTTTACAATGCAAATATACAAACGGAAATTTTGTATCTATACAATGACCATATGATAAATTTACATCTATTGATTGTAATACAGGTGGAAACTTTGTATGTATACAATGACTATATGATACATTTGCATTTATTGATTGTAAAAAAGAGGAAATGCCAATAAAAAGTTAATTAAAAAAATGAATCATTAATTAATCATTATTTTATAAGTAAGAATACCATTTGCCCAGGTGATCAGTTTCCATAGTCCCCTTGACCAAATACGAGTAATCTACCAGTACCAATCCATAGCAATTATTAACAATGTTCTGTACAGGTACTTATGATAATTCAATATGCTTTTACTAACTTAAACAGCAGGATAATGTATATCAAGCATGGGCCCCATTAAATAGTGTAATGTATCAGAGCACTGTGTAGTAATAGGCAAATCAATATGAGTTTAAAAAAATTACTGAAATATTACTGTTCTGCATAACAGTTCTTTATATATTATATATAATTATATTTTTATAAATTTTTTTATATATACTTAGTCCTGTTAGTTCAGCACACCATTAAAGAGCAAAGATACACACCAGGTGCTACCGTCTCAAGGCGATGTACAAAAATCAAAAAATGAGGTGCACACTGGAAATTTTTTTCAAAAATCTAAAATATCAAAAAGTTTATTGTATCCATGTTAAAAACAGGTTGACGTTTCAGTGTTTTTCTAAGACCTTTATCAAGACCATTGATCGTTGATCTCACATAGAAGATTTCCTTCTTCAATGTTATAATAAAAAATTTGCTTGTACTTGATCCCAACTGAGATATATTTCATCCTTAGTGGAGGCAAAACAAGCCTATTGGGTTTAAATAACGTAAAAAAGATTTTTATTATAAGATTTGGAGATTCAAATTATTGCACATTTTCATGAAAAGAAACATACGGTATCACAATTACGCTATCAGGTCATTGACAATGTGGAGCCACTGAGACGTGGGGGAGACAGGCAATATATGCTTAAGAAATTAGAGATGCGGTGGATTAATATGTTAGGTACTTTATCGCCGGGCGGCCTGAATAGAGAATACACACCAATGTTATTTATTTAAGTAAGTACTTTCCAAAAAACTTGCCTCAGTGTTTGTTTTTAACTGATGTTTACGTGTTTTTAATCCCTTTAAAAAATGTTTTCTTTATTGCATTTTTAGATATGGGAGTTCCTGTTACAGAATAAATCAAGGTTAATCGTGGTTTTAATATAAAAATTTAACCAAGGATGATTGGAATTGAATTTTAATTTAGAGACAAAGTAAAGTAAGATTTTCTATCTTAGACACAATGTTACCATTTTAACATGTTGCCAAATCAGGGCCATGTGATTTTTAAACAAATGTATTTTTTTCACTTATTTTTTTCACTTGTTTCATAAAGTAATTGTTTCACTAAGAATAATAAGTTACACATCACGATGTTAAGTGGTGGACATACAGGTCACGTATAGTTATTGTTTTTTGCATTTTGTATGGATAATTTATAATTAAGTTTGAAAATTTCACTGTGACTTATGGGTAAAATGAAGGGGAGAATTGTAACCCCTCCCACTTAAGGAGTATATAAACACGTGTTCTGATTGTTAAAATTGTGGCTTGAGAAAGGGCCTGTGTAGCCCGAAACGTTGCCTGAAATGCACTTGAAGTAAAGTTTTTCACTTTTGCAAAATAACCGGAGTGCTGCTGCTCTTTTTGAAGTTGTTCAAATTATGGAAAGGACTACTAGCAAAAACTAACAGTTTGGCACTGGTAGAAAGCCACATTTACCCTTTGGCACACTTGGGGGACTCGGAGTATTCCAAATCAGTTTTATTTTTACACAGTACTGATGAATGATACTGTAATGATACTATATGTGTCTCTATATTATAAAACAGAATAAGAATGATATGAAACTTCAGCCTCCTAAAGAGAAAAAGAGCAAAATGTTCAATAGACAGCAGGGATAAAAAAAAAAATGAAACATGAAAGTCTGTTGCCACTTAAGGGGTTAAGGGAGTGATAGCAAAATTTTATTTTACCCTTTGCATTCAACCTTTTTTCTGTCTAAAGAGCTATTCATTTGATACTAACAACCTTCCATTTCTTCATTATTTGTATTGGATAAATTCCAGCAGATGACTGTATTTACTTTACACATTGCATTTTCCCATTGACTGCATGTACTATGATAAGAGTAAAGATGTACAGATATTTATTTGCATGAACAGAACCCCTTGTAGTCCTTATGGAAATACATATCTATATCTATACATAGGGCTGTACTACGTGGGATAAGCTTCCACGACTTACAGGGAACGTATGAATAACCATGTGCCCGGTGTGCTATACGGATGGCATTGACAACGGGCAAAACAGATCAGCCCATCACAAAACTTTGGCTTTCTTCTAAACATTCCTTACCACAATTCAGACACATGCTGATAGACCATATCCCTATTCTACAGAGAGGGTGCGACAGAGAACTGACTCTATTACATTGTGAATCAATGTTGATTTTCAGACTTGACACGTTGGCTCCGAAAGGGTTAAATGTTCCCATGTCCCTCATATTATTAAAAAACTGATGTGAATAATAATAATGAGCATGACAAGTTACAATGATATGTCACAAGCCAGTGGATTATATGGATACAAAATAAGCAACTTTATGGAAACCTTTTTTTGATACAATGGATTATACTTTGCTACTATTTTTATCAACAGGTGTAAGATACATCATCGCGATTAATTGAGAGACTGTGTGAACAAATGAAATCTTTATTGCAGTATTATTGACATGATTAATTGTATCCTGATATATTCACTTGCAGTTGGACGATTTGGATACCTAAAAACATCCATACAAGAGACTTTTATGTGAAATAATTTAGATTATATTACTTAATGTATTTCTTAAGATACACTTTGCTTTTTTCAGGTTTTTCCCCCCCCCCCGATGGTTGATTCACTAAATGGACCCTGTGTTCTGACACTCATCTTCCTGCCGACGTCTTGCTCCCCCGAAGTTGTTGGAGCAAATAAACACTCATATTTTATTTATAGGTTGCATGACCCTCAGATCCCCCTCCAGTAAATACAGAAGATTCACTGTCCTTATTTATAACTTTGGACATATAGGTTATTGGGGGGTGAAGGCCAGGCCCGGACTGGCCATTTGTGGGTTAGGGCAAATGCCAGAGGGGCTGCTATAAGGTCCCATAGAAAGTCAGTGTTTAGTGGGCTGGTGGGGGCTGTTTGGGCCTCTATGTGGGCTGATGGGCCTCTTGTGTACCTGAAATGCCAGGGCCTATTTTAATTCTCAGTCCAGTCCTGGCGAAGGCCAATTTGTGTCTCACCTCATATTCCTAAATAACTATGTCCCAGCACTACTCCGTACTCCAGACGAAGTTAGGCCAGCGCGGTGAAAAGAGCAGAGTATCTGGGTGCCGGTGGGTTCCTGAAGCTTTGCTCTGGCGCTAGGGGGCTCTACTGATTGGAGGACGAGGTGCTGTAGTTGTAGGTGGCTGGCGGAGCACCCGAATGGACAAGCGCATTGACCTATGAGGTTGCGTTAATGGAGGTGGGATGGAAGGTGAAGGGGGCAATTTTGTCTGCTGGAAAGCTTTATTGACTCCTGGAGACTGTAGGTCGGGAGGACGCCGGCACCAGTGGAGGAATTGAGTGTTGGACTAGAAAGAGAAAAAAATTGAAGGGCGACACATGATATGGTGAGCATTGACACTCTTGCAACTGGGGCTACCCATCGAGGGGATGCTGATGATTGTGCCGAATGCGAGTTCTAATATAGAACCCGCGTTCGTTTTAGATAAACATTTTACACTTGCACACTTCACAAACATAAACACTTGACTTACGTTTAAATAAGATTTCCGTACGTTTAATGGTTTGCCACCAGATATACACAGACTGATAGACTTACACGGACCAGCACAGGAGATTGACCAGCTACGCAAGGGTTACAGAGTGCTGAACAAATACATTCACTGATGAGGTCACAAGGGGTTGTTGGCGCCATTTGTTGGCTATATTAAAGGGGTGGTTCACCTTCAAGTTAACTTTTAGTATATTGTAGAAGGGCCAATTCTAAGCAACTTTTCAATTGGTCTTCATTATTTATTTTTCATAGTTTTTTCATGATTTGCAATTTTCTTCTGTTTTTTTGCAGCTTTCAAATGGGGGTCACTGACACCATCTAAAAACAAATGCTCTGTAAGGCTAAAAATGTATTGCTATTGCCACTTTTTATTACTTATCATTCTATTCAGTCCCTCTCCTATTCATATTCCAGTCCCTTATTCAAATCAATGCAGGGTTGCTAGGGTAATTTGTACCCTAGAAACCAAATTGCTGACACAGCAAACTAGAGAGCTGCTGAATAAAAAGCTAAATAACTATAAAACCACAAAGAATAGAAAATGAAAACCAATTGCAAATTGTCTCAGAATATCCCTCTCTACATTATACTAAAAGATAACTCAAAGGTGAACAACCCCTTTAAGGACACTTATTGGCACTGTATACACTTCCTGATGAATGCTCGTGTTTAAGAGCCGAAACGTTGAAATAAAATTAGTTTTTTTGTTTTTTCATACAAGACCTGAGAGTGCGGTTTTCTATTGTTTTTGTATATATATTATATTAGGTGCACTCAAAACTAATTTGCCAACCGCCTGGGTGCAGGTCAAAAAACCAGTATAAGCACTATTAACAAACCAAGGACTTTGTAAGTGAAAAAAAATGAAAACATTTATTTCAACGTTTTGGCTAATATACTCAGGCCGTCTTTAGGAAGACTTCATTTTCTACCTGACCGTAGTGGACCAGAGTCTGGGAGAGGCCCTGGGGTACTCAGAAAGACTACATTGTAATATATGAGAGATTGCTATATTTTGATGCTATATAGCCATATGAAGACAAACACCATGTTAATGTGTTTACTGTTTAAAAATTAAAGGCAAATTCTTTATTTGCTCTACAGCGTTCAGGCAGAAAAAACCATGTTGCTTTCTCACTGCACACAGCCTACATTGCTTGACCAGGGTGGCTAATAATTTTTCTGTGTATGAGACTACTTTTAGACCAGTTGTTATGCGATATCATCACCCGTGCCTCCTGGGCCTTCCTTGTTCAAAGGTAGCTTTGGGTACATTTCAGCCAACAATTCCATTGCAACAGAAATAACACCGCAATCTTGTTTTATGTCCACATATAAGCCTTTCTATTTGCCTGTTTTGCTGATGCTTGACAATTTAAAGTTTAGAAATTAACCTTTTAATGACAAAGAAGCCTTTATGAGGCTCTTTCTATTGTTTATTAAGTAAATTATACCAGACAGCACAAAGGCAAATTATTGAGTGGCATTATATAAAGCATTTCTCTCTCTGTGTCATTTCCACTTTCCCATGTATATGCAACCATGCTCATTTTCTATTTGTATTTAAAAAGGACTGTTCACCAGTATAGGTAGAAGCATGCCTGTAGATTGGGAAGGCACCAGACCTTTGCAAATATGTGCAATTTTTTACACATTAAGGCATCACAGAATGTACCAGTCAAATGGCAAAATCCTGTTTGGTCCACAGCCAATCACTATTATTCCATTTGGCTCTGCAACAGTTGGTAGAGTAGCCACCTCTAATCCAGTAACATATAATGAATCAACAACTGGAGAGCATTGTCAAGAATTAGTGTACTTTAATGAGCACTACATGTTCCAGACCACATGGGCCCTTCCTCGGGTGCATTCAACAAACCTTTTGTTGAATGCACCCGAGGAAGGGCCCATGTGGTCCTAAACATGGAATGTACCAGTCAATATGAACAAGTTTAAAATGTTAAATTTCAGATAAACTATTGAAAGCATGGCAAGGTAGTGCAAAAGGTATGTATCATGTCATCATTTAGTATGTAAGTATGTAAGTATGTGGAACAATTTCCATGGTTTGTATTTTTCAATATGGCGCACAATGCCATGACGTCACTGCACGGCAACCCCACGACCATGGTACTTTGCAAAAACATTTTACGACACCACAGGGTTGAAAGTGTTATTGATCTAATTTCCTGGGTGCACCTAGGCATTATATGTTTTGCTAGATATTCATGAATTGTGTCATCAGAAAACATGTTTTTTTTTCAAAACGCATCAGTTAAAAGTGCTCCTCCAGCAGAATCCTGCACGGAAATCTGTTTTTCAAAATAGCAAACAAATTGTTTCATTTTGAAATCTGAAATGGGGCTAGACATGTTGTTAGTTTTCCAGGTGTCCTCAGTCATGTGACTTGTGCTCTGATAAACTTCAGTCACTCTTCTGTACTGCAGGTTGGAGTGATATCACCCCCTCCCTTTCCCACCCCAGGAGTCTATCAACAGAAGGTAAACTGATAACAGCTCCCTGACACAAGAGAAGACATAAAAAATACACATGTTTGTTCAGTAATACAATTTTATATGGTAGAATGTAATGTAATGTAAACAGTGTCATTTAGAAATAAAAACTACAACATAAAAATCATGACAGAATCCTAAGTGTCCAATATATAGCTGTTTGTCGAGTGCCTGCTTTCACTTCGCTTTTGATTTTTTTCATTTGCCTTGGTGGAACGCTAGCAGTGAACCATCATCTATTTTTATTGTATTCATCATGTTCTATACTTGCTTCTCTATGCAACGGAAATGTTACCAAAAAACCAATAAGGACTAAGGTAACATGGAATAAGGGATCTCCATCTTTAAATATTCTATAAATCTTTGAGAAAAAAAGTATTAATTCCATTTATTGCCATCACTCTAAATTGTATTTATTTGCCAGTCTTTCACTTTCTAAATTCAAAAGAATTGTGCTTTGAAAGTTGTGCCACAGAGGTCATTCCCAATGTCAAAATAGACAGCTGAATATAACATCTGACATTTTTATTTGGGCTGTTTTATATGACATTATATTCCTCCTGATAAAAAAAATAATAAAGGCAAATGAAAGTGCTGAGCAGTCTTTTCTTTTTTATTAACAGAAGACAGCTATCTAATGCACACAAGCTACATCATTTCAGAAGCACAGTCACTATGCATTCCCACAGTAACACTACTTTGTCTCACTTGGAATACAGAGTTTCTAGTTTCTATTACTGACAATATGGCAGCACTGAGAATTAGGCAGAGTGAGAGATTAACAGCAGCACTACTGTCACATTTTTATTGGACCGTTTTATATGATATTATATTCCTCTAAGGGGTCCGTTTACTAAAGTGCGGTAAAAATTTTCGCACAAAATATAGACAAATTTAACGCAGAATATGTTTTCGCGAGTTTATTAAAGGAAAACTTTACCCCCAAAAGGAATACTTGAGCAACAGATGGTTTATATCAAATTAAGTTACATATTAAAGAATCTTATGAAACTAGAATATATATTTAAGTAAATATTGCCCTTTTACATCTCTTGCCTTGAACCCCCATTTGGTGATGGTCTGTGTGCTGCCTCAGAGATCACCTGACCAGAAATATTTCAACTCTAACTGTAACAGGAAGAAGTGTGGAAGCAAAAGACACAACTCTGTCTGTTAATTGGCTCATGTGACCTAACTTTATAGTTTGTTTGGTATGTTTGTGTGCACCGTTGAATCCTAGGATCCCAGGAGGCTGTCCTTATTTTTTTTAAATGGCTATTTTCAATTTATGATTACCCAATGGCACATGCTACTAAAAAAGTATATTATTATGAAAATGGTTTATTTACATGAAGCAGGGTTTTACATTTAAGTTGTTTTGTGCAATATCTTTTTTTAGAGACCTACATTGTCCGGGGGGTATAGTTTTCCTTTAACATGCGGTAAGTATAAATCTGCGAATATTCTTGCGCAAGAATATTTTTTCGCCAGTTATCGCATTCGCTGAAAATAACGTTACGTACACATTAACGCCTGGTTTACTAAACAGCGAAATGTGTAAAAGACAGAATTAACGCCAGAAAATTCGCAACATTTTACCACCATCTATATAGTGGCGTTAACTTATTTTTTTGGCCAGAAAATTCTCAGTGGGAGTTTAATTTTCATTAAACTGTGCATTTAAATGATACAAAGAGATAACTGGTATGATTTCTTGTTCATACGATTCTATTGGCAGAAGGGTGTGTGACTGGATGGATGAAGTATGGGTTTATATGATGCATACATGTTGTTTATTGGTGTCACTCTGGTAATGTTGTTGGACGTATGGCACACACAAAGGGAATATAGGGCAGGCAGAGTATGGCACACACAAAGAGCATAGGGCAGGCAGAATATGGTACACACAAGGAGCCTAGGGAAGACAGAGTATGGCACACAAGGAGCATAGGGCAGGCAGAGTATGACACATAGAAATAGCAAGAGACAGGACCACTCTAAGATAATCAGTTAATACTGTTCTACATACAGTGACACAATGCTGGTGCCCATTCAGCAGTTTGTATGAGATGTGAACAGGTGAACTATGTGGGAACTTTCAGTCCGGGTTTGAGGTGTGAACAGAACAGGGCTTTAAGGGTATGAACACTAGAGTTTCCCAGGTGTCAACAATGTAGAGGGGATTACAGGTGTGAATAAAGCAGGATTGTACTGTCTGAATTTGAAGCATAAACAAAGCAGTACTGATACATTTTATATCTTACACAAGGTAAGCAGTCAAAGCAGGCAAACTTTCCTGTGGGGGTCACACAAGGCCCACAGGCTGCCAGTTGGACAGCACTGGTCTAGGAAATATACTTCCCAGTCAGGGTATCAGCCAGTCATGTCCAGCCTATGTGCATCACATTTATTCAAACTGGAATTTAGTCACTCCCTGTAACCTGTAGCAAATAATATCCTATTTGTGTCTGTAAATTACCCTCCAATTTAGATTGTAAGTGCTACAGTTCTTGGATATCCATCCCATTGTCTGTTTGACACTAAGCTCTTAATCTTTTTAGTAAATGTATTTATTTGTATTTATTATTGTAATGACCCCCTGTTTGTTTTATTAATCTATTGTTCTGTTGAACAGTGCTTTGCACATAGGTAGTGATATACAAATAAAAATATACCGACAAGAATGAGTATGCAAAGTATGCAGCTTGATCCAGTGAGCTGCCTCTGATATTTTCCAATAAACATTTTATCAAAACTGGAAATGCAGCACATGGAAAACAATGAAATAAAAGGACTGTGTTATCCTGAATCCATAACATGGTGCATCAAAATGCAAAAACTAGGAAGAATGTATCACTTTCCAACTGTAAATTAACTTTGAGAAAGAGCTGACTAAGGATTAAAATACGCAAACAAAATGAAAAAAATCATAATATAATACCAGAGCTTTAGTATTGTCATAAAAAAGCAATAAATAACAGATTTTTGCACAGAATAAGGTCTACAAAGGCCTTGCCCTTCCCGTCTTCCTTCTAGAGTTAATAAAAGCACATACAATAAATATGATCAGAGCACAGTAACCACAAAAAGAAAACAGGTTTCAAATATGTGGGATAATATAGAAAAGTCTGTTCCAGATTTGTATAAAGAACACTTAATTACTGTACTCAACCTTTTCTGATGCACATGTACACACAACACTACAAAACCCAGAAATTCCAGAATTAGTTTCTACAGTACAACAGCTGCTACTCACTTGTTCTAAGAGAATCATGTACTAATGCTATTATTACTGCCATGTGCATTGGCATTCTGGCTGCTGTGCTATCCCCAATCTGCACGTGATAACTACAACTTGCACCATATTTACAGAAAAAGGTTACATTTTGGTAAAGATAGATTGTGTGAAATAAATAAATATGTCTTATGGCTGCTGATACCCTCATCTCACA
The DNA here is from genome assembly GCA_024363595.1 of Xenopus borealis. Taxonomy (NCBI): domain Eukaryota; kingdom Metazoa; phylum Chordata; class Amphibia; order Anura; family Pipidae; genus Xenopus; species Xenopus borealis. The sequence goes on from CM044437.1 coordinate 74,293,452, forward strand.
TCTTTTTTATCTGGAGCAAAGTACCATCCCCATGCAACCACAGTCCTTCAGCAGTAAAATCTGTGTCTCCAAAGATGCCCAAGTAGCTCCCCATTTTCTTTTCACTGATTCACTGCACATGCTCTGTGCTGCTGTCACTTACTGAGCTTAGGGACCCACTCACAATTTACAGTACACATGGAATATAAATGTTACAATATAAGGCTGATTAGTAATTAATACAGATAATTACTACATGGCAACACAGAAACCAGTGCAACTAACATCAGAATTTAATAATCAGCCCTGTAGCATTAGCTTATATTAAAGACCAACCTCATTTCCTGCTTGATAATTAGTGACGAGCCCTAAGCTTAGCTTCTCAACAGCTGCTCAGAGCCCAGTGAGCATGTGAGTATCACAGACACTTTCGGAGATGGTTACCACCTGTAACAAGTTTGAAGTCCAGGATCATTGCTGCTATTGCTATTGCTGCTGAAATTTTAGGCTGGTACAATAAGATCAGTATAAAAAACATGGAATTTTTAGTCATATAAAATTTTACACATGAGCGCCCGAAGCTGTGCTCTCCTGCATTCCTGTTTTATGCGTTCAGCCGCAGGAAAGCGCAGCAGTAGACACCTTTTCAATGGGGCTGTACTTACACAGGCCTACGTAGGCGCCGAACGCAGGAAAAATGCAGAAGTTTTGAAAAATGCATCAATGTCATTGGAGGAGGGGATAATTGCAGCTGGAAAATTATGCAACAGGGTAACAGGCTATGGCTAAGTCCCGGAGATACAGTACACTGCACTCTCTCTTTCCCAAATCTTTATTTCAAGCTGATTAGGAACACTCATTGGGGAAATTCACTAAGCTGCGAAAATTAGCTAGCATTGCCTTCACTAACGTTCGCCGCACTTCGCCAGGCGAATTTTCGCCAGCGCTACACAAATTCACTAAAGTGCGAAGTTACACGAAGGTCGGCGAACAGTAGCCTAGTTGCCCTAGTGTTACTTCGCCAGGCAAATCGCATTTACGCTAGGGATGCCTAATTTGCATACGGCGAGAATTTCAAAGTATAATAGAAGTATATGTTACAGCCACTACATTACACTACACAAGCCCAGGAAACCTTTAATAAAAAAAAAAATAATTTGTCCTATTGCCCTAAACATGTGCCCCCTGTATAGTTGAGTTGCTATATGTTAGGAAATGTAGGGGGGAAGGAGGGTAACCCCCCCAAAAAATGTTGCTCTTTTTCAGACTATCACCCTAAAAAGGTAAAACACACCAGCGTTTTTAGAAAAAATTTCCAAATTTTTTTTTAATCTCCTATCTGACCTGACAAAGTAACGTCTAGCGTAAGTGGTAACATTCAGTAAAATGGTCATCTTAGTGAATTTGCGTAATTACGATCCTTTGTCAGTGCGCAACTTCGTCTGGCGTAAGGGTGCGAAGTTGCGCTAGTCTACTTCGCTAGTGAAAATTACGATTTGACGTCACGCTGGCAAATTAGCGCTAGCATTATTCACTTCGTGCTTTAGTGGATCTGCCCCCTTGTGTTTGATAAAGGCCCTTTCTAAGCATATGTTTGACAAGTGGTTAATAGGAAAGGAGATTATTTATGGATGTGGCACTACAAGGGATTTCTTTCCTGCATGATCTCCATCAATGTTTCTTTGAAAAGTGTAAACAACACTTGTATTAAAGTGTCTGGGTTTACTCTGTGGATTCCACTGTATATACTTATAGCTTTTTTGGAAACTGTTGTTTATTTGGCCCTTTATATGACAGTCTGTTGATGAATTGATTGATTTTCGTTGTTTAGTTAATTTGTTCACTACAAGGTTGTTGTGGAACTACAGTATAGCTTAAACTGCATATTTGCACTTTCAATGACTATGGTAGTGGTTGAATAATTGAAGAATATTTGAACATAATTACACAATATTATTTGTTTTCTCTCTCTTTTTTCTTCCTCAATCAGCTTTCTCCTTATTTTTTTCCGCTTATATAAAATTGTCTGTTATTATTAATAATACTAGTAATAATAATAATAACATATGGATATATGTCTGCTCATAATGGGAGAATCAGGGTGCATTTACTGGTTGAACGACCGGAACTGAAGAAATTGTTTGTGGCAGAGAAATAATTTTGGAAAAGTTGCACAAAGTCCCTAAAGTTTACCCATAACATAATGCTATTATGGATATGTTCTAACAGGGTCAAAATATGCACAGCTCCAGTAACTGAAATTAATGGACAATTAGTAGTGATCTTTTAAGGTATCACTGCACAAAATAGGCACAATGCTCCTGTTTTTGGACTTTGCACACTCCCTTTGTGTCTTGAAGAATAATTTTTAATGAACGGAAGACTGAAGCTTCCCTAAAGAATATACACTGACTGTGTTCATCAACAGAAGGGGAGAGGCACGCATTGCATGTAAAAGACTGGTCTGGCCTGTGCTGCTGTGCTGTGAATCTCAAGCTGGCTTTCATCTGGAGCAAGGTGCAGCATTCCCAGGGAAAAAGTAAATGAACCCTTCAATTTGATGCATTTAATTGAAATAAGAGTATTGATTGCTAAGGGTAACTAGACTAAGGCAAACTTTGCCCCTGTGGCTACATAATCCCCTCTATCTATATAAATAAGCAAAACAAAGCAAAAAGAATCTTTGAAGATATTGCTATTGGTACTTGTATGTCTGGAGATTTAAAGAGAGGCCTTTGAAAAGTGATGGATAAAGCATAATCAGGCTAAATGCATACATACTGAATGAATGCAAATAACTTATTTATATAAATTTATAGTGGCACAGCATGTATATAGAAAAGGAAACAAATATATATTTACCTTTGCACAGTGATACTGCCTGTTAATAGAAATGTGAGGTGTTTATATTATCAATATTATTGAGTTACACTGCCATCATGCATTATATATCTAAGAAATACACTCTAGCTATTGATATTCTGTTTTTATGTATTCCCTTTGTCTATGTAGGTTTCCGCTGGGTACTCTAGTTTCCTTCAATAATCAGGTTACGTGATTCTTTTTTTTTTTTTTTATTAGACTGTAAATTCCTCTGGGGCAGGGACTGATGTGATTGATAATCTCTATAATAACTATAATCTCTATAAACAGAAGTATTAATTGAAACTATCAAGGGACACAATGACAAAGCACAGGATAGGCAAACCTACCATGTAGTAGAGGAAACAGTTGAGACATGAAAGTGTATAGATAGCTCTCTATATGTATGTCAACGTACATTCACTGGAGTTCATTTGGAGGGGTTCAGACATGATGAACTTTTGTCTTTTTTCAACCCAAATTAACTCTTTAAATTATACTGTATGTACTATATCAGTCTGGCCAGAGGTCAAATGAAGGCAATAATTATTAGAATGTCAAACACATAAAGGTATTTTGGAGACAAACTTTGTGTGACACCATTGTCATGTGCACTTGCAATTTTTTTTATTTTTGTAGCATCATTGGTGTACCATAAGAAAATCAAAATCTCTGTGTATTCCACAATTTGATTTTAACACATATTTGTTTGGCCTGCTGTTTGCTTTTGCATAAATATATGGCTACCAGCAAGCTGTTCAACAGTAATGAAGAAATGTAATAAAGCTGTAAACTGGAAAAATATCCCACAATTAAGGACAAATATTTTAGGAATATATTTTATTAGGCAGTTTTTTACATTGAGAATTGTAAGTGTGCTTAGCGCTAGGGTTGCTAACTGTCCAGTTTTGACCCGGACAGCCCAGTTCTTTGAAGGGCTGTCAGGGTCACAACTGATTGCTTGGTTTTCCAAATTAGGAAAATCGGGCAGGATTCCCTGAGATTGACCCTGCGATCAGCCAATCTCCAAAGACATCTCATCCTGCTCCTTCTACGTCACGTCTACATTACGGTCCCTCCTCCCCTCCCAGAGTTAGTTGGGAGGAAAGGTGCAACTCTATTTAGCGCATTCTTTAAAGTGGTAGTTCACCCCTATAATAACATTTATATAAGACTTTCATGTGCTAAAATAATCTTATTTGCAATATATATGCATTAGAGAAAATAACATTTTTAGGAGATATTCAGTGTATTAATTCCCAGTTAACCACACTAACATCTTTTGAAGATGGACTATTTCTCATGTCAATAAGAGAACTGCAAAAATAATGTTCTTCTTAACTGCTTTTAGGTGAGATCTCACTTTAAACTAGAACTAAAGCTTGTCCCAAACATTAGGTACTGTGTACCAATGATATCCTTAATGGAATTATAACTCTGTATATATGTATACTTTTAGCAAGTCTGCTCTATTACAAGTAAAATCTCACTGTTGAACATATGTGGCCCAGGTGCAGATAGCCCCAGGCCCTTCGCTGGAATCAACTCACAACAGACTTCATTAAGTTAAACGTATAGCGAAATTCTTAAAGAAATGCTTACCCGCTAAATGTAGTGACCCGGGTGCAGCCGCCCCGAGTCAGTCGCTAAGGGAGACAGTCAAATCGCAAATTCTGTATGTTGCGGCGCACTCCACAAATAAGGTCACGGATTGCCTTCTTTTTCATCCAGTAAAAAACTTTTTTATTTCAACATTTGATTAAAAAATGCATACAGCTTCCAAGGTCTAACGCGTTTCGTAACCACGTACTTCCTCAGGAAGTACGTGGTTACGAAACGCGTTAGACCTTGGAAGCTGTATGCATTTTTTAATCAAATGTTGAAATAAAAAAGGCAATCCGTGACCTTATTTGTGGAGTGCGCCGCAACATACAGAATTTTAGAACTAAAGCTTAGCTAACTATGTAGGCTAGAAATGTTGTACGTTTTGTTTTAGGATTCTGCACCAGCCTGAAGCAACCACATCACTTTAGAGGGGAAGGTCTGTGTCTCTGAAGATGCCCCATTGGCTCCCCGTCTTCTTTTTCTGCTGATTCACTGCACATGCTCTGTGCTGCTGTCACTTACTGAGCTTAGGGACAGACTCAAACTACATAGTACTCATGTAATATAAATGTCCCAATATAAGGCTGAATAGCAATTACATACAGATAATTGCTACATGGTAGCACAGGAGCCAGTGCAACTAGCATCAACATTTAATAATCAGCTCTGTAGCATCAGCTAATTTTCTGCTTGATAATTTGCGATGACCCATAAGTTTAGCGTGCTCAGAGCCCACTTTCCAAGTTGGTGACCCCCTGTGACAAGTTTGAAGTCCTGGATCATTGCTGCTATATAGAAGTTCACTATATAAAATATGGCATTTTTAGCCATACTCATTTTTAGGATCTGAATGGGGATATCAAACAATCACAATCATAGCACTAAGCACTCATGTGAACTTCATATATTTGATTATTACTCTTTTATTTAATTTTTTAATTTGTTGCATTCACCCATTTGACATCATCACATGTAGCTCATAGAATGCAAAAGCATACAATTTCTGTTATGTAGTATTCTATTTTCCTTATTGTGCCCTGGTGATAAAGCCACGCCTTGGATGAATGAAAGCCTTCATAGATATAAGCTTTAGAAAGCTACTGCTTTTTTGTGCAGTATCATTTTTAACAAGCTGTGTTAGTGTTAATGCTTTGGCTGAAGGTCTTGATCTGTCTTTCATAGACATTTTAACACAATATACATTTCAAACATAACACAGCCAGATATAGAATATGGAATGATCTAGCAGGGACAGCTTATAAATGTATTATTATTATTAACATGTATTTCTATAGCGCCAACTTGTTGCTGCTATTTTGATCTGATTCTATTCAAAGTAAAGTTTCCCTTGCTGTTTTGTCCTGTAATTGCCAGTAACAAGAATCTGTCCAACAAAAACATCCTCTGATACCAAAATATATTTATATACTACTAGACTATTAAATAATTCACAAAAACAATTTGCAAGGCTCCTGCCTGGCCTTGCCTTTATAGATATGCACAATAATATGTTTGAACAAGGAACATGCAGGGGTATGAACATGAATACAACTTGCTCAAAAATGTTCTTTTACAAAGAGGAAAGCAAGGATTTTTGCAGAAAATGCCAACTGCATGTAGATATGACTGTATTTTGAAGAACACTGAATACAGAGCCACACACAAGGCTATCCAAAGAAGAAAATCAAAACTTCCGTATTATACTTACCTTTGTATCTAGCTAATAAAAATGTAAAAAATTGAATGTAGAATTATAATCCTATTCGATATCTATAGATTTAATAATGGTGTGATTATGTTTGTAAATTTCACCTTATTTTGTCTAAGCATTTCTCTTGTTTATTTTTACACATACTTTCTCATATGATCTCGTTGAGATAAGTCTTTCTCATCATATTAAACCTTTAGCCTGGAAGCTCCACTGTGGCAGGGACTGATGAACAATCTATGTACATGTCAGCATAATATAAAAAAACAGTAATGCAATCAATTATCTGGAATGCCTAGAAACTGGGGATTTCTGGATAAGAGATCATTCTGTAATTTTGAACACCCTAATTCTGCTAAAAGTCATTTAAACATTACATAAACCCAATACAATTGGTTGGTACCAAGATGGTTGTGTGCAACAGTTTCCATCAAGTGCAAGGTAATGTTTTATCATTACAGAGAAAAAGCAGATACTTTTGAATATTTTAATAATTTGTTTCAAATGATGTTTATGGGAGATGGCCCTCCTGTAATTGAGAGCTTTCTGTATAATATTTTTCTGGAGAAGGGATCCCATACCTGTAATAAAAAATAATCCCCTGTCATTGACAAGTTTTAAAAATTCTTAGATCACATATACTTGACACATTCACTTGAGATCTGTGTTCTGCACGTGACAGGACAATATCTATGGATCCATCAATGAGGACATCTAAGCTCTACACTAGACATCCTGAGAACGGCTCCATGTGAGCCGAAACGTGTTGATACACCATGTATGAATAAACACATCTTGTTACACAGCCGTGGGTGCTTTCTTTTGGACGATTATATATATATATATATATATATATATCCCTAATTTGGTTACTGTATCTTTAATTAGCAAATTAGCCTTGGTAAAGTAAAGGACCGGGAACTGGGAATTACAATGCAGTGCCTCCACCTAGTGAACACTGAGGAGCACACCTCAGGGGAGATTCCACTAGGAATAATAAAACACACAGTTTGGATATGAAACAAATACAAACTTTATATAAAACAGTAATAAAGAACTTGGGCAATCTAATACACAACTCACTCCTGCACTGGGGACATGTGGGACACTAAATCTAAATCACTATTAAGTACCTTGACTTGTTTCTCCAACACAGTCCTTTTTATAATCAAAGTCCCACTCCTCTCGAAGGGGTTAATAATCACACAGTTCAACTGCAATGTCCCTTCCCAAGAGCTCTTATACACCAGGTAGCCTTACCTTTCCCAAAAGTACCTCTCCTTTTCAACTTTAGCAGGAGCTTCTGCATAGCAAGTAAGTACTGTCTCCATGCCAGGATCCTCCCTTGGGTGACTCACTCACTGGGGTGCTCTCAGATGCAGACACACTGGAGATTACAGACAGTTCTGCAGCAAAATCAATCTCACCAGTGGCTCTTTTCTCCCTCTGAATCTCTAGCAGCTTGGCAGGGAACAGGATTTCCTCTTTCTGCACTTCCTCAGATTCCAGATGTAAAGATGGCTCCTGGTGCTCAGCTAGAGAGGAATCGGCAACCTCCCAATCAGGCAAGAGAAAATCACCGGCACACAGGATTTGTAGCAGCAGGGCGAACCCTTGCAATTTTAATTAATGCACTGCAAAATGCAACGTTTCAGGGCCATGCCCCTTTATCAAGCATGCTTTTAACTCCTCCAACTCTTTGCAAAGTTTCTTGTTCTCTTACAACAGTTTAGCATCAGCAGGGAATTTCTCTGTATGACCTCAAGTGGAACTTCATTTGACCCTCACATAGGCACCGCCTCCTCTCGCCAAACTGTCTCCATCAGAGTAACATACTAGGGGGTAGCTTATCCTGTTAGTGCACTCTAATTGTCACAGCAACAGGGTCACTATTCTGGGTCCCTTTTAAATTGGCGAATTCTCAGAGAATGTATTTCATCATCTGTAATTGCACCACGGCTCACTAACGTCTCAGGCCTTGTTCTAGCCGCACAAGATAAGCAGACAAATCTTCCCTCTCTTTCTAGAAGGTAGCGTGGAAGCGATAAAGCATCTCCGTAGCACTCTCTACAGGGACAAATGTCACCTCCAGGACTTCAATCAGACCACCTGAAGTAGCGTAGGGATGACCAACCATATAGGGTTTAACAACATCCATGGCAGGACCCTAATGCTGGGTCAGACTGGGACACCAGAGGCCTATTGGGACTTACAGGGCCATCTGTGAGAACTGATAGGCCGTCCAACAAGCCCCCAACCTCTCACCACTCCTCCTCCCACTGCACATGTGTAATGGCAGAGAAGCATACTTCCACTGTGATCAGGTTCAGAGAGAACCAGGTGGGGGTGCAGACCTGGGTCAGTGGGGCCAACTCAGACCAAGGCCCACCAGGTTTTTTACAAAAGTACTTTTTTTTCCCCAAAAAAATCTGCAGCACAAACCTTCAAATGCAGCGTTAATATGAGAGCTAAATATAAGAAAAAAGTTGCAGGCGGCTGCCGAAGGTAGGCCCTGATGTTGGGGAGTCGGGGGTTCCGCAGTGGGACATAAGTCCCAAAATAATAATAAAAGATAAAAACACAAAGTAACGAAGTAACAAAACCAATTTGGCTGTATCCAAAGGAAAAACCCTCTCCATAAAGGGTGAGGCCTAGTAGGGATGGACGAATTTTATCCATTTCACGTCGCCAAAAATATCGCCACCAGCGAAAATGCACCAAAATGCATTAAAGTCTATGGGTCAAATTTTTTTGACACAAACAGCCCCTGCAAACAAAACACAGTTTTGTTAGGGAAGAACTCACAGAAGTGTTAGCAGGTTCTCACTTGTTTACAGATCCTGCTTCCCCAGGCAACAGACAGCCAGATGGTGTCCCACCAGCCCAGTTTGACACTGGGTACATGACGCCCTCTTTTTAAATAGCAATGTTTTCAACCATATACTAAAGTACCCCTTTTTGCCAAAAAAGTCTGCAGCACAAACCGTTTAATGCAGGGTTAATATGAGAGCTAAATATAAGGAAAAAAATTTGAACAGAGGAAGTTCAAAAGCTTTTTCTACAATATCTCTTGTGGCAATCTCAGGATTAAACAGTTACCATCCTAACACTTTTAATCACTAAGGAATAAAGTGATAACCTGTTAATTTGGAGAGTAGTCAGAAACCACTCTGTCCATCTAATGTCTGCTAATGTCCTATTTTACCGTTTCCAGGGAACAGCCTGTGATAAGCTTAAACAGAAAAGCGTCTCTGATTGCACTCTGTAATTAGAAACCAAACATTGAATTTTTATTTGACCATATAAATTAATCCTCCTTTCACCAATCAAAAAGTCACACAGTGAAAAGTTAATAGTATTAAATCAATTATTACAATTCATTATCAATACAATACACATCATTATTTCATAATCAATGAAATTGATTTCATGGACTATTCATCGAGTTAATTCAAATAATCCTGAATTGGATCTGTCCCAACAGAGTTAGTTACTGTTAAAAAAAACAATGCAGAGGGGGAGAAGTTTTTGGGCCGTGTGCCTCAGGCTATATATTTCAAGCCTTACTATTAAATCGCTCACACCATCTATGTGTGATCTGTAATGTTGCCGACTGCTTGGTTCTACTTACAGAACACAGTTTTGTTACAAAAAACACACAGAAGTTTCAGCAGGTTCTCTCGCTTGTTTGGAGATCCTGCTTCCCCAGGCACAGACAGTCAAGCTTCTTCTGCACAACTAAATGCTAGTTAAGCAGCTACATGGTCTATCCACTGCAAACTCTGGTTGGTATTTTGAATGGAGGATGTGAAGAAAAAGCAGGGCCGACCAGCACTCATATCCACAGGACCAGAGCAAATGAGTTAAAAAACATTTTTATTTTTACAAAATTAAAAAATGTATATTTGCATCTCATTGGATGCATAGATGTATAGATAAAAATATTTTTTTTACTAATTTGCTCTCTTCACATTCTTTGCCATACCGCTCCCTAAAGCTGAATAAATTGTAAATGACCAAATAGTGAAAGTGGTCTGGGTGCTCACTATTTGGTCATTTACAATTTATTCCGGAGTACCATGTTTCTTCTAACCATTTTATTTGGAATGGAGGGCCCACCCTACTCTCCCTCCATTCACTCCAGGAACCCATTATCCAGCTTTATTAACCCGGCAAAAGAATGTAGCATTTACCTGCTAAAAAAACCACACATTTCCCTAGAGCTTAGTACATGTAACCTTTCATCATATGAAATACTGAATATACCCCATCAACTATCTGCCCATCTCTTCTCTTACTCAAGGATTTTGTGGATTTGGTAGGATTTTGTGGACTGAGCTTCTACCTCACAGATCAAACAATTCATTTGAACTCATACTGCTGATATAAGCATATTGCAGAATTTCAAGTTAATGTTCCATGACCCTTTTAAGAAGACAAGTCCTCAATGTCTTAATATTCTCTATATGTCCATTCAGTCATTATATTCTGTAAAAACTGCACAATAGTTTCTTGTATGAACAAGATTTTTTTTGTTTTTGTGACCTAGATTTTATTGGATACAATCAAATTCACTTCTTCACATTATTTTGTGTGAAAACACACGTCTCTTACATAAATCACAGTGAAGCATTATACAGTGCAATTTGTTATCCATTTTCACAGTATCATTAAATGAAATACAATCAAATAAACAGAAAAAATAATTTTAACAAAACTGACTTGTTGTCTACCTTTATTTATTCTTACAAGTTTTCCATTGAGAAATCCTTATCCTCTCAATTGGTTAATTTAAGCAATTAGTTAAGCCTGTTACTTAATCACTGGTTAGGACTTGATCTGTCAAGCAGCTTAGAATTATGGGGTTGTCTACTTTCTATTTGGATCCACTTTGTTAAGTAGTTATTATAGTTCAACTGGCTTTCCTAGGAGTTTGTACGGAGCCCATATAGCTAAGAATTTAGGGGTCCTATTTTGAATATGGGCAATCATACTCTCGAAGTTCATATTTGCAACTAGTTTCCTATGAATTTCTGAGATTGAAGGAATAGCTGAGGATTTCCATTTGGCTGCTAGTACAATACAAGCTGTCGTTAGTATGTGGTTAACTAACTTCTGGGAAGTACTTGAAATTTCCTTTATGGGCTAACACAATAGATAAGACATCGGGTTTTTATCTATCTGGTTGCAAGTGACTTTCATTATCAATCTGTGGACTTCCTCCCAGTAGCCAGTGATCAATAGGCATTCCCATAATAGGTGATATAAGGATCCTATGTTGGGGCACCCCCTCCAACACTGATCCGGTATAGCTTTATTGATTTTGTTTAATTTTTCTGGGGTCATGTACCAAAGCATCATTACTTATATACATTTTCCTTCTGTTTAACACATGTCACTCCTGATCTCGCGTTACGCCATATAGCCTCCCAGTCCTACAATTCCCAGAGACCTTCCAGTTTTTGTTCCCAGTATGTCATATACCTGTGTTTTGGAAACCTGTCAGATGGTAGAGAAATTAAATTCTTATATATACAGTAGATGATAAAAGGGCTTTTTGTGGCCAGCTGCCCCTCATGATATTCTCAAAAGGGGTGAATCTTGTTTTGCGTTTAGCTGTGAGAAAAGGTTGAATAAAGTGTCTTACTTGAAGATATTCATAAAACCTTATTGGGGTATCTGGACATTTTGCAAGAAGGTCTCCGAATTGGAGTACCTGGGAAGCGTCAATGGCAAGCACATCAAATATATGAAATAGACCTTTTGCCCCCAGTTACCATATAAGGAAACGTGTCCCTGGCTGAAACCTGGGGGTTTTGAGAAGTGGAGTCATTAGGGAGAAAGAGGAAATTAAGTGTAGTCTGTCTTTGGTTCGGTGCCATAGAGTAAGAATCGCTTTAGTGGATTCTAATATGGTTTTTGGGAGAATTACTTGGGGATCTGTGTTCCAGAGAAGTGCTCCCATGTGTGTTGGAGCTCTAAATAAATTTTCTATATTAGCCCATAGTGGGACTGTGTTGAATTGTGACCAGGCTATCATCCATCTCAAATGTGCTGCGTCATGATATCTCTGTACTGATGGGACTCCAAGTCCTCCCTGTATCTGAGGGGCCAATAGTACCGTTTTGGGGAGTCTGTGCCTCTTGCTGCCCCATATAAATTTATGGAAAGTTTGTTGGATATCTAATAGTGTGGAGGAAGGAACCATGGTTGGGATAGTTTCAAACAAATACAGGAATTTGGGCAAAATACTCATCTTTAATGCCGCTATGCGGCCAAACCATGAAAGTGGTTAATCTATCCATATCCTAGGTAAGTAAGATAGTCAGATTTCCATTTATATCGGTAATTAGTTTTATAATGCTGTAGGGAGGATTAAGATATTTATTTTTATGGAAGAATAGCAAATGCATCCTTTTAAAAAAGGAAGACCAGACACCTGGTTTTTACTATTTATTTTGTAAAATGCTATTTACAATGAAAAATGATATTCAAGTACAGTACATGCTTTTTCAGATTATGTGCAGTAGTAGCCTAAAGAAAACGGATGATATTTTAGATGGGATCTCTTTATGGAAAACATCTATTCTTGTTCACTTGGTCTCATGTACTGATTCTGTGAATAGGTACAACTATTTCCTGTTTTCCAGAAAATAGGAAAATAAATCTCTATTTGTTATGTTTTATAGTAGTGCCCAATAAAATATTGATTTCATAACATCAAATCATATTCCCCAATCACTTGATTTCCTATGTAAAAATTAACTCTCTTGGTTTATTTCCAAAAGTTACCTTAAATAAATATTAAGGAATGATTCCTATGGGAGCTGTAGATCATATGATTGTCATTTGCCTAATGCTAAGAACAGACTATACGAAATGTTTAAAGCTGGATTTTAATGTTGTGAATATTTCATAAAAACACAATTTTCTTGAACATTGCAACACTAACTTTCACAAAGTGACTCACACCAGGACACTTTCATGTGTTAATCTTTCACATTAATTAATACAGCATTTTAGTTTTCACATATGTTTTTTGTCACATTATAGGGGCGATTTAATAAACCGCATAAAACTTGCTTTTCTGAAAAAATTGCAGGGGAAATTAACTGGGACAATTACTAATCCTAAAATGCTCCAGCTACAACCTGTAAAAATCATGGTTAAGTCAATGGCAGAAGTTCCTTTAACAATTGGAAGATCTTTTTTGATTTGTGGGATTTACTGAATTTGGCTTTTGTGCGTCAATACAAAAAATTCACAGTTTTTGCAGCTTTTCAGCAACTATTCCCATTTGTGCTTTTTCAATCTGGATCTTTTAATAAATTTCATGACATTTGTGTGTAGAGCTATAGAAAATTGAGTGCACCTTACTCTATTATGAGCTCCACTCCCAATAAATGTTCTCCGGATGAGACCTTGGGGCAGATTCACTAAGATCCAAACATTCGCCAGCGTAGGTTTCGCTAGCATTCGCCGCACTTCGCCAGGCGAATTTTCACCAGCGCTATGCAAATCCACTAAAGTGCAAATTTACGCTCAGGTTGGTGAATGGTAGCATAGTTGCGCTAGTTTTACTTTGCTAGGCAGAGCGCTGTTACGCTAGCGAACCTAATTTGCATACAGCGGGAACTTATAATAGAAGTATATGTTACAGCCATTACATTCCACTACACAAGCCCAGGAAACCTTTAATAAATTATACAAAGTTGTCCTATTGCCCTACATGTGCCCCCTGTATAGTTGAGTTGCCATATGTTAGGAAATGTAGGGGGGAAGAAGGGTAACCCCCCAAAAATATTATCAATCTTTTTCAGACTATCACCCTCCTATGCTAAAATACGCCAGCATTTTTTTGGGACTTAGAAAAAATTTGACTTTTTTTTCCAACCTCCTATCTATTGTATTGACCAGGCGAAGTAACATCTCGCGCAAGTGCTAGCGTTGAGGAAAATGTTCATCTTAGTGAATTTGCGAAGTTAAGATCCTTCGTCAGTGCGCAACTTCGCCTGGCGTAAGGGTGCGAAGTTGCGCAAGTCTATCTACTTCGCTAGCGAAAATTCGGCAGAGCCGGTGTTAGTGAATTTGCGAAGTTGCGAAATTACGTCACGCTGGCGAATTAGCGCTAGCGTTAGATGCTTCTCTCTTTGCCCCCTTAAATCTTAGGGAATAATCCCTCACAAATGGTGTGGAGGCAGGGTGTAGTGCAACTGTGACTGTATTCAAGGTGTAATATGTGGGCGCCAGTGGTTCTTATAAGTTAATCAAGGAACATATTTATTGAGCATGCAATCCTCATTGGAGTGTACAATAAGCACATACAGTATCAGCAGTGGATAGGCAATACTCACAACACCTTTGGTTAGTAGCTGTCCCCTCAGAGGTGGGAGACATTGTATGCAGCCTTGAGGAGGTACACCCAGCTTTCAGCCTTTTCCCTGAGTGGAACCTGAGGGGAAACTCTCATCCCTAGGTTTGTACACTACTCTGTGCAATTAGTAATCCCACTCACAATCCTCAGAGGAGCCTCAAGCTGCTCAGCTAAATAGTCTGTCTATCTGTCACTCCTAGATTGACCTATAACAGTGAGTAGCCTATCTTTACTAGACCTGACCTGTGTAGGTTCCACTCGAGCTCTGCATGCTGCTCGGGCTAGAGCCAGCACAAGACGGACACTGAGCACATGGCTCACAAGGGTTTTAGACTTTAACACTGTGCCATCTACTTGTCACTGTGAGAACACCAAGGGACATAGCTTAAAGCAGGATAAGGAAACAGTTACCCCTCCTAACTGTAGGTGTCTATAACACTAGAGGACTGCCTGCTAAATATTTCTGGGGAACTAATTTAACAGTCCCCTATATGTGTTTTTGAGAAAGTCAGTTGAGTCACGGTTTTAAAAAAACACTAAAATGAGACTGTTAGGGGCCTGGGCTGACTCCTCAGGAATTTTGATTTACAGAAGGTTTTGTGAAAGTGTACGTTGTATAAAGAAAAATGTTACAAACTTGCATTGGTTTCGTCTCCAGTTAGAGACTGAACAATGTTTCAGGGCGCATATAGTAAACATTTTATTATAAAACAGGATAGACAGGATACCCCATTCAAGTTGCATGCTGTTATTGAGATAACCCATTAAATCAGGGAAACAAGGAGTTCTGGAGAAAAAATTATTGAAATTCAGTGTCCATACATAGTAACATACTGTATTACTTAACTGGTCCCCAGTACACGCTGTAAAAATGAACTGAACAGAAATTCGGAAGACAATCCTACCTAAACAAATCGAAGAGGAAGATGTAATGATGAAGGCCGCAGAGAATGTACAGCAAAGAACAGCTCCAAGGCAAAAGGTTTACTTTACCTGAACAGTTGACCCAGGAGCGCTCCACCAATGAGGCGAGTTGAGGCACTCGCCTCAGGCGGCAAAAAAGCCTTAGTTGGGACTCCTGCACTAGAAGAGCCAAATTTCCGGGTTGAAAACCAGAAATTCGGCTCTTATAGTGCAGAGCGCGCACTTGCTCCTGTATGGCAATAAAAAATTGAGCGCTGTGGGGAAGGGGGGGTGGCATCTTGAAGTCTGCCTCAGGCAGCGATATCATCAGGATCACCCCTGAGTTGACCTTCCCCCTTCTACAAGTCCTTTACTATGCATACATTTCCTCTGTATAAAGGAATGGAAGAAACCTGCATAAGGCTGTTATCAATCAGATGGGACAGAAGTTCATTGGAACACAGTACAAGAGGTTCCACATCAGAAGACCACAGAATCTCCAGGGACAAATCAATTAGAGCATTACTAAAACAAGGTATCACCTATACAGAGAAGAATGTACATGTGAAAGCAATTTTGAATCTGCTGGCGTTTAGTTATTATTATTGATGTACAGCTATGAATGTTGTACTTTATGTGTGTATGTAGATCCCCAGGACAGGGGAAGCCTGATTAAGGGGGCTATTCATCAGGAAATAATATTTACAACTTTTGAAAAGCATGTAAAAATTCCTGAACTATTTTTCTTAGAGAACTTTTATGTCCCTGAAGCTGGTGGTTGGTCTCTAAAGTACCTTTGAGAAAACATGTTCAAATGTTTTGGTTGTTGTTTATCATTTAGGGGTCACCTTTACCTTGTCATCTGAGGCATCACTCTCTTTAGCCCAAAACTAAATAAGAAAGACTAAAATAATTAAAATAAGAAAATTAATAAACATCCTTTGTGCAGATTCACTGACAAAAAGTTGTGAATTGTCGCCAATGCAAAATTTGTGCTAATGTAAAGTTAAGTCACCACACTAGTAGGCAGATTTATCAAAGGTTAAATTTCAAAGTAATGGGAGTTTTTTAAAGTCCCATTACTTCGAAATTCTAATTAAAAAAGGCCAGTCAAAACGTATCTAAAAAATAGAATTTTCGAATTGAGGTGGAATAGTCCGTATTCGAATCAATCAATTAGAATATTTATACAAAAAAGCCTGACCAAACTAGAATCCACAATTGAACCTTATTGATTATTTAAAAAGCATGATTTAATCGGATCAGGAACAAACTCAAAATTGAGCTGAAACCAGAATTGCATGCTTTTTCTGTTTCTTTTCCAGAATCACACGATTTATTCGGGCTTAATACAAAAAAATTAAATTTTTCAGACTTTTTGCCTGAAAACACAGAAATAGCCGTATTTTCAGCCTAATTTCAAAGCAGACCACAGAAACTTTCAAATAGGATATATACAACCTTGGCAGGTCTGAGATGCGGGATTAGGATTCAGAAATTTTCCATCCGCGGAGTATAATAAATCTGGAATCTTTAATTTTTCTAGCTTTGGCATTCAGCCTTTAATAAATAACCCCCTAAAATTTGTACTCTTTAATAAATTGCCAAGCTTTCATTTTTCTAGATAATATGCCATATTTCAACTTTTCCCCTGTAGTAAATATGCCCCTATGAATGGAAATGATCAATGACACTTTTTCATATTACTCAAACAACAATGGATTATGGTTTTTCAATATCTAACAACTATTTTTAAATGAGAAAAGTTAATATCCATACAATCCGATGCCCTTTGTGCTTTACCAAAGGAAAACTGCAGCTTTTTCCTGAGAGCTACACATAGACACTTGTGCATTCTGTAGAGAGAGAGAGAGACAAGATTACTGTAAAACTGCCAGAATTCTTTGGCCAGCTATAAACTTCCGGTACATAAATTAAATAGATTGGTGGATTGTTTTATGTTACATATTTTCTCTAAGGCACAAGTCGCCTATTTTTAAAATGACAGATTTACTGGAAATACAGGAAGAAATCATTTCTGCAAGGAATGCCAAGAAAGCAACAAGTAATAATCCAACACTGTACAGGCAGCTGTATCACTTAAAAGAGTAAAACAAAGAGTCAGTTAAAGGGGTACTTGAATTGCTGTGTATATTTTGTTAACTATCATGTACAAAACATTCCTCATATAAGTTTTCAGCATTTGACTGCATGCAAGTAAAGCTTCAAATGAGATACTGAGCTGTTACAATGGAGTTAGATGGTGGGCCAAGGTATGGCATCTGAGTGTTAAGATTAGGGATGCACCAAATCCACTATATATCAGAACCCCGAATCCTTCTGAAAGATTTGGCCGAATACTGAACAGAAAGCGAACCCTTATTTGCATATGCAAATTATGGGTGGGAAGGGGAAAACATTTTTTACTTCCTTGTTTTGTGCCAAAAGGTCACGTGATTTCCCTCCCTGGTCCTAATTTGCATATGCAAATTAGGATTTCGGTTCGGCCAGGCAGAAGGATTCAGCCAAATCCGAATCCTGCTGAAAAAGGCCGAATCCTGGCCGAATCCCGAACCGAATCCTGGATTCGGTGCATCCCTAGTTAAAATAAAGTTTGCTCCAAAGTAACCCATTCATAAAATATACAGTTAATAGGCTGGAAAGAACAAATCAATTCTCTTCCACTTGAAGGCACTCAGATTGATGTATTTTTAAACTTTAAGACTTGTGATCTTCATTCAGTAATGACATGGGCATCATTACATTACTTTGTTCTTATATTATACAGTAAATTCATATCGGATCGTTGCCGCAGTCGCAAGAATTTATAGAAGTTCTCAATCTGATTAGACTTTACTCTTGTAACAAGCAAGTATTGCATGTCATTGTGTCTCCTTGTGTTTCCTTGTGTACCACTTCATCTAATGCCAGACCTAGGCACAGAGCCTCTGATGAGAGAGAATGTAAAATTGTAGTTTAGCAAAATTCTGTTCAAAAAGCAAATCTACATAAATAGTATGGAAACCCATTTCTGAGCCCCAATAAAATGGTTGTCTAATCATCTCTCCATCTGCTGGCTTTGTACTACTTTACTACACTTACTTGAAGAGTAGCCCTCTTTGAATCACCACATGAGATGGCATACAAATCAGTACTAACAAACACCACAGGAGGCCTGGGGGCTATCTTTATTCTTACCTTCAGCATTTATACAAGGCTATTTCATGTAAAACCCCAACTTTCCCTTAATAGGTTTTTACACCTTTAAATTAACTTTTAGTATGATGTAGGGAGATATTTTGAGAAAATTTACAGTTGGTTTTCATTTTTTTATTATTTTTGGTTTTTAAGCTATTTAGCTTTTTATTCAGCAGGAATATGAATAGGAGAGGGCCTGAAGATAAAGATGAATAATTAAAAAAATAGAAATAACTAAATAAATTTGTTTTTATATGTGGTCAGGGACCCCTATTTGAAAGTTGGATATAGTCAGAAGAAGAAGAAAAAAATGAAGGCCTATTGAAATGTTACTTAGAATTAGCTATTCTATAACAATGGGATAATAATATCCCAATAATAAGGGGCACATTTACTAAAGGTCGAAGTGAATATGCGAATTGAATAGAAAAAATTTGAATATTTGACTTTTTTGAAGTACTGGCCATTTAAAATCCTTCGACTTCACCACTTTTCCACCTTAAAGCTGCCAAATTGTCATTTTAGCCTATGGGGGACCTCCTAGAACCTGTGCTGAAAAATTTTCTAAGTCCTAAGAATTTGAAAGTTTTTGTGCAAAATCGTTAGTTTTTACTGGCTCAAGAGCTGGTGCCATATAATTATTATGATGGTTGATCCAGACAGCTTAAATAGACCAATGGTTTGTGTTTTTTTTATGTTATTTGGGGATTGTGCATTAAGCCACCAGCACTGTTTCTTTCAAATGTACTTCTATCATCATGTATACTGATTTGTTTTTGAATTGTTATGTATAATTAGTTTTTTTTTTTATTAATGAAGATCATGACATTGGACAGCAATTGATTAACTCATGGCTATTGTAACCCCTATGGCCACCTATTATAGTTACATAGTTAAATTGGGTTGAAAAAAGACCGAGTCCATCAAGTTCAACCCCTCCAAATTAAAAACCCAGCACACATACACACACACACATCTCCACTCTTTCAAACACAAACCATATATGCCCATAGCTATACTAACTGTAGAGTTTAGTATCAAAATAGCCTTTGATATTATGTCTGTCCAAAAAATCATCCAAAGCCCTCTTAAATGCATCAACAGAATCAGCCATCACAACATCACCCGGCAGTGCATTCCACAACCTCACTGTCCTGACTGTGAAGAACCACCTACGCTGCTTCAAATGAAAGTCCTTTTCTTCTAGTCTGAAGGGATTATATTGGCTTTAATTCCCTATAAATTCCAAAATATCATACACCATGCATTCTCAGAGACCTCCATCATGTTTATAAGAACCTCCTTCTTGTTCATCAGAACATGTTGCGGAAGTTTATATTCCTAATATAAATTAAACTTCCTATATATATTTATACATACATACATACAATTGTTTTGTTTATTAAATTTATTATATAATTGCTTTTCTTAGTTAATGACTTTCCATTAGTTGTAAGTGTTTTTTCTGTATTTCCTAGTTTTATCTGCTTATTCAGTGTAAAAAATAAAACATGGTAAATAGATAGGCTGTGCAAAATAAAAAATGTTTTCAGTTAGTTGTGCAAAAATGTAATTTATAAAAGCTGGAGTGACTGGATGTCTAACATAATAGCCAGACAATAACTTCCAGCTTTGCAGCTCTCTTATTGGTTACCAGGCACTTGCCAATCAATGATTTGAGGGGGGCCATATGGGTCATAACCATTTGCTTTTGAATCAAACCTGGGTGTTAAGGATCAAAAGCAAACTGACAGAACAGTTATGTTCCATGTGGCCCCCCTTAAAGGAAAACTAACAATTCTTAAGCAACAGGTAGTTTATATCAAATATTCGCACAGGTGCGCACTCTTAGTAGCACAAAAAGCTGAACTCTAATGAGCAAGTCGGCTATTTTGTTCTACTGCACACATGCATCTGCCCCAGGAAATTTGAAGAAAGAAGGAAGGAAGGCAATCATTCCGTGGTGCTCGCTGGAAGAACCCCTGGATCAGTGCAGTTTCTCCTGATAGGAGCACCGGACTGGTCACTTGGGGGTGCTGAACTTTTGGCACCCCAAGTAAATATGCCTTTCCTTCTCCTTTAAGTGGCATATTAAAGAATATTAACAAAATGGTAAATATATTTAAGTAAATATTGACCTTTTATAGCTTGCCTTGAACCACCATTTAATGATGGTCTTTGGGCTGCCTCAGAGATCACCTGACCAGAAATAATACAACTCTAAATGTAACAGGAAGAAGTGTGGGAGCAAAACACAGAACTTTGTCTGTAAATGACTCGTGACCTAATATGGGGTATAGTTTTCCTTTAAGGTCACTGTCTAAAAGTTACAGCGCTACAAAGAAAGAAGTTGGGTTCTGGATATTATATTAGAAACTCCGGCCTTTATGGATTACATTTTTATCAACGTAAACTATTAAAACAAAATTATTTTGCACAACCAATCTATTTGCCCAGTTTTATTTTTACACTGAACTGTTCCATTAAAGAACAGCAAATGTAATTTCAAAATGTAATTGAAATAGATCTTTACTGAATTGTCCTCACTAAAATGCAAGCAAGTACATACATAGTCAGGAAACAATCTCAAACTGCTCCAAATTAGTGACAAATTAAAAAGACAGGTATTTTTTGTTAGTACAAAAGAGGGAGAGCAAACATGCAAAAGAGAGGCTGTGGCAGAGCTTCTGCCATAAAAGCAGAGGTCTAGATCTAGAAGACTACCAGAAAATATGGACCACTAGATCGCAGGATACATAAGAGCCAACCTACGGGGGGTCACTTCACTTAATCATGAGATGTTATAAAGTTCACTATTTGGAAAGTTATATAATTAATTTTACTCCTATGGACATTAAGAAACTCCGTGCCAATGCTCAGTAAGGGTAGAGTCCCGGTATATTGCACTGCTTTAGCTCCAGAAATTGTTTTCTACAAAACAACAAATAAACAAATTGCCATTGAATGGACATCAGGTCCTCGGGATGGCACTTCTCCAGTATTTAGAAAATCTGCAATGTCAGTTTCACTTTAAGGATAAGGAGGATTGGCAATACACTAAAGAAATAAAGTATTCTAAGAATAATTATGTTGTAAATTGTGTATTCTTCTTACCCAAGAAATTACATTAGTGGCTGATTTGTTCAGTCAGCTTTTAGCTTCTTTACTTAGTGTTCCAATACAAGTGTGTCGATTATCCTAGGTAAGTATTTTCACTAATTTACAAACCAAAGTTTACCTGCATTAATTTGGCGAGTGCTGAGGAAAATCGACATAGCATTAACTCATTTTTATCTTGACTGATAAAATAAATAATCTGCATTTGGTCAGGTAACCATATTGCAACTTATGCACTAAAACTGGTAGGCACTTCAGCAGTTTTGTCACAAATCTGTGTGTAGCAACTCATGTAAGTCTTGTCCTGAAATGAGCAACATAAATGACATCCCCCCTAAATATTTGTAGGCTGTGTGCTCAAAAACAATCTTTTTGTGCTTGTGTACAAGTACTGACTATGTTTATTCATAGAAAATGTACACCTCAAGTTGTGTGCGCTAGTGTCAAAGTTTGGGTGCACATGCACTAGGGATGCACCAAATACACTATTTGGGGATGTGGCCAAATCCTGAATCCTTTGTGAAAGATTCCGCTGAATACTGAACCAAATCTAAACCCAAAGTGGCATATGTAAATTAGGGGGGAGAGAGAACCGCATGTGCATCACACAGGTAAAAAAAAATTTGACTTTGATGTGTGATGAAAAGTCACGTAATTTTTTGTATTGGGATTCGGTTCAGCCAGGCACTTGGATTTGGCTGAATCTCAATCCTGCTGATAAAGACCAAATCTTGGCCAAATCTCAAACCTAATCCTGCATTCGGTGCCTCCTAATATGCACAAGCATAAGTCTTAGAAATTGAACACTGGCCATGGTCCAAATTTCCTTTCCAAATCTAAATACAAGCATGTAGGACAGGGCAAAATACAGATTGTTCCTGTTAAGGAGGCATTACATTGATATTTGTCAATCTGCAAATTTACTAAAAAAAAACAAAGCTTCTGAAAAATACATGTATGTAAGAGATGGCAAATATGTCTCACATCCTTTGCAGTGGGTGGTAGCACTTCATTTGAGGGGTATATTTGATCCTCAACTGTTCCTGATATGGTAGGCTCCCCCCCACCCTTAACAGAGGGAGAATGGATACGTAGTCAGTAGGCAGACAAGAAGCAAAAGGTAGCTTAATTATTTGATGATTTGAAAAGGATACCCAAAAAACAGGGGTGGGTCCATATTACCCTTATAGTAGCACAATATACCGGCTTATTTTTATTTATTCCTTAACCTATGACAACACAGGATGGTGACAAGAAATATTCAGAGTGTTTTACTTTGCAGAATCAATGCAACAGTTTACATTACAATTTACTTTATTAGGTACCAAACTCAATTACAAACAGAAACAGTATTTCCTGTGGGATTTATAAGCATATTTCCTGAAACCTGGCACATTTCCCAGTCTAATGACTTATGAAAAATGCAACAACATAATTCTACCATGACTATACTGTCCTAGAGAATTGCCACTGACTGGATGATGTGCTAGGATGATTTTGTTTTCAATGGAATGTTTCTATTGAGTCTAGAAGTACGCTTTTGTTCTCATCATTTTGCAGTATGTTTACCCAATCACATCATTTACACTTTAACAGGCAATGTTTCTGCTTAACAGTATACAGTTCTTGCCACAAAGTCATATATGCTGACAGAAAACCGAGATTCAAATCTGATCGTATAATGCTTGAATGAAACCTGTAGTAACAAATCATTGGCACGTTGCTACATGGGTAACATGGTGTAACGGATATTGGAAAATAATGATAATGCATTCAACATTCAATGCATTTTAAACAGATGATAAAAAATATTGCCTTTTTACATCTCTTGCCTTGAACCACCATTTCGTTATTGTCTGTGTGCTGCCTCAGAGATCACCTGACCAGAAATAGTTCAACTCTAACTGTAACAGGAAGAAGTGTGGAAGCAAAAGGCACAACTCTGTCTGTTAATTGGCTCATGTGACCTAACTTTATAGTTTGTTTGGTATGTTTGTGTGCACCGTTGAATCATACGATCCCAGGAGACTGTCCTTATTTTCTAAAATGGCTATTTTCTATTTAGGATTACCCAATGGCACATGCTACTAAAAATTATATTATTATGAAAATGGTTTATTTACATGAAGCAGGTTTTTACATGAGTTGTTTTATGCAATATCTTTTTATAGAGATCTACATTGTCCGGGAGGTATAGTTTTCCTTTAAGACTAAAATGTATGAGTTTACTTATTTCGCTGGGGAGGAGATACTGCTATAGTGTCATGTCTCAAAATAATAGTTGGGTTCATAATATCATGATATTTTGGTATCAAAGCACTGTGGGTGATGGAATGAGTGGGCTTTATATATTTGCTGGTGGCTTCTC
Source organism: Xenopus borealis (assembly GCA_024363595.1). Classification (NCBI taxonomy): domain Eukaryota; kingdom Metazoa; phylum Chordata; class Amphibia; order Anura; family Pipidae; genus Xenopus; species Xenopus borealis. The sequence continues at coordinate 74,317,566 of CM044437.1, forward strand.
CCTGTGGGCATACACATTGCATTTTATTTAATTTTAGTATGGCACTCAGTTAAATGTCTTTCTAATAGCATCCATCACCATCTCGATTGCTGCACCATCTGCCGTGTTACGTCTACTGTATGTTGGTGAGTGCATAGCACATGTATGTACTTGGAAAATTTGTTCCACTTCCACCTATGCAACAAGCAAGTTAAAACTATTCGAGCCAAGGCCATTTTGTGTCTGCTGCTTTAAGTTATAGGGGGAAATTCACTACAGAGCGAAGCGGCTAACGCTAGCACAGATTCAATTGCATGACGTCATTTCGGAACTTTTTCAGTTTACTAACGGTCCCTGGCGTAACTTCACTAGCGAAGTAGACAGACTGTAGTGAAACTTCACACCCTTATTCCAGGCGAAGTTGCGCACTGACGAAGAGACGTAACTTCGGCAATTCACTTAGATGCGGATTTTACAGAATGTTACCTCTTGTGCAAGACTTGACTTCACCACCTCAGACCAGATGAAGTCCAGTAGAGTAGATAGGAGTTTCTTTTAAAAAAAAAAGTTGAAAGTTCCAAAAAACGCTGGCGGTTTAGGTCAATAGGCAGAAAAAAGATTGTATTTTTTTTTTAGGGTACCCTCCTTCCCCCTACATTTCCTAACATATGCATATATGTCTATATACAAAATAGGAATTGCTAGCATTACTTTGCTTTGCCTGACGAAGTAACAGGAGCGCAACTTCACTACCATTCGCCTTCCTGAACGTAACTTCGCATTTTAGTGAATTTGCGTTGTGCTGGCGAAACTACACCTGGTAAGTGCGCCAAAGCACTGGCGCAACTTCGGATGTTAGTGAATTTGCCCCATAGTCTTGTGATGGGCTTGTACATTAGTTTGCATATTAATTATTCCATTGCTCAGCCTGAGTTTCTATTTTAATCTTTGTTTTCTCTTATCTGAAGAGTGTTCCAATTTTTTAGCTAACTCATCCAACTTGTTATAAGATTTAGCTGTGTGTTTACTACATTTAACAGGGCTTACTTTTTATGTTTTATTTAATAGGATATACATGCCATTTGGGGGGGTTTGCCTGTGTTGTTTTATTAGAACTTTACAGAGAGAAGCCTTTAAAAAAAAAGCATTCACACAAAGTTGATTCTGATACAAGTTGTATCTTGTGCTCTAATGACAATAGGCATCAAGGAAAACTTCAGCAAACAAACACCCTTCCCTTGCAGTGACTCTCTGTTTAGTAGAATTGGGATTATGCTGTCAATTAATGAGACTCTGCACTGTTCTGTGAGAACTCTTTTTTCTTAGCGATTAATTCTTAGCTATTAAAATACACTGAGTTGTACAACAATAAATGAGCCACAGGCAGTGCTTTTTACTGTGTACTAAATGAGGAGTGGTTGTTGTTGTTGAGGAGTGCAGTAATGAAAAAGTACCATTGCCATTTGTGGTTTAGTATCATTGTAGCTGCATTGTATTCGCTTTCTCTTCTTAATTTCTTTAATTATTTTCCTTACTTGTATTCATTAAGTTTTGCATACCCTGCATCATTCTTTCTTTTTCTCATGATAAGGTCAGTTGCTTCTCTATCCTATCCTATAGTCAGTTCACTGGTTCTCCTGCATAAAGCAGCAAAATGGAGATCTGTGACTTCTCAGCACCCACATTAAGCCAATGACTGCCACAGTGAAATGCCACTGTATGACATCCTGCACTTGAAATGTAATTATGTTTGACTCACATGCTTGAAGTTCTGTATCATTGGGTGTTATTGTAATAAAAGCAAAGACACAGGGTACAATGAAAATTCATTGTAGAAATGTGCACACACTGCTTGCATTTTTCTACATGTCCTGCCAGCAAACCATCAAAGTAATGAGAAATACAACAGTGTCCAGAATAGTAAAGGAAAAATAATAATCATAATAACAAAATAGAACATCATAAAGGCTCTGTTAAGAGGAACTCCGTCCTAATGTGATTAAACATCTGCGGTGCTATAAATATTTGCTGAGTCAAACCTTAATTAGATGTCTTAATTTACTTTCTTTATACAAATCTGCTTAAAAGTTTAAAACTGACAGAGTCTATCAAGAGGTATTGGGAAGCATGGGAATCGTTATTTGTAATATTTTAGCCCTTAATTAACTCATCTGTTGTAAGGCGTCACTTTGGGTTTCCGGATAATGTATCCCTTACCTGTACTGTAATTTAACAAGTTTTTTCCATTAACTGCCCTGGCCGTACTGTTGCTCCCCTATTGTTAAGACTTGGCCAAAACAGCAGCCTTTTTAACTAGCAATAAGAACGGAGTCATCTTCAGTTCTAATTAATTTGACTGTTCCTTTACAATTTGTGAAAATGTCAACCCCTTAAGGCTACAGCCCACTCATTTCCCACCATGACTTTCTATGTGGCTTATTCAACAATGCCAATTTCTCAACCAGCGTAAATTTGCTTATTGCTACAATAAAAATAGATAAATGCAACCAACTACTGGTTAAGTATACAGTAAGTAAGAAGCAACAAATCTACTTTCAAAGTTTTGTGTGAGCAAATGGATTAGAAACAAATATGAATTGTTAGAGCAAGCAAGTCCCTCCAAGTGTTAGGCCTGCAGCTATCTCAGTTACACATTTATCCTATATAGTCATAGTGTCCCCACTATCCTTGATAAATTGCTGATAATTATCAGTAGAGTAGAATATATATATATATATATATATCTGTCTCTTCCTCTTTGAACTTCCCTTCCACTTCAGGAGGGAGTGACTGTTATTAAATTGGGCCTGAAGTGGAGAAAAGTCTCGAGGAGAGGAAGAGAATGAACTCTAAGGTAGCTAGAACCATAAAACCATAGAAAAGTGACATTCTTGATCAAATTATACTACATCTCAGAAGCATAAAATAATCAAAGCTGTTAAGCAAGAGCAGTTATGCCCTCCAGCTACTGGGGTTAGTATTTTCCTGGGGGTTGGCTGGGGCAACACCTGTGCTGTGATTACCCATTAATGTGCTGTATGTTGTACTACTGTAGTTATTGCTTACTCTGTGTGTATTGACAATATTCATTAATCATGCAATTCATGGAAGATTTGTACACACAATAAACTGCATTTTTCTCATAACATGCAATTGCATGGATTACGTCTGCTTGCAGGCACATTTCCTCCATTGTGACTCTTTAGAAGAATTGTGCTCTAGCACACCTATAGATTCTGGGAAACCATGGAACTACCATTGAAACACCAGGGTTTCCACAAAGGGTTGCATCAATAAGCACTGCATACTTGCCTCAAAAGAATCACACATTAAAAGTGACTGAAAGAGTATTCACTCACTACACCTGTCTTTGGGGTTCATCATTAGATGGTAGAAGCTCTGTGAATGCTAATGGATGAATTATGCTTATTATAGTATACACATTGAAAAGCAGCTGCAGATTTTTACCAGCTGAACCTTAGTGCATCCCTCTGCAAGGGCACGAGTGGTAAGCAGGGCACCATCATGCTTCTAGCTCCCACAGGAACATTTTATAGTGAATGTGAAATGTAGGAATATGGAAGGGGAGTGCAGGTGGACATCCAAATAAAACAGAAAACCTCCAAAGCCTTGAATTAAATAAACATTTTACAATTGAAACTGGACAAATTCCATGACTTTTACAACTTTAAGATGGCAAAGTTTTGTATTCATGTTTTTGTGGTTTTTATGTTCTACTCCACCAAATACATTTCAGGGAAACAAATGAAATAGTAAATAGGCCCTGTACAGTTTAACAATATGCCATCTTGTGGCTATATTTAGTATTGCACATTAAGGGGGTTATTTTTGAAAGGCTGAGTTGTGTTTTTCCCGAAAAAAAAGTTTTCAGTAAAAACTAAACATTTTTGAGATTTATTATGCCCTGAAGCATTGAATAGCTCGAATCCGAAAATACGCCAGCTAAAACTTGTCAAGGTTATGTAGAAGCCAATGGCAGAGGTCCTTTGAACCATTTGAAGATGTTTTTAGCCTTCGTGATGTTTGGGTTTTTAATGAGATTTGCACTCAAAAAATCAATACATTCAAGCGATTGACTTTTTTGCTGAAAACATGATAAATTTGGGTCCCCCCCACCTGAAAGCCCCGATTCAAGTTTTATCATCAATAAGAAAACAAGTTGTAAGTGTATTCTAAAATCCTAAAAGCCTTTCTTAGCCCACAAGAAGCAGGATCACTTGCATCAATGTGTTTTTGAAGTGATATTTCCACTTTTATGTTCTGGATTAGTATTATGGCTCTTTTTCCAGGACTGCACTATTCTGAGTTATAGCAGAAGTTGCGTAACTAAACTACTTCGCTCCAGAATATACACAGGTCCACATATTCAAAAAGGGATTCTGTTCTCAGCCTCAAAACTATAGGCCAGTTAGTCTGACGTGGTAGGAAAGCTTTCGGAAGGATTAATAAAGGATAGGATACTGGACTTCATAGCAAATAACAATACTAAGAGATTATGCCAGCATGGTTTTATGTGTAATAGATTAAGGAATGTTGGCATGGAACATAGTATTTGTAACTGGATAGAGAACTGGCTAAAAGATAGATTACAAAGTGTTGGTAAATGGTAATTGGACTAGTGTTGTTAGTGGGGGGTACCGCAGTGTTCTGTACTGGGTCCCTTGCTATTCAACTTGTTTATTAATTACCTGGATGTGGGCATTGAAAGTACGGTTTCTATTTTTTGTAAAATATACAAAATTGTGCAGAACTATAGGTTCCATGCAGGATACTGCCACTCTGTAGTGATTTGTCTAAGTTGGGAAACTGGGCAGGAAACTGGAAAATGAGGTTCAATGTTGATAAATGCAAGGTTATGCACTTTGGCAAAGATAATATAAATGCAAGTTATACACTAAATGGCAGTGTGTTGGGAGTTTCCTTAAATGATAAGGATCTTGGGTTTTTTATAGATCACAAGTTGTCTAATTCTGGGCAGTGTCATTCTGTAGCTACTAAAGCAAAAAAAGTTCTGTCTAACCTAAAAATGGGGATAAATTCAAGGGATAAAAACCTAATTATACCTCTTTACAGATCCCTAGTAAGACCTCAGCTGGAGTATGTAGTGCAGTTTTAGACTCCAGTCCTTAAGGATGGAAAATTTTAATTATGAGGGTAGACTGTCCAGGTTGGCGTTGTTTTCTCTGGAAAAAGGGCACTTGCAAGAGGACATGATTATATTATACAACCAAAATCCAAATCCACAGGGTCAGCGCTAATGAAAGCTTGGAAAAGAATATGCAACCAGGGAAAAAAAATGGGAAAAAGGAGAAAAAGTATATAGTGTAGTAATTTTTGAGTGTTGTAGTTCCACACTTGTAGGTTCCCACTCCCAATCTAGTGTATTTAGCCTTTATATAATCACCACAGAGTGAGTAAGCGGGTGGGTACTTCTCCTTCCCACCATACTGTTTACATCATATTTGCATAGCTCTCCTTGCATTCCTGATTCTTAAACCTCCACTACCCCACAGCCAGCATATCTGGTACGTCATCTCCAAGAGCCCAGGAGGAAGCCAGCGTGGTGCAGAAGCAACGCAGGTCAGAGCTTAAAAAACCACCGAACATATACGGCACTCGGGACATTGCAGACTGTTACGGGTATACATTTTTATACCTGATTTTAACCTCTAAAAATGTGAGTGTAATCGATTGGTTTTATTTAATTTAAAAATAAAAAGGTTTTATGCTATTTCTGCGCATTACGCTTTTTACAGCTTCAACTGCCATCTAAATATCCATGTATACAAAATATCGATGTGATAAAGTTTATTGAAACGTTTGTAAGTACCCACCCGCTTACTCACTCTGTGGTGATTATATAAAGGCTAAATACACTAGATTGGGAGTGGGAACCTACAAGTGTGGAACTACAACACTCAAAAATTACTACACTATATACTTTTTCTCCTTTTTCCCCATTTTTCCCCATTTTTTTTCCCTGGTTGCATATTCTTTTCCGAGCTTTCATTAGCGCTGACCATGTGGATTTGGATTTTGGTTGTATTTTTTCTCGAGGAGAAACGAGAATCGTTGGGCCGGATTCTTGAAAGGAAAAGAAATAGAGACTTAGGTTAAAATAATTTGTTTACATTTGGACGTTATGATTATATTATAGACAAATATCAGGGGACCTTTTTACCAGTAAAGAGGATCACCGCACCAGAGGCCACCCCTTCAGACTAGAAGAAAAGGACTTTCATTTGAAGCAGCGTAGGTGGTTCTTCACAGTCAGGACGGTGAGGTTGTGGAATGCACTGCCGGGTGATGTTGTGATGGCTCATTCTGTTGATGCTTTTAAGAGGGTCTTGGATGATTTTTTGGACAGACATAATATCAAAGGCTATTTTGATACTAAACTCTACAGTTAGTATAGCTATGGGCATATATGGTTTGTGTGAAAGAGTAGAGGGGTGTGTGTATGTATGCTGGGTTTTAATTTTGAGGGGTTGAACTTGATGGACTTTGTCTTTTTTCAACCCAATTTAACTATGTAACTATTTTTAATCATCACTCTACAGTTAGTATAGCTATGAGCATATATGGTTTGTGTGAAAGAGTGGAGGGGTGTGTGTTTATGCTGGGTTTTAATTTGGAGGGGTTGAACTTAATGTAATTTGTCTTTTTTCAACCCAATTTAACTATGTAACTATGTAACATTGAAAATGAGTAAAGGATATTAAGAAAAAGCAATGTATCCAAATACAAAAGCAGAATAAACCTTATTGTATTACATGTAAGCTCTATAGTGCCCTCTTGTGCCAAGAAACACCTGTATTTTCCTAATTCCGTGCTTATCTATAGAATAGTGGCTAACTGAAACTGCATTTTATTTAGAAAAGTCATGTCTTATTAAAATATTTTTCACAAATTAATTTATTTGCAGGAACATACAGTAGTTGTTTATCATTTACCACCCTCAGCATACATACAGTAATCCCTATTTAACTTTCACAAATCCAGATGATCTTTTTAACTTATTTGGGAAAGCAGAAAATAGTTCATTCCTCTCTTCAGAAGTGCAATTAGAACAGTACCTGACCCATGCCTGCCATTAATTCATATTGTTATAAAGCAACAATCCATTTTTTAATTCCATTAAGATAATATATATATTTATTTAAGAGTTTTCTGAGTAACAGGTTTCCGGACAATGATCATATGCCTGTACTGATAATAAAGCCTACAAGCTCCATGGAGCTACTGTCACCAAGATCTGCACTAATCATTGTTTTTATTACTGTATCAAATAAATCAAGAAATGGTAGCTTGGGCTAGAATGCATCTTACCGGGATTGGGAGGTGGATTTATCAATGGTTTATATTAAAAAAATTGGATTGGTTGCTATGGGTTATTAGACCTGGCACAGACATAGGGGCAGATATACTAAGGGTCAAATTCGAGGGTTAAAAAACTAGGGATGCACCAAATCCAATATTTTGGATTCGGCCGAACCCCCGAATCCTTCCCAAAAGATTCTGCCAAATACCGAACTGAATAAGAATCATAATTTCCATATGCAAATTAGGGGTGTGAAGGGGAACATTTTTTTACTTCCTTGTTTAGTGACAAAAAGTTGCCTGATTTCCCTCCCTGGCCCTAATTTACATATGCAAATTAGGATTTGGTTCGGCCATGCAGAGGGAATCCGAATCCTGATGAAAAAGGATGAATCTTGGCCGAATCCTGTATTCTGTGCATCCCTATAAAAAAACCCTCGAATTTGACCATAGAAATAGTTGGGAATTGTTGGGGAATGAAAATCCTTTGAATTCAAATATCGAATTTAAAGGATTTTATCGCTATTCGATTGGTTGAACGATCGAATAGCGAAAACTCGATCAAACGATAAAATCGTTGGATTGAATTTTCGCTATTCAATCAAAAATAATGCAACCCAAATCGGTAGTTTTGATCTGGCGAACTAGGCAGTCTAAAAAAAATTTAAAGGGGAAGTAATTTGACTGTCGAATAGTCCAATATTCAAATAGATTTTTATTAGAATTATTCGATTCAATTGAATTTTAAAATTCACTGGTCGAAGTGGTCTTCAAAAACATTCGAAAATTCAAATCTTTTTGAAAATTCGATCGAACTTCGAATCCTTCTGGTGAATGTAGTAAATCTGCCCCATAATGTCTTTTTATTACATACTACATATGTACCTAATCACATGCTTTTTCAACCTAGCATTATCATTACCAGGAATAATATTGAGTTGCACAGTCTCCTCAACATACAAGGCTCACTTACATCAGATGCTGCAGCTGCTCAAATAATCCCATACCAAAGGGCGCTCTTTGCACTTCTGTATAGTTGCGATTGGTGCCACTTATTGCTTTGTTCTTTGATTCCCGGCGGTTTTGCCTTATGGTGCAGGGGAAATCTGGAGCTATTTCATATAATGTGACCTTCTTGTATGTCCAAATTGTGGATTACAAAAGAATAAAGGAAACAAGATTTAAATAGTTTATACAGTGTACAATAAAATTATTTTGTCAGGGTGGCAGGTCCCGTTTGTTACTTATTTCTGCAGAGATACATTTTATTCGATGCTGCTTCCAGTCACTGGGGTTCTATTGCACATTGAATCAATTATAGAACATTATAACAGTTTTGAAATACAGGTATAGGATCTCATATCCAGAATTCTGATATCCAGAAAGGTCATCTCTTGTTGGAACCATTTTATTTAATTCACAATAATAAAAAAGTACCTTGTATGTGATCCAAAATAGGCTACATAAATCCATACTGATGGCAAAACAATACTACTTTAATTTTTAAATGTTTTCAGTATGTATAAAAACAGGTCCCAAGCATTCTGGAAATAGATTCTATACCTGCTGTATGCAAAAAGAAACTCCATAAAAGAGTTCTCTGCCAACCTGCCCACTATTCAAGTGAAAATAAAAACAAAGTATAGGCACATTCGGCAAACAGCTGATGCTAAGAAAATACTTAATTTGCATATTCGAATAGTCACACAATCAAAAAGAGACTATTCGAGCGAATATTCAAATCCTTCACACAAATTTAGTAAATCTGTGCCCCAAGGAGCACATTTACTAAGGGTCGAAGTGAATATTCAAATAAAATTCGAATTAAAAAAATTCGAATTTCGAAGTCATTTTGGGCTACTTCGACTATCGATTAGGCCAAAATTTGACTTGTCTGCACTGGCCCTTTAAAATCCTTCGAATTCGACACTTCACCACCTTAAAGCTGCCAAATTGCCATTTTAGCCTATGAGGGACCTCCTAGAACCTTTCCTGAAATTTTTTCAAAGTTCTAGGAATTCGAAGGATTTTGTGCGAAATCCTTTGAATTATTCGAACGATGCGATAGGACGATTTTTATTCGATCGAAATAGGTCTATTTTCGATCGAAAAAGCCCATTGTAAAAAAATTAAATGGTCGAATTTCAAAGTTTTTTTCACTTCCAAATCCGATCCTTAGTAAATCTGCCCCCTGGCAATGTTTTAATGTGTGCTTCATTTTGTGTAGCTTTGCAGGAATATGGATTTTGTTTAGAGATGAAAAGATAAAATGAATCCGGGCTATAGATTTTTCATTACATTTCTCTTTAGCAAAGCACATAGGAAATAATCAGTAATAATTATTCTACAGCAAAGCATCTACTGCTATTGTATTGTAGAGGGTTTTTCTTCTGCGACAGCTGGAACATTCTCCATAATTGCAATTGTCGAATATATTTCATTTATCAGACAAGATTAAAAAAAAGATAGAAGTGCAGCATTGTATTTTGATATTATGGTCATTGCCCAGAATTTACTTGCAGCATGCCAGTGTACATCTATCGTCATTTTGTGATCATGATCAAGAATTTCCACAATATATAACTGAACAGTTTCTGTAGTAAAGATAAACTCATGTAACCCTATACTGACCCAGAACTAGGTTCTAGCTTAGCTAAAGTAGATCATCAGTTACATTAGATCCTCTCTCTCAGCTGGGCCCTCACTATGTTGTGTGGGGTAAGGGAGTGTTGCTGTAGAACTACACCACTCACTGCAGCATAATCAGAATTTAGGGACGACAAGACCAATTAGCAGTCCACAGTACTCACAAATTGTTATGGAGGTTGAATAGCTACAGCAATATTTATTAGAAGCAGAATAGACTACCATGAATGTGGATACTGTCTAGTAGACTTAAGCTATACCTTTATAGAATACAGGTTAGTGGTCAGTATCCCATCCAGCAGAATTAACCAGAGTATCTATCCAAACATTAAGATCAGTAATATCCTTTTATCAATGCCAAGTTTAATTTTAGTGCTGCTCTTTCTAAATAATTCTGCTTAAAGGAACAGTAACACCAAAAAATTTAAGTATTTTAAAGTAAAAAAAATATCATGTAGTGTTGCCCTGCATTGTTAAAACTGATCTGTTTGCTTCAGAAACACTACTATAGTTCATATAAACAAGCTGCTAAGTAGCAATGGGGGAAATTGAAAAACGGCTACATGGCACAGGATGAGTAATGGATAACAGATAACATTATGTTCTACAGAGCTTATCTGATATCTGCTGTGTAAATTGAGCCTTTTCTCCTTTGAATGGCTACCCCCATGGCTCCACAGCAGCTTATTTATATAAACAATAGTAGTGTTTCTGAAGCAAACACAACAGTTTTACCAATGCAGGGCAACACTGCTTTATATTTTTATTACTTTAAAACAATTAAATTTTTTGATGTTACTGTTCCTTTAACTTGACACAGCCATACATGTGAATCACGTTGCATTCAGATAATCTTTTTCGTATTGGTGGTCGGTCTTTTTCTCCTGGTGTCCCACTAGTCCAGTCCAATCCTCTGTATGGGCCCTTCCCAACCCTCTATTCCAGAGATATCTGGGCAAATATCAGGCAGATATCTGACAGGTTTATTAATAGCGGTGGTTTTGAGCCACACGGATGCAGTCCTATCCCTAGGGCCTCACCAAAAAGGCACCTGTATTGCCACCATTATGCTTCTAGAGTGTAGTGCTAGTTCTATTACTGTCTAGTTAGCTGGTTCACAGAATTCCTGTACCCCGACTTCCCTAAAGGGCTGGACCCTTTCATGCACTCTTCCTCTACAGTGGGAGGCCAAAGGAAAGAGGCATTTATTTCCAGTTACTTTATTAAAGCATTATCAAAAATGGTAATAGCTCCCTGGGTCAGTAGAGGGAAATTTTTCCACCTAGGTATTTAGGTTACAGATGCCATGTATATCAAAAATAATACTGTAACAGTGTGTTATTTAAACATTGCTCAGTTAGCGTCTTTTCATAAAAGTACATGTAAGCTGAACCATTGTCTCCTGACTTTATAAATGTATTCTTACCATTTCACAAATAAGTAATTCTAGATTCCAAAGCATAAGTATATTATGACTGCATCTAAAATTCCATTACGGTAAAGAAAATCACACCTCATAGGTTTTGGTGCTCCGTTTTGTCCTGACCTCAGTGGTCTTATTACTCTGAGAGATTAAATATGAATTTCTAGGAAAAATAAATATATCTCATAAAAGAGCTTTTATTGGAACCATTTATAGATTAAAGCACTGTGGCAGATAACGTTTGAAATAAAAACATGCATAGATTACAGAAACAATAAAAAAAGATGTATTTCCTGGGCAGAATTCCAGTAACCATGATGCTTCTTTATAGTTGCAAGGATTTTGCATGAATTTTAGCAAAACTGGGATCCTTTACCACTTACCAAAGTCTAAATGAGAAGTAGGGGCTTCATATTCAGTCTGTATGTATATATTTGAGCTTTCATTTATATAGAAATAAAAAAAGACAAACTGGGGGTTAGTTAAAGGAACAGTAACATCAATGTTTTTGTTTTTTTTTTTTAAATCTTAGTATACAATGGAAAAAAAATACCAACACAAATTAAACTTTAAAATAAAGTCTTTATTAAGAAATAACTTACAGAAATTCCACTTCCTGTCCTCTTCAGAAAAGGCGACAGGGCGACCATCTATCCTGCAGCACTATTTCTCCTCCTGGCTATTCTAGTGACAACGTGACGGAGCTTCAGCGGGGAAGAGCAACAAGAAGGCAGCCTGCTACTTGTCCGACACTGGAGGAGGCTGCAGAGGGCGCAGTAGATCAGATGTGAGTGATAAGGTGCTGGACCCGGGGGAGCCCCCACAGCTGAAATTGGCAGAGACATGGCAGACCCCCTTCAAACACTTATTCCCCCTCCAAAAAATGATTCCTTCTTCGCCCTCCCTGGCTCGGCCGCATACTGCTCTGTCCAGTGAGAAACCCGCTGCCGCCTCCCCAGCCTGAACCCTCCTCCTGCTAGAGCTGAGCAGCCCGGAAAGCAGGGGAGGAAGACCACATCCAGCACACTCAGGGGAGGGGGGCACAGTTCAAGCCACACATCCAGCAGCCAGTCGGGGCAGATAAAAAAATTTTTAATGTTACTTTTCCTTTAAGAAAAAAATTGAATATGTAAAACTACAAATTTTACAACTTAAACTTAAATTAAACTAAACTTGATTCGTCAGCAAGGCTACAAACATCTCCAAATTGGTCACTGGACGTATCCCATTCACTTATACATGATTTCGGTAGGTTTTAGGCAGGTGAATTCAGGTTAGGAGTATGATAAATCTCTTTCAAAAAAATTGAATCGAGTCTGGCTAATTCCCGTCAAATTTGAAATTTTTGACCATAAAAAAAGAAAATTTTAAATTTCCAATTCGAACCTGCATTCTACATTGTATGAACTTAACAGTATACTTTTCTGCGGCTTGGGTAGGGAAGATACACCCAACTTTTATACATGGTAGGAAAATGTAATCTGAACATGTCCTTTAAGCTTGAGTGCATTGATTTACATTTCTGTGTATTCAAATTACAATATGCTTTTGAATTTAGATTCCATTGCAACTTACTCAGGGCAGCTGGACCAAAAAGATTGAATGGCTGTCTCACCAAAACAGGACATATTAAATATTAAATTAAATTGACATTTTAGTATCATCTAAAGAGAGAGTAACCAAAAAGGGAATACATATTTTACATTTAGAGGCATATTTATGAAGGGTCGAATTACAAATGTTTTTTAAACTCCCATAAATTAAAAATTCGACTAGTAGAAACTTAAGAACATAGAATTTTTTAAACTCGAACAAATTTAAATGACCAGGAAACTCAAATCAAATTCGATTTAAATTATAAAAAGTAGATTTGAGTTTTTTTCAGAGAATGTCAGGAAGGCTACAAACATCACCAAATTGATCCCTGGACCTCTCCCATTGAATTATACAATTCGTCAGGTTTTAGGTGGTTAATAGTCAAACTAGAGTTCTTAAAGGGCCAGAGTATGATCAATCTCGAAATTAGAATTAAAACTCGAATTGGGTTTGGATGATTTTCAAATTTGAGTTTTGCCCAAAAAAAAAAAAAATAATTGGTTCTTTAAAGGGGTGGTTCACCTTCAAGTTTACTTTTCGTAAATTGTAGAAGGGCCAGTTCTTAGAAACTTTTCAATTGGTCTTCATTATTTATTTTTCATAGTTTTTTTTTTAACGATTTTCAATTTTCTTCTGTTTCTTTGCAGCTTTAAAATGGGGGTCACTGACACCATCCAAAAACAAATGCTCTGTAAGGCTACAAATGTATTGTTATTGCTACTTTGTATTACTTATTCTATTCAGTCCATCTCCTATCCATATTCCAGTCTCTTATACAAATCAATGCAGGGTTGCTAGGGTAATTTTTTCCCTACAAACCAAACTGCTGACACTGCAAACTAGAGAGCTGCTGAACACAAAGCTAAATAACTATAAAAACCACAAACAATAAAAAAAAACAAATTGCAAATTGTCTCAGAATATTACTCAGTACATTATACTAAAAGTTAACAGAAAAGCGAACAACCCATTTAAGAGGCCAAAGAATCACTGCTCAAACCACCTTGAGACACCTGAAGCAGCAGCCCTGATTGTGCCCCCTCTCCCCTATGGGCTTAAAAGAGAACTAAAGCTTAACTAAAGAACTAAACTAGAAATGTTATACATTATGCTTTGTGCTTCTGTACCAGCCCAAAGGCAACCACAGCCATTTCGCAGTAAAGATCTGTGTCGCCCAAGTAGCTCTTTTCTGAATTCTGCAAATAACTTCAGACACTTTCCAAGATGGTGAACCCTGTTACAAGTTTGAAGTCCTGAATTATTGTTGCTATGGAAGCTGAAACTTTAGGTGGGTACAAAGTTCAGTATATAAAATGGCATTTTTAGCCATATTCTTTTGTAGGGTTTATTTCTACTTTAAAGTTTCGGCATCGGAGCGGGTCACATTCATCAGCCTTATATTGTGCCATTTATATTTTGTGTACTGTATATTTTGAGTCACTCCCTAAGCTCAGTAACTGACCGAAGCACAGAGCATGTGAAGGAAATCAGCAGAAAAGAAAATGGGTAGTTACTAGGGCATCCTCGTTTGCCTTGGGCTGGTACAGAAGCCAAAAACATAATGTACAACTTTTCTAGCCTACTTCTTTTAAGAAGCGTTAGTTCTCCTTTAAGTGGGAATATAACTGTATTAATATATAAGGGGATTGTACAATAATCTCTATAAACGCTTTATTTACCAGTAGTTCCTTCCAGCTGACAAGAGGTCACACAATCCGATTAGAACAAAGGAGGTTATGTCTAAATATTTGGATGGTGTTTTAACAGTGAGAGCTGTGAAGATGTGGAATTCTCTCCCTTAATCGTATTGGCCGACAAATTAAATTAGGGTATACAGGGTTATGAAAGATAGCTCATACAACAATTTCATCCAGGGACAGGTCCGATTGCCATCTTGAAGTCAGGAAGGCAAACTGGAGAGACTTCAAATGGGGTTTTTTGCCTTCCTCTGGATCAACATAAATTACAAACATGAGCCATATATTGCGCTCATGAAAAAAGACCGAGTGCAATTATTAGCTCAACAGCAAACCAGTTCAGGTGGCTTAAGTGTTGGCAACAGGTAATGTCCCAATTAAAACTTAACCTTTAATATACTTGCTAAAAAGCACCAAATTGCTATGGCCGTGCCGTTACGCCAAACAATACACACAACAACAACAGACTCACTTGCATGTTTAAGTGATGCAGTGCAGGACTTTTGCCTTAAAAAACAAATAGTTAAAAAACTGCTGTAGGAGGAGGTGCAGAGGATTAAAGTGCAAAAATAAGGTATAGCATACAGAGTATCATTACTCTAAGTTACTTTGTTGCTAATGGTGCTCGGATCCCATCTTTCCCCCCACGCAGCGTAGGTGGACGGTGGGGGACAGCTCCCATTCGGTCCCAACATAGCTAGGTAGAATTGGCGGTTGGGCTATTTGAATGTTTAAGGGTGGGGGCTGACATAGGCTAGCATCTGATTACAACCTTAAGGTGTTGAATTGCGGAGAAAGTTTTTTACCGGACCCGATGTAACTCAGCTACTTTTTTGGCTGGGCACTTTCAACTGAGAAAGATGGGATCCGAGCACCATTAGCAACAAAGTAACAGAGTAATGATACTCTGTATGCTATACCTTATTTTTGCACTTTAATCCTCTGCACCTCCTCCTACAGCAGCTTTTTAACTATTTGTTTTTTAAGGCAAAAGTCCTGCACTGCATCACTTAAACATGCAAGTGAGTCTGTTGTTGTGTGTATTGTTTGGCGTAACGGCGCGGCCATAGCGATTTGGTGCTTTTTAGCAAGTATATTAAAGGTTAAGTTTTAATTGGGACATTACCTGTTGCCAACACTTAAGCCACCTGAACTGGTTTGCTGTTGAGCTAATAATTGCACTCGGTCTTTTTTCATGAGCGCAATATATGGCTCATGTTTGTAATTTATGTTAACCTTTATGGATACAAACCTGCAGGTGCATTTACTTAGTACTTTGAACGCTCAATCAATTTAGTTTATGGTTCCTCTGGATCAACTAGCAGTTAGGCAGGTTACATACTTGATAGGTTGAACTAGCAAAACCTAGATCTCATGTCAATTAGCTTTCCTTAAAAAAAAAAAAAAAAAAATCCATGTATTCCTTTGAAGTACCCCAGTTTAAAAAAAAAAAAGCTGCCCATATTGCCCTATAAATATGTTTGCGTAGCTAAGGAGAACTGGCTCCCTCCCCACTGATCTTCCCTTGAAATTGAGGTAATAACCACCTTCTACCCTAAAAATAATTGTCAGATAGAATAAATCGAATGACATCTAAAATAAAATCGCTCATAGAATTTTATCAGCCTCAGAACCAGAAGAACTATCAATCACTGTATAATTTAATCAGCAATGAACATGGATTAAAGGGATGTGTGCCAATATTTTCAGATGTATTTTAGATTTAGAAGGCACAATTACAAACAGTATTTATTGGCCAAGGCTTTCCTCTTATAAAAAAGTATATCATATGGATATACTACAGTACAACTTTTAAGAATGTAGTAACACGAGTATTGGTTCTTACTCCATTAGCATTTTAGAACAAAACCTATACACATTAACAGGCACTTTATCACGCTCCAGCCCCTACTCGGTTTAATTGATTAGCACAAAATATGCATGTCTCAATATTATTACACTATAAAATGTTTTAAGAATTATGGATTGAGATTTATATGGAACACTTTTCATTTAAAGCCGGCAGCAAAACTACTTTCAGAATTGGCCGTCACCAGAATATAGTACTAATCTTCTTCAACCTTAAAACACAAGTTGTTCATGGACAGGAACAAGATTGCGAAAATGATTTATAAAAAACTAAATTGGCAAGCCTTTATATTTAACATGTTTTTCTGCCACTAATAAAACCTTGATGTTCTTGGAATCCTTCCCAGGCAATTTATTTATATATTACATACACTGCAAAATAAGGAAAACTATCATGATGAGAGCTATTCCAGAAACTTGCCCAATATACAAGTATACATTTACCCCTTATAGACCAAGTTAAAAACTACTGGGGATTTGTACTACTGCATATCTTATTCCATGTCAGTTCTGCATACACCTTTACCACATTAGTGAATCCAGAGCACCATTGTAGTCCAACTAATATTTAATAAAAACAAACAAACAATCTGTGTAACCCTTTGAATTATCCCAGAAAAAAAACACTGCTTCCCATTGTCACATTAATACATTTGCATAGATGGGGGTGAATCAGCTCCACATTGCAGTACCCTTAAACTGGATATAATTATCGAAGCCAATGCTATCCAAAATTAAATTTTTGTACTGATTGAATAGGTTTACCTTGCTCCAAGAATTGCCTTATAGCCTCAGAGTCTATAGAATGGACAATCACTGTATATTCTCTGCAGCAATTATACTTTTGTTAAAGAAATGCGTGCCAATATTTTCAGATGTAGTTAATATTTAGAAAGCACAATGAAAAGCATAGTATTTATTGTCTAAGATATTCCTCTTATAAAAGCATAACACAATATGGCTGTACGAATATTTGTATAACCTTATAGCTAGGGACACAGATTCTGCTTTCAATAGCAATTATATTAAAATCAAAATTCTGTAATGAACATGTAATCAAGAGTTTTTTTTTTTTTTTTTTTTTTAAATGACACCTTCTTTCATTAGGCAAAATAATAATTAAAATCAGAAAATTAGATTGGTAGAAACAAAGCTAATCAAAATGTAAGCCTTTCAGCTGACATATATTTCAGTTTACCAACTCAAGACAGCACATGTACTTATAAATAATGGTACAATGACTTATAGAATAATATCCGCACAGCCTTGATAAATTAGGGCTCCTACACATGGGCGTTTTGGACCTGCGCTCCCCTGCGTTGCGTTTGGCTGCGTTCAGCCGCAGGGGAGCACAGGTCTAGACGCACCTCATTTTGTTCAATGAGGTTGTACCCACGAGACGCGTGTAAGCGCCGAACGCAGATTCAGACGCAACATGCTGCATTTTTCCTGCGTTCGGCGCTCACATGCGTTCGTGTGAGTACAGCCCCATTGAAAATAATTGAGTGCGTCTATACCTGCACACAGTAATATATTATTGAAAACTATACCATCAAAATCATGACCTAAAGATATTCTCTGGAAAACAGCATTCATACATTTTTTCTACAGCTGCCTTCATTTTTAAGATCTGCTTGATTCACAAAGTACAGCCAGCGTATATCACAACCTAAACTAAAATTTCTTCATAAAAAAAAAAAAAACTATATAGAGAAAAAAAGTATTATAATTTATTAGTGAGCACAATCCATTAGAAAGAAATAGTATTTTAATTATATAGGATTTATAAAAACAAGACACTTACGAGTCACGTGTCCATTTTGTATCCATTTTTATTAGGGGGAATGGCACATGGCAAGTTCTGTTAATTGCTACTTAATGTAAATGAATTCAGCAGTCACCCTGCAGAGGCAATCATACTGGCTTGTTTGTTGTACCATCACCTGTGCAAAGCAACCTGCTGTGCTTCTCATTGCTACAAGTTGGAAGGAGGTAGATATAAAGAGCAACATTTAAAGCATGCAGGTTGCTATAGCCCTTAAAATTTGCTCCTGCAGTTTTGTTCACTCTGCTAGCCTAGAAACTTGTTTCATGAAGTTCCCAGTAAAGGGAATTAAATGTACAATCAAAAATGCACTAACAACAGAAATTCCCTTTAACCCATAATAGCTGTCAGCTTTGTGTTACAATGTATTAGCTCATCTAGAACTAAGCATATTTAATCCAAAAGGAATAAATACAACATTGTTGGCATTATTTTTATCTTGCATGAAAATATGTTTTGAAACCAAAACAGGTGGTCATAAAGAACTATATATCATATATATGCGTGTGTGTTTTTACGACCATATGTTTTGGTGTGTCAGAAAACATTCAACTGTTGCACACCAACCTATACTTTCACCTCTGGAGGCATTATAGGGGTCAAATAATTTTTATATAAGAGCACATCTGAATTTAAAACCTAAAGCATTTATGACAATGATAAAAGCATAAAAGAATGGGGCCACTAGCACAATGAATACGGTGTTTTACAAATGAATCCTATTAAAATTGCTGATTTACAAGAAAATTCTCTGTATTAAATTACCAGATTTTCTGTTTCATCTTAAATGAGAACCGTGATAAGTAAAATTTTAAAATCATAATTATAAAGAGGAAATTGAGTTTCGCTGATCCGCTGTGCACTTTAGTTTTGATTTTTAATATCAGGATGCTGAAAAGACAAAAAAGTAGATACATTTATTTTAGTTTTGATAAATCCAGAACGTAGCAAAATCAGCTTATGCTGTCTTAAAAATGGCCAAAGACTTTGGGAGGAAACAGAACATATGCAATGTAATGGCCAGGGTTTTTCCTATATTGGTTTTCATTTACTACTACATTCTGATGTGTTGTCCAACTGACTGGATAATCCTGTAAAAATCTAATAAAGCTGTAAGGAGGGGGGGAGACTGTTCTGGTCATGCCAATTCTGCTAGCAGTAGAGGCTTGCTAAAGAAAAGGGCTTTTTCAACTAACCAATTTTACTGCATCTCTGCTTAAAGGAATTGTTCAGTGTAAAAATAAAAACTGGGCACATAGATAGGCAGTGCAAAATAAAAAAAATGTTTCTAATATAGTTAGCCAAAAATATAATGTATAAAGTCTGAAGTGACTGGATGGCTAACATAATAGCCAGAATTCAACTTCCTGCTTTTCAGCTCTCGTTTTCCACTGACTGTTTACCTTGGTCACCAGGCAGTAACCAATCAGTGACTTGAGGGAGGGCCACAACTGTTGCTTTTGAATCTGAGCTCAATGCTGAGGAGCAATTGCAAACTCACTGAACAGTTATGTCCCATGTTGCCCCCCTTCAAGTCGCTGACTAACTCAATGTTAAAGAGACGAAAAGCAAGAAGTTGGATTCCGGCTATTATATTAGACATCCAGTCACTCCAGCCTTTATTCGTTATATTTTGGCTAACTAACTATATTGGAACAGTTTTTATTTTGCACAGCCTGTCTATTTATCCAATTTTAATTTTTACACTGAACTGTACCTTTAATGAACACCTAGGCATTTGTGAATAAATGTGGCATGTATGAAAATCAGTACCAACCCCCCCATAAAAATAACTAAAGACTAACACTAAACTGAATATATATAGCAAAAGCATTGGAGTCACTATAAATTTTACATTTAATAAAGTCCAAAAAGGGAGGTACCAAATACTTACTGCACTCCTTAAGGCTTGATCTAAGTCTTCAATTAGATCTTCCACATCTTCTAAGCCTACAGAAAGGCGGATTAAAGTATCACTAATATTCAGTGCTGCTCTCTCCTCTTCTGGAACTGAAGCATGAGTCATGATAGCCCTAAATATGTGAGAGAAGGGGAACAGTTGGTCAGATGGAATGGTGAGATCTTGTATTACAGAAATATGATAAAATGTGAAATCAACTAAAGTATTTGCTCCAATCTATGTATTCAACAGAAAGCAGAAATCTGTCAGTTCCATGTACACTGAAAATCAAATTTACCATTTAAAATGCTATTTGTCAACAAATAAATGTTTTTATTTGTAATATTGGTGTGTAGGCATCCATCTCAGGTTACAGTGCCTCATCCTAAGCTTTCAGAAAGAGACAGAACTTCAGGAGGAGTTGCGGTAGGGCCCAGGTGCTGTACTATTGAGGGCTATTCTCATATCTACCACGAAGTGGGGCATGGGAGCATTTTATTTACATTCAAAATATCCTTTCTAAATAATTCTATTACAAAATATTAGATACATTTCAAAAGCAATTTTTTTTTTATAGAATATTAACCTTATCATTTGATTTACTGAGCTAAGGCTGCATATCTCTTGTAGCACACTTCCGGGCAGCTCCCCCCTCCTACCCTCCCTGTGCCGGACTGGGAGGAAAAAACAGTCATGGCAAAAGTATCAAAGCAGCCCATGTATTCATAAGCATGATAAACATTTTTAACCACAAGGTTAACTAGAACCTAGAGTGGTACTTTGAATATTCAGTAATTAACTGCTATGGGTTTTTGATCCAGTGGAAACATGGATATGATAATGTACCCATCAAATAAGAGGCTATTCGTGGTTACTTCAGGGTCCCATGACCTGTATAAAAGCACTCGGATTTCAGCCTTGTGCCTTTGTATGGTCGCGGAACTCCTACGAGTGTGAAAATAAAGCTTGATATAGTTCAAAAGTAAACATTACAGCTTTCTGTACTTAAAACGTTTTAGGGTTAGAATTATCAAAGGTTGAACTCTCATTTTGACCATTTTATAAATATACTAAAAATTCCTATGAAAGATATGGTTTCTCCAAGAAGCAGACTTACGGATGCTCAGCCAAACTTTCATATCCTCCAAGACTCTCAGCCAAAGCAAAAACCTTTAAAAAAAAAATATATATAATAAAAATTAAAAAAACTTTAGACTTTTGTTATTATTAGGCCAACACTGTAAAATCAGTAAAATCACAGTCCTAACAGGAATGGTGTGATTACAGATGTTTAAAATATAAGAAATATCTGTAACTAGATCTGAGAAAAGGTGTGCAGGATGCCAAAAAGACAGATTACCCATGCATGCAGAAGCACAACCTGTTTGCTGACACAACAGAGCTTTCCAAAACAAACATTTGCTATAAACACACAGCAGCTGGAAAATAACCAATGGTTAAGGACACATAATTAGTGGAACAGAAATGCAAAAAGAATTGAATAGTATTCTGTCCTTTCAACCCACTTATTGAAAGCCTTAGAAGCTTCACGCTATGATTAAAAAATACCAACCTTTACGCTCTTAAGAAATGTCTTTGCATGTTCAAGAGTTCCTTTAATATAAAATGTAATCATGCCAGACACACCAGTGCACTGCCGTTTAGTGAGTTCATATTGTGGGTGAGATGGCAGTCCTAAAATAAAAGAATAGTCAAAATAGATGTTCATTTCTACAACTAAAATGTATCAAGTTTATCGAACAACGAAATTTGTCTTTGTGGATGCTGCACCTTTTTTTTTTTTTAAACATTCTTGGTGCCTCCAAAGTGTATCTATAAGCATCTCTTAAAAATGAGGTGGAATACTGTCAGTCTGTTTTCAAGAATGGTGAAGAGTGGTTTAACTGGAAAACCACCGTTTGGGCAGGTCTGAGCCAAGAAAGCGAGCATGGGGTGCAAGTTTGGGTGGGTCATACTTCAAACATGGCACCTTCCCTTAGGTGATGCAATTGCTTACCTCTACTTTATAGAGGCTGATGACACCTATGGAGGTTATCAAATCAGGACGACTTTGGGCTGTTTTTTTGGTGTGGGTTTTTAACCCATTCATCACTCAACAAGGCAATTGTATGTGTATACAAAAAATCAACAACTCAACAGAGTACTCCTAAAGGTGCTGATCAGTGTATCTTCTGCCTCAAGCTCCCTTTAAAAGAGGTCTTTTATCATTAAAATACCATCTATAGCAATGTTTATACAGTATAAACACAGGGTAGTATATAACCCTGCATCACACACTCAGGAATTTGAAACTTACCTGGGTATAAGACTTTATCTACACGAGGATCTGCTTCCAAAAACTTTGCTATAGTTAAAGCATTCTGAAAGTGTTGCTGCATCCGGAGAGCCAGGGTCTTCAAACCCCGATTGCAAAGGTAACAATCAAAAGGTGATGGAATGGCTCCTAATGCTGAAAAATAAAAATATGTACAATTGAAGAAAAAAAAGCAACACACTGTACACTTACTGAAATAAGACTTCAGTAGTTCTATATGTACAAGTGTACTCGAAGAACTTTGTTACATAGCCTTATACTATACAAAGAGCCAATGGTTTACAAGATTGTTATATACACTGTCCAGTTTACCCAGGGGCTCCACAGACTTTTTTTTCTACAGGTCATCATTTTATTAGGACCTGCTCCCTATTTAGGGCTAGGCCAGACGGGGAGATTCGGGGGCATTTTGTCGCCTGGCGACTTCTC
>CM044437.1:74342717-74369670 GCA_024363595.1 Xenopus borealis
AAAAAAAAAAAAAAAAAAAAGGGATTCATTCTGTAGCCCATAGCAAATCTTTGCTTCACAGTGTTTCATTCACTACAGTGCACATGTGTAGAATTTAAAAGGAGGCAGTATAGCCCCCTTTTGAACTTAAGATCAACTGTAGTTCAATGAAAAGTGCTCATGCTAAACATAGTTTTTGATTATTATAATAGAAGTGTAAATTAGACTATAAAGGGTGTAAATTAGACTATAAAGGGTGTAATATGAGATACCTTTTATTTAATAGATATCTCTTTAAGAAGTTATTCATATTAAAGCACATAATGTCTATCAATTTCACAACAAAATATAGTGTAATTCATTTACTAGGAGTCCGAACAAACAAACCCTTGCGATAAGAACTCACACATATTGTATTAACAATTTGCCGACTTGGCACAACACACAAAAAAAAAATAAAATTACAAAGGCTCAACTACAAATGTATTGTTCCTTACCATTCATGTATTTGGTTGCAGAATACATACAAATGTCTGCTCCTAGAGCCAATGGACGCTAGAAGAGCAAACATAATCAGTTCATATAAATATTTGCAGGACTTCATCACAGTGTATTTATTAGCCTGAACACTTACTGCTCTAGAACAAGGACTACAAGGCACTACTGTTGTCAAGTCAGACTCTGCACATAAACTTACAGAGTGATCACCAATATAACACTTGATATAAACTGTGGTAGAAATGATTTACAAACTAAAGTAGTATAGACTGACTGCAGTGCCATCACATAAAATGAAACTTGTTAGTTGATTTAGAAAATCAGTGACTCAAAATATGGCCTTTTCTAGTATTCAATGGCCACATGTGTACATTATATCCAATTACATGTGTTTTATGGCACAGTGAGAAAAGATGTATACATGGAAGATGCTTTATAGTATACAAACAGAATTGTGAAATAAGCAGTTATTAGATGGTTTGTGGCTTTGCATAAACAGGAAGAGCAAGTCTTTGTGGCTTATACTACATTTTATTTACTGAATTTCCTAAAGGACAAGGAAAGTTAAACTAAAGAAGTAGGTAGAAATGTTGTACATTATGTTTTGTGCTTCTGTACCAGCCCAAGGCAACCAAAGCCCTTTAGCAGTAAAGATCTGCGTCTCCAAAGATGCCCCAGTAGCTCCCCATCTTCTTTTCTGCTGATTCACTGCACATGCTCTGTGTTGCGGTCACTTACTGAACTTAGGGACAGACTCAAAATATACAGTACACAATAGTAATGTCACAATAAAAGGCTGATGAGTAAATAATATGGATAATTACTAAATGGCAGCAGCTTAGAAACCACTGCAATTATCATCAGAATGTAATAATCAGCCCTGTAGCACCAGCTTATATGACAGGCCAACCTCAATTTCTGCTTGATAATTAGGGACAACCCCCAAGTTTAGCTTCTCAAGGTTGCTCAAAGCCCACTGAGCAAGTGAGTTTTGCAGACACTTTCCAAGATGGTGACCCCTTGTGACAAGTTTGAAGTCCTGGATCATTGCTGCTATTGACAAGCTGAAACTTTAGGCTGGTGCAATAGGTTCAGTATATAAAACATGGCATTTTTGTCCTATTCATCTTTAGGGTTTAGTTCTCCTTTAATGCCAAACCTTCTACTTGTCACAAAACATTTGATAGCCTGTTTTTCCCTATTATGCACATGGTGATACTAAGCAAATATCAGACTAGATAATTTATTCAAAGTAATAATTCAGGTTTCAGTAAAAAAATAAATAAAAAAAAAAAGCCCCACCATATTCAAAGAAAAGTATTTTCCTACCTGGAAATAGGCAGACAGGAATGTGTTATCCACTGCGAGAATAATATCTTTATGTTTGTGAACAATATCAGCACAGCCCTTGATATCGATCACTGTTAAAGTTGGATTTGTTGGGGTTTCTATCCATACAAGCTAAAACAAAAACCATTAAAAATATATATATTTTAACAATTTAAGTTTCTAATATATTTAGTTAGCCAAGAAAATAATGTATAATGGCTAGAGTGGAACATAACTGTTCAGTGAATTGAAGGCACAGGACTAGGCTAAAGTTCTAGTGCTCCAAAAGGTAGGCTCTTGAAGAGATTGAGAGAGGATTCCTTATGCAGAAATTTAGGGGTGGAATTCCAGAGGTAAGGAGCAGCAAGATAGAGGGTTTGAGATGAGTGGTGACAGTGGATGTGGAAATGTAGTGAGGAGCAGAGAAGTAAAGGGCTTCAAATGTTAGTAGAAGGATTTTATATGCTAACCTTAGCCACGCTAAGGATTTTAATTGGGGTTGAACAGATTCTCTTTTGGGAGAGAGCAGAAATTTCATTGTAGCAGAGTTTAAGATTAATTGGAGGGGAGAGAGATGGGAGCCAGGAAGACCAGTTAAGAGGAGACTGCAGTAGTCTAAACGGGATAAGTCGTGGATTAAAGTTTTGGCTGTTTGTGAAAGAAACGGATGTATCTTGGCTATACTGCGAAGAAAGAAATGACAGGTTTTGGCAGTGTTATATATATGATTAGCGAAGGAGAGGGACTGGTCAAAGATGACCTCTAAGCAGCGTGCTGAGTTAACCGGGTTAATAGTCAATCCAATCAATAGTAATGGTGAAAGGAAAAGAAGGGCTCGGTTTGGGTGGAACGACCATCAGCTCAGTCTTGGCTAAGTTGAGGTGGCATTGGTTTATTCAGGAAGAGATAGATACTAAGCAGTCTGCTATCTGGGTTTGAACATCAGTGGTTAGTGAGGGAGTGCCTAAATATATCTGAATGTCGGCATGCAGGTGATATTTAAGGCCAAATGAAGATATAAGGTCTCCTAAAGAGAGAGTGTACAATGAGAACAACGGAGGACCAAATACAGAGGGGGGAGGGGAAAGTAGCAGAAGTTAATGAGGAATTGAATATATGAGCAAGTACTGGAGTAAGGACAGGAGAAGTTTAGAGACTTTAGGCTCAGATATACGATGAAAAGAGTTCAAAATGGAGATAGAAGTTTTATGGGGAATGAGAGTATTGGTATCTGAGGGGTGGGAAAATGGTTTGTGGATAATCATTTTAAAAGAAAAATGTGATGCATACTGGTTGGCTACACAGTAATCAAGGCAATCTGCAGCTTACATTATAATTTTAAGTGCACCCTTTTAATATTAACGTTTGTTGTCAACTATTGAAATCCCATGTGGTTTCCTTTTTGTTTAAACAGCTCAAGGCGAGAAGATCTCAACCCCCCAGTGCCTTTCCTACCGCCAACAAAGTGCTTGAAAATACATTTTAAGCAAGAGATCACCACATATAAAAGAATTAACGTATGCTGATAAAAAATGCCTTCACGTTTTCCGGTGATCTCTGCATGTAAAAAAAAACTTTACTCGCAGTAACCATGGGAAAGTGTGAAGAAGGCATTTACCATACCATAGCCCTAAATAAGTAGCTAAAGGAGTCAGTTAGTGAGAATGTGCAGCTTATTAAAAAAAAACTTTAGGTTTCAAAAAATGCATAAGAAATATGAAAAACCATTTTCAACTAAATTTGAATTAAAATATTCAAACATAACACTTACATTATGTTAAATAATGTTTTTTAATATAAATAAATGTAAGCTGTGATATAATCTAACATTTTTACCTTGGTGTCTGTAGTGATAGCAGCTTCCAAGCTTTTTAGGTTTGAACAATCAACAAAAGCCACTTTCAATCCCATTTCAGATGCTACTCTTCTAAAATACCTGTTAGTGCCTATGGCATAAATAAACATAACCATAAATTGCCTTTATTCACATTACTTTGAAAATAACATACAATTCTGAGAATGCAGAGAACATATTGGGTTAAAAACAGGAATAACATTATATATAGATATATGCATAAACATAAGAATATCAAATATTAACCACATTTTGTATTAAATCACATTACTCATCCTTCAATATATGTACAGATGCAGAAAAGTTTTGAATGTATTTTACCTCCTTAAAATGTCATTATATCAGATCTGTGGAGAGAGACTAAAATGAAGGCGAGGAAACACATGGAAACATTTTCCTGGGGTTTAATAGTCAAAAGTGGAAACATTATTTCAAGCATGTCGTTCCATCAGTGACGAAGGGGCATACCCCAAAAATGTGTATTACATTTTTGACTAATAAGCCTAAGGGGAACCCCAGACAATGCTTTTGTGTGTTGTCCCTGTTTGTGCATAAACAGCCATATAACCGCTCTGTTTAAAGGAGAACTAAAAGCTTAACTAAATAAGTAGGCTAGAAACGTTGTACATTATGTTTTGGGCTTCTGTACCAGCCCAAGGCAACCACAACCCTTAAGCAGTAAAGATCTGTGTCTCCAAAGATGCCTCAGTAGCTCCCCATCTTCTTTTCTGTTGATTCACTGCACATGCTCTGTGCTGATGTCAGTTACTGAGCTTAGGGACCAACTCAAAATATACAGTACATATAGAATATAAATGTACAATATAAAGGCGATTAGATACACAGAATTACTTCATGGCAGCACAGAAACCAGTGCAACTAGCATCAGAATGCAATAATCAACCTTGTAGCATCAGCTTATATTACAGGCCAACCTTATTTTCTGCTTCATAATTTGCAGTGACCCCTAAGCTTAGCTTCTCAGAGCCCTCAGAGCATGGATTGTTGCAGACACTTTCCAAGATGGTAACCCCCTGTGACAAGTTTGAAGTGCTGGATCATTGCTACTATTGACAAGTTGAAATCTTAGGCTGGTGCAATTAAGTTTAGTACATAAAATGTGGCATTTTTAGGCAATGTTATGGTTTAGTTCTCCAAAATAGCAGCTGCCATATTAGTTTGGTGTTACATAACTTTCACTGCTGGCTCCTAGCACTCTGCTCAGATTACAGCAGGGAGGGGGAGAAATGAAGCTGCTGTGCAGGCTTCTGCAGGGGATGGGAAAAGAGCGCAGAAAAGGAAATCGGATTCCTGAAGCCCATATGTAAACAATAGAAGCAAAGGAATGCATTGTTTCTTTTCAGAGGAAGACTAACTGCAGCACTGTGAGTGTAACAGGGTGAATTTACATACAACTTTCTGGTAAAGCCTACATGGCTTTAAAGGAACAGTAACATCAAAAATTTTTATTAAAAAATTTGTTAGACCATAAAGAAAAAAAAACACCAACACATATTATAGTTTAAAATCAAAAAGTCTTTATTAAGAAATAACTTACATTTACTCTGCTTCCTGTCCTACACAGCAATGGCGAAAAGGCGACCATCGATGGAGCAGCGCTCGATTTCTCCTCACTTGCTCTCTGTTGCTTTCATGTGCAGGCGTTTCTGATGCCGGCTGCTCTCTGCGCTGTGCTTGTTGGGTCACAGCCGCATCCCCCAACTGCAGCCTACGCCACGCTTCAGCAGAATAATGCGCAAATTCCCTAGAGCGCTGCTCATGCGCCCGCGATTTTATACTTTATTATAAGATAGCGTTCAGATATATATAAGTGTTAGGACTGTGTCGGCCCACATTAACATTTAATTGCGCTTTACATTTATGTTTGTTTGCCGCTCCCACATCTCCTACTGCCGGTCACTAGCGGCACCGCGGCCCTACAGAGCACCCCCGAAGAGCACAGCTCAAAGAGCAGCCGGCATCAGAAACGCCTGCACATGAAAGCAACAGAGAGCAAGTGAGGAGAAATCGAGCGCTGCTCCATCGATGGTCGCCTTTTCGCCATTGCTGTGTAGGACAGGAAGCAGAGTAAATGTAAGTTATTTCTTAATAAAGACTTTTTGATTTTAAACTATAATATGTGTTGGTGTTTTTTTTTCGTTATGGTCTAACGAATTTTTTAATAAAAATTTTTGATGTTACTGTTCCTTTAAACTTTCCTTCTTATTTAAGGATGACTTGATTTGATTACCTCCATATACATCTTTAGTACAGATTATTTGGTCTCCAGCTTTCAGAAGATGGGTGATATTCAGTGTTGCAGCCAGACCAGACGCATAGGATAAACCTTTGAGTGAAACAATTAAAGAACATGTATATTTACTTTTGCAATAATGAACTAGTTAATACAGGCAATAAAATCAACCATTTTCTTGAAGATGAAATACATGTTTAATGATTTTAATTCATATAAACATAATGGCATGTTAGAGGTACTGCTGACAAGCTAAACACTTATTCACCGTGTATCCTATGACTTCAGTAATAAATTAGCATTGTAACTGAACCATAAGCTTGGGAGTGTTTGGAAAATAGAAGAATACTGGTACAACAAACAGATCATTGTGTTTGCCACAGAAGCTACGCCTAATACCACAGTGGATGATGCATTAAGATACTACCTCTGCACTTTTCTGTTAAAACAGATTTTGGAATACTTTCCAAATCAGGTTGAAGAATTTGTATGAAATGTTACAAAATCAAAAGAAATAAGTTGGGTATGAATGGAGTAGTAAATTAGTTTAATAAACTTACAATATTTGGCACCATCCAGAGCAGCAACCGCTTTCTCCATGACATTCCTTGTTGGATTTCCACTGCGACTATATTCATATCCCTGTTATGTGGGGGGAAAAAAATTTAATTGTTGCTATTTAGCGTAACCAACACATGGATTGGTTAATGTTTACTTTCAAACCTTTAACAAATATAATGACCGATAAAAAAAAAATCAATTCAATTATACATAATGAACTTTTAAAATTTTTTTTTTTTACTAAAGGCAAGTCAAATAACCATATACCCCACACCAATGTAAACAAAAGGTAGCAATGCATTTTTCAAGATCTCTGAATTGTGTTTGTAAGTTACACTACCATTTAGACTGTAAGCCCTATGGGGTAGGGTCCTCCATCCTTTTGTCTCCTTGACACTTGGCATCAGTTAATAGTGCTGCTCCAGTAGACTTCTGCACTGAAATCCATTTCTCAAAAGAGCAAACAGATTTTTTTATATTTAGTTTTGAAATCTGACATGAGGCTAGCCATTTTGTCAATTTCCCAGCTGCCCCAGTCATGTGACTTGTGGCAGCACTTTAGGAGGGAACTGCTTTCTGGCAGGCTGTTGTTTTACCTTCTCAATGTAACTGAATAGCAAGCAGTGAGACATGGGTTTTACTATTAAGTGCTGTTCTTAGATCTACCAGGCAGCTGTTATCTTATGTTAGGGAGCTGTTATCTGGTTACCTTCCAATTGTTCTAATAGGCTGCTGGGTGGGGGAAAGGGAGGGGGTGATATCACTCCAACTTGCAGTAAAGAGTGATTGAAGTTTATCAGAGCACAGGTCACATGACTTGGGGCAGCTGGGAAATTGACAATATGTCTAACCCCATGTCAGATTTCAAAATGAAATATAAAAAAAAAAAATCTGTTAGCTCTTTTGAGAAATGGATTTAAATGCAGAATTCTTCTGAAACAGCACTATTAACGGATTTTGAAAAAAACATTCCTCCCATGACAGGATCCCTTTAAGGAATTGTTCAGTGTAAAAATAAAAACTAGGTAAATAGGCTGTGCAAAAAAATGTTTCTAATATAGAAACACTACTTCCTGCTTTGCAGCTCTCTTGGTTTCCACTGATTCGTTACCAGGCAGCAGGGGCATAACTACAGAGGAAGCAGACCCTGCAGCTGCAGGGGGGCCCAGGAAGAACAGGGGGGCCATTAGGCCCTACTTAATGAGCAATTTCAATATATAGTGGTAAAACAGGACAACCGCTGTATATTTTGGGGGCCCTAAAATAAATTTGGTGTGGGGCCCAGTAACATCTAGTTACACCACTGCCAGGCAGTAACCAATCAGTGACTTGAGGAGGGGCACATTGGTCATAACTGGTGCTTATGAATCTGAGCTGAATGCCGAAGTTATGTCCCATGTGGGCCCCTTCATGTCGTTGACTTAAAGGAAACCTGTCATGATTGAGTTAACACTAGGAAGGAAATAAAACTTTTAAAACAAACCACATACCCTTATTTATTATGCTCAAATCTCACTAATTCTCAATGTATAACTACTTTTCAAATGTGCATGAGACACTAACTGAAGCCCTGACTTTCCAGAAAGTCAGGAGAGCAAAGCATCATGGGTAGAATCAGTACTGCAGACTCCTCTCACGATATCACCAGTTTGTGCAGTTGTCAGTGGCTGGAGTAGCCCACACAATCTGAATAGAACAATAGAAGGTGTTTCAGATAATTCCCATAGAATATCAAGTCCTGGTGTGACATGAGTTATACAGAGCCTGTCTATCATAGAGTATACTCTGACTAAGCATGAATGAGATTTGGCAGTTTGGCACAGCCCACACACGGAAAACAAAGGGGTGTTTAAACATGGCAGCGCCTATGAAGCACTTTTTACATGTAGGATATTTTGTAATCCGTGTCAGATATAGACAAAAACAGCTGACTAAAGGGTTTAACTAAGGAGGGAAAAGAAATATTTTACTCATGTCTCAAGGCGACAGGTCCTCTTTAAGGCCCCCATACACGGGTCGATAAAAGCTGCTGACAGACCAAGTCGACAGTTTATTGGCCCGCGCGTGGGGCCATCCGATGGGATTCCCCGATCAATATCTGGCCCGAAAGATAAAAAAAACCTAGTCGAATCGTGGGCGCATCTCTGCGTGTATGCGGTCCCGCAAACCGGCCGCCCGTATCGCCTCCATTCTGATCCGATCGTTGGGGCATATCGGGGAGAGATCTGCTCATTTTATCGCCAAACGAGCTGATCTCTCTCTGTCTATGGCCACCTTAACCCAGAGTAAGGGCTCCTACACACAGGCGTTTTTACCTGCACTCCCCTGCGTTGCGTTTCCCTGCGTTCAAACGCAGGGGAGTGCAGGTATAGACGCACTCAATTATTTTCAATGGGGCTGTACTCACACGAACGCATGTGAGCACCGAACGCAGGAAAAATGCAGCATGTTGCGTCTGAATCTGCGTTTGGCGCTTACACGCATCTCGTGGGTACAACCTCATTGAACAAAATGAGGTGCGTCTAGACCTGCGCTCCCCTGCGGCTGAACGCAGCCAAATGCAACGCAGGGGAGCGCAGGTCAAAAACGCCCGTGTGTAGGAGCCCTTAGAGAGCTGAAAAGCAGGAAGTAGTGTTCTGGCTATTATGTCAGACATCCAGTCACTCAAGCCTTTATACATTACATTTTTGGCTAACCAACTATATTAGAAACTTTTTTTTATTTTATTTTGCACAGCCTATTTACCCAGTTTTTACACTGGACTGTTCTATAATCTGTATTGTAACTATATTTTACATGTATGTGAATTGTAATTCTAATGCACTTGTTAGTTACTTATTATTGCAGTGACCACTTGTTGGTTACTACTAATTTATAGATTTGCTGTTCCCTCAAGGAGTGCTAAACAAATAAAAAAAAAAAATATATAGATACAGTAGAACCCCCATTTTACATTTTTTCAGGGGACCAGAAAAGAAATGGTGTAAAATCCAGTAGAATGTAAAATCAGGGAACTGTATTATGCATAATATATAGGTGGGGCCACAAAACAACAAAGTCAAATGAGGGAAAACTTAAAGGAAAACTATAACACACAAACAATGTAGGCCTCTATAAAAAGATATTGCATAAAGCAACTCATGTGTAAAACCCTGCTTCGTGTAAATCAACCAATCTGTAGCTCAAGTATTCATTTTCGGGGGTGTAGTTTTCCTTTAAAAACCGGGGATATATAAAATGTAGGTTCTACTGTACATACAAGAGAATTTTCTGCCCCTTGGGGGAGCCAGTCACCATGTGCTATATACACTTATGTCACGCCTCATAATTAGAGTGACTAAGCAAATCCCTGGGTTGAGCAGCTGCTAGATCATTGCATCACATGCTTGACTGTAGCACCTGGGGGGCAGGCAGGGTTGTTGGAAACATCTGGCACCCGGTGAAATACTACAGGGGGGGGGCTCGTCCTACTGTTCCTGTTCCCCACAGGTGTATTACTATCACAATTTGTTACATTTATGACTAAGCACTATCTTTAGGACTGTACAAGAGGTGGGCACACAGCTTTTCTTAGGAACTCGGTCTAAAAAGTGAGGCATGTGTAGGATGTGGTAGTTACCTCTCTGCCCTGGAACTTTCTACTCAGTAATGATGGCTCACGCGTCAATAGACAGACAGAAGTCTGGCTTTGCGTTACGCTAGCAGCCCTATTCAAATCACACGTGACATAACTGCGCCATGATTATTAGCTGCCCACCTACCGCATGTTCCCCGGGTGCGAACTGCTTGAACGTTGTGGAAAGGCTTATAGGGGGAACGACTGCCATAGAGTTCCATTGCTCGGGCTCCTGTCCCGCGTGTATCGCATCAGTGGCAAAGTGTTTAAACCCCTCCTGGAAGCCGTCCATTGAGCCGCTGGTACTCGTACAAGCAGTTCTTCTGGTTGTGCACCGGCAACTCACTGTTACAGACGCTTTTACTGCATTGTTGCGCTCCGACCCCGCCCCCTGGATCACTATTGGCTAGCGCCAGAGGCGTTGTCACTAATGCAGAAGCGTGTTGGAGGGCTCTTAAGGTCAACCGGAATAATCCGGCCGCGGGTTACCCAGTCGCTTGGATTATACATTGCTATTGTCTGAGAGGCCTGCTTATGTGGATTTCAATCAGCACGAGTCTTGAACTGCGGCCCATCCGTGTGTTTTCAGAAGAGTTCTTATTTTATACGAGTCGTTGACTTTAAGCCTGAGTAGTCTACCAATTTCTAAAGGAGGTTGCATCATATGAGAGTGGTTGTGGCTGTTAACCTATCAGCGCATTGCTGAGCAATCATATTTACGTCACTGTATCTCATGTTCCATTTATTATTTGCTGTTTGATATCATTAATCTACAATATAGTTGCTTTAAACATTTGTGAATCCCATCATTTAAGGAGGCCTAATGTATAAAAATGGAGCATGTGCCACTGAGTTTTATTCCACTAATCATACAAGCAATGTACTGCCAAAACAAAAAATAAAATTTGTGCTTTTTCGGCTACGTGTCATACCAGGTATAGCCTAGGGTTGCCACCTGGACATAGGATTGCCACCTGGTATTTATGGTGGTTGATCCCAATGTAATTAAAGTAACATCAAAAAATGGAATTGTAATGGCCCCGCACTGGTAAAACTGCAGTGTTTGCTTCAGAAGCACTACTATTGTTTATAAAAAAAAGTTGCTGTGTTGCAATGGGGGCAGCCATTCAAAGGAGAAAAAGGCTCAGGTTACACAGCAGATAAACAATGTAGAAAATAATGGTGTAATCTGTTATCCACTATTTAACTTGTGCCATATAGCCTTTTTATAATTCCACCATTGCTACACAGCAGCTTGTTTATATGAACAATAGTAGTGTTTCTGAAGCAAGCAGATCAGTTTTACCAGTGCAAGACAACACTACAATATATTCTCATTACATTTATTGTGTTTAGGGTTGCCACCCGGCCAGTATTTTACCGGCCTAGCCAGTAAAACACCAGCCAAGGCCGGAGCCAGTATTACAAATTTACCGGCAATGTAGCTGCCGGTAAATTTGTAATACCCCTTAAAATGGCCCTTGCCTTGCCTGAAATCAAATGAAAAACGTACCTTTCTCGCTCTTCAACCCAATCGCACCAGTGGCTCCGCCCCCTTTGGCGTCACATCCGCCCCTTTGACATCACACTCCGCCCCCTTTTGGCCCCGCCCCCCTGCCGCCCGGTAAGGACTTTTTTAAAAGGTGGCAACCCTAATTGTGTCAACAGAAGGAATTCCAATGGCACACAGGTCTGTATGAATACTTCAAAGATTTATTGTGCGGAGTGCAGATGCAACGTTTCGGAGAACAAACTCCTTTGTCAAGCATGCTTGTTATTATTATTTGTTTTTTGAGTTATTCAGCTTTTTATTAAGCAGCTCTCCAGACAATCTTGTTGTTTAGTATATTTCTATTGGTAATTGGGGCTTTGGTGAACAAGGGATAGAGTACTATATAAGTTTGTAAGTATCAGTATGCTTTGACTGGAGCTCAGTGTTGAAGAATCACATATCGTACAGCTCACTAGAATGGCAGCAGGCATTGTGGTGCATATGTTGTGACAAAGAATGATAAGTTTGGCTTCTACTTGTATCCTTCATATTAAGGGCTATTACAGTGGGTTTTCTGTGTGTGTGTTTGACACATGTTTAAAGGGATACTGTCATGGGAATAAAAAAATTTTCAAAACACATTGGTTAATAGTGCTGCTCCGGCATAATTCTGGATTAAAACCCATTTCACAGATTTTTTTATATTTCATTTTGAAATCTGACATGGGGGCTAGACATATTGTCAATTTCCCAGTTGCCCCAAGTCATGTGACTTGTGCTCTGATAAACTTCAGAACCATTGGAAGGTAACCAGCTCCCTAACACAAGATAACAGCTGCCTGGTAGATCTAAGAACAGCACTCAATAGTAAAAACCATGTCCCACTGCGTTCCATTCAGTTACACTGAGAAGGAAAATCAACAGCCTGCCAGAAAGCAGTTCCCTCCTAAAATGCTGGCACAAGTCACATGACCAGGGGCAGCTGGGAAATTGACAAAACATTTCAGATTTCAAAACTATAAAAAAAAATTGTTTGCTCTTTTGAGAAATGAATTTCAGTGCAGAAGTCTACTGGAGCAGCACTATTAACTGATGTGTCCCTTTAAGATGCAAGTTTGAGTGCTCCTAAACACATTAGCTTATTGATATAATTATATTATGCCTACTTTGTACTCATGTGCATCCAGAACTGTGTCTTTTTGCAGTCAAACTTTATTGCATTATCTTTTAAAAGCAACATGCTGCATTTTTTTTTTGTACTTGACAATCAGGCCTGGATTTGCCGGGGCTAGGGTGGCATGCTGCCCAGCCGCATCTACAGTAGCATTGGGAGCCGTGCGTGACCCCCGTGGGGATGGATGCGTTCGCCAGCAGGCACTAGGACCTGGCCGGCACATGTGGTTGCAGGGAGGTGGGCACGCATGGGTGGGCGGGCATTAGGACCCAGGCAGGCGGCTTAGTGGTGGCAAACGAAGAGATCCAGCCCTGAGGACAATCAAATAGAGGGAATGTGTTTGGAACCCATAAAAACACACATATTTGCCTATAAAAGAAAAAGGTTAAAAAAAGCAATATCTGTTCAAATAAACACAATTGTGTAAGAGCCCCCAAGTTCTAATTTAGAAAATGCTTTATTAAAAATGATAACGTGATCAAACATTGAGTACAGTGTTCAAATACCTTGGGGATTTGTCTTGGTGACTCAGTTGTCATTAGCCTTACGTATGTACTGCTCTAAAATATATTTTTTGCTTCTTTTCTAACTTGTAGATGACTGTTCAGCTATAACTGCTGATTGGTTGCTATGTGCAACATCACTGGTGATGAGGGTTGCCACCTGGCCGGTATTTTACTGGCCTAGCCAGTAAAACACCTGCCAATGCCAGTATTACAAATTTACTGGCAATGTAGCTGCAGGTAAAATTGTAATACCCCCAACGAAAGCCCTTGACCCAGGTGTATGTTGAAAAACAGTATGAAAATATTGTATTAGTGTGCACACATAACTGAAGTCTACAAATCCAGTCGAAGTGTCAGAAAGTTTAAACTTACAGTTGTGCTCATAAGTTTACATACTCTGGCAGAATTTATGATTTCTTAACCATTTTTCAGAAAATATGAATAACACAAAAACTTTTCTTTCACTCATGGTTAATGGGTGGCTGAAGCCATTTACTGTAAAATAACAAAGGCTACTGTGATAATAAACTCTACAGTTAGTATAGCTATGGGCATATATGGTTTGTGTGAAAGAGTGGAGGGGTGTGTGTGTGTGTGTGTGTGTGTGTATGTATGCTGGGTTAAAAAATTTGGAGGGGTTGAACTTGATGGACTTTGTCTTTTTTCAACCCAATTTAACTATATAACTATGTGTAACTGTGTTTACTCTTTACAATCTAACTTGACACAAAAGCATTAGAATGTCTTTTAAAGATAACCATATCTTCACCTGTGATCTGTTTGCTTGTCATTAGTGAGTGTGTATAAAAGGTCAGTGACTTTCTGGACTCCTGACAGACCGTTGTATCTTTCATCCAGTTCTGCACAGACGCATGTAGGCGCCGAAAGCAGGTTGAAACGCAACATGCTGCATTTTACCATCATTAGGCGCTTACACGCGTCTGTGTGAGTACAGCCACATTGAATCAAGTGTGTCTACTCCTGCGCTCCCCTGCAGCTGAACAGAATAAAACGGAACACAGGGGAGTGCAGATAAAATGTCCATGTGTAAGAGCCCTAAGTCATGGGGAAAGCAAAAGAATTGCTGGTTCTGTTGAAACCATGGTCAGGTAGGCCAACTAAAATTTCAGCCGCAACTGCCAGAAATATTGTCGGCATGCAAGGAAAAACCCACTATAACTTCAGGTGAAATACAAAAAAAATACTGGAGGAAACTTTGCACTCATCAGCCCGGAAGCTCCGCATGGGATGTACTTAGACCAGGGGTGTCCAAACTTGGCCCTCCAGCTGTTAAGGAACTACAAGTCCCACAATGCAATGAAGGAGTCTGACAGCCACAGTCTGACAGCCACAATCAATGCTTTGTTGGACTTGTAGTTCCTTAACAGCTGGAGGGCCAAGTTTGGACACCCCTGACTTAGACATTCCAACACGACAATGATCCAAAACACAAGGCCAAGTCGATCTGTCATTGGCTACAGCAAAATAAAGTGAAGGTTCTGGAGTGGCCATCTCAGTCTCCTGACCTCAATATCATTGAGCCATTCTGGGGAGAACTCAAACATGCAGTTCATGCAAGACAGCCCAAGAATTTACGGGAACTGGAGGCTTTTGGCCAGGAAGAATGGGCAGCTTTACTGTCTGAGAAGATAAAGAGCCTCATCTACCACAAAAGACTTCAAGCTGTCATTAATGTTAAAGGGGGCAATAAACGGTATTTAGAACTGGGGTATGTAAACTTTTGATCAGTGTCATTTGAGTAGTTTATGTAGTGATTATGATTTAAAAAGAGTAAACACAGTTGTTTGACAATAAATGGCTTCAGACAACCACTAACCATAAGTGAAAGAAATGTTTTTGTGTTATCATTCATATTCTCTGAAAAATGGTTAAGAAATTCTGCCAGGGTATGTAAATGTATGAGCACAACTGTATTTATTTCCCTGGTAATTTTTAGTAAAAAAGTTAATGATAACAAATCTGATTAGATATTAAGTAACCTAGTAGGAGTCAAAGGTCTTTGCATATGACTTGGATTAGCTATTTACAAACATAAAGTATAAAGGAATACAGCATGATGGGCCATGTACATTATTGTGCTGTATATACTAAATTCAGAATGAATTTACAATTTATACTAAGGCATTGTTCCAACAAGACTTCTGTTTGTGGAGCTGTGCAGCCTCAGTGTCATAGGAGCAGCTCTCCAAACTTTCTACATTGTGAGGTACACAAAATTTTGGTCACACCCAATGTCTAGAGATCACCCCCTCCAAATACCATGCCCAGTTACCAAAAACATACCTTTTATTAAATGGTTGGAATGGAAGCATTAGAAGAAAAAAGCAATAGGTGCCCTAGCCTATTATGTAAAAAAAACATTATGTCCTTCACATTTCATGACATATTATGGCTCCAGCATTTCATGGTACAGCCTGGCCCTCACTACTGTGGCCCCAAATTTCATCACAAACAAAGGCAACCCTGCCCAAAGCACTGCAGTAATATTAGAAACAGTTCTCCACAGGTTGCTTGTCTCCAGGCAGTTGCAGAAACACTTTTTATAATCTGGGAAGTGCCTTCTCTCGAAAGACTACAACAAATTCTTTGAGGAGGCTGGAGGACAGAGAGACCACCACAGGGTTGTGGGCTGAAAATTGGGACTGCCCTAAGAAAAGACTTTTGGGAGGTATGAGATTGATCCCCACATGTTCTCCAGTTTCATTACCCAATAACATGGTTCTAGCATCTTCTACTGAGAGAGGAAAGCTTGATAATAACCAAAGGCACCAAACAATTATGTTTTATCAAAATTCTGGATATCTCTTTAATTACCTCCCTATCACTTTTCATCAATTGATGAATCTGATGAGGATACAAGTTTTTACATCTTGTCAGTTTAACACGTGGCAAGGAACATTAACCCACTTATAACAATGAACCCGCTACTTTCAGTCTATACACAAAAGCCTTTATTTTTAACAATAAAGCCATCTCTCCTTTGGAAAATGCTGAAATTTTGAGTGGACAACTAGTAAGAATCCATCAACTTTCATTGTGTAAAATACCTGTTACACACTTGTAAGATCTAAACTGGAACTTCCATTATGTGCTGGTTAACTGTGTAATTGTTTTATTGAAATGTTATATGACTATGAAGATTTTCATTCATCCAGGTCATGGTATATCTGATATAAGTAATTCTAAAACAACTGGACTTGCTGAGTAATTATTGAAGACGTTTCACTACTCATCCGAGCAGCTTCTTCAGTTCAACTGAAATGTTAGCTTAGAAACAGCACAGACACCCACTGGTGGAATGTAATAACAGTTTAAAAAATATATATATTATGACATTTAGAAAAATGTATAATTAAAAATGGAAATGTTACTTACATAATATCTTACCGTGCAATAAGATTTAAGTGCCTATATAAAAAAACACAAATGAATGCTCTCCTTCTGAATTTGGCATTAATAATGCAAGCAAAATGTTCTTAATATTGGCAAACAGCCATTTAATAGTCCAAATTAATTAAAATGACTCACAACAAAACCACCATATTCATGAACTAGAGTAAGGCATTTGTGAATTTGACAAACAATTACAATATAACTCAAATAATATTTTTAGTCCAAAGCAGTTGCTAAGTGAGTTACCCAAATCATAAGAGAAATAAACTAGTTCTGGGGGTAGCAATTGACTGTGTGAATACTACATTTAGCAGTTTTTATATTTTGCTGAAATATTGATGTCGATGGCTTCTTTTTTTCTTGTATGAAAAATGTTTAGTGCATGGCCTCAGATTTATTATAACAATCAGCTAGGAACATGTAAACAGGAGACACCCTGTCCTAAAGCCAGACAAGAGGGGCAATCCTGGACTGTTTGCCAAATACTCTGTAGACAGATATGAATTAAGCTGTTCTTTTGTGTGGGAAATAAACAAATTCTGAGAATCGCAGTGCCAATGTCAGTGGGAGTAGGGCGATGGACTGTGTAGTGAATTCCATTCAAAATCCTAGCTGGGATTGTAGTGCAACAACAACCAGGCAGCTTCATCAAATACTGCCTTTCACAACCTGCCATAAAAAGGTATCTTATCATAGAAGTGTTACATCTATAATAATAATTAACTTTAATTGGAGCTATGATTTATTTACTAAAATATATTCAATGCTCCTTTATCTAAAGCTGAACTGATTCTAACATTTAACAGCATCGAACAGGAATTGTCAAAATAATAAAGACAGCTGGGGAATGTACAAACATTGGTATAGGTTACGAGGTTTTTCTCACAATACATTGCTTTTTCTCAGAACTTCAGTGTCTTTGAATATGCTGCTAAATGTTGCACCCACAGCAACACCAGAGCTTTCAATCCCCCTATTTTTTCAGGAGTTTCTCTGGTGTTCCACCATCCTACTACATTCTCCCGAATATTAGGCATTCCCCTGATTGTTACTACACATTGGGGCAAATTCACTAAAGCACGAAAAAAGCACTAGAGTTCCATTCAATGCAGTTCGCCAGATGAATTTTCGCCATCGCTACGCAAATTCAGTAGCGCTACCATTACTTCGCCAGGCAAAGCGCATTTGCGCTAGTGATGCCTAATTTGCATACAGCTCGAACTTAAGCATATAATAGAGGTAAATGTTACAGCCACTACATTACACTACACAAGCCCAGGAAACCTTTAATAAATAAAATAAAGTTGTCCTATTGCCCTAAACATGTGCCCAGTGTATAGTTGAGTTGCCATATGTTAGGCAATGTAGGGGGGGAAGGAGGGTAACCCTAAAAATTTTTTTGCTGTTCTTCAGACTATTACCCAAAAAAAGGTAAAAGACACCAGCGTTTTTTTGGGACTTAGAAAACATTTCAAGTTTTTTTTTTCAAACTCCTATCTATTGTATTGAACTTTGCCAGGTCTGACCTGGCAAAGTAACATCTAGCGTAAGAGGTGACGTTCACAAAAATGTTCATCTTAGTGAATTAACGTAGTTACGTCCCTTCATCAGTGCGCAACTTCGCCTGGCGTAAGGGTGCGAAGATGTGCAAGTCGATCTCCTTCGCTAGTGAATTTTCCCCAAGGACACTGTTAGTGAATTGGCGAAGTTGCGAATTGACGTCATGCTGGCGAATTAGCGTTTAGTGAATTTGCCCCATTCACTCTAAAGGAGAAGGAAAGTTATTTTTCACTTGGGGGTGTCAAATGTGATTGTTTCTATTTACTTGAAACCCCAGGCCAGTGCTCCTAGCAGCAGAAAACTGGCCCGGGGATCTGCCAGCAAGCATCCTAGAGCAATATTCTTCCTGCTTCCTCTTTCTTCTAGCGGCTGTGTATGCACAGTAGAGCAAAAAAACTGAACTAATGAAAACAGCTATTTCATTCTATTGTGCATGCGT
Organism: Xenopus borealis; assembly: GCA_024363595.1. Classification (NCBI taxonomy): domain Eukaryota; kingdom Metazoa; phylum Chordata; class Amphibia; order Anura; family Pipidae; genus Xenopus; species Xenopus borealis. The sequence goes on from CM044437.1 coordinate 74,361,395, forward strand.
TTGGCCCGGGAAATTTGAAGAAAGAAGGAACTGGAAGACGATCGTTCCGTGGTGTTCGCTGTCAGATCCCCCTGCCAGTGAGGTTTTCTGCTGAATTGAGCACCGCCCTGGGTGTCAGGCAAGTAAAAACAATCCCTTGGGGGTGCCTAACATTTGGAACCCCAAATGACTTTTCTTTCAAAATCCGGATGACTTTTGGAGATAGTATGCATGCACGGATAGAGATCTGCGGCTTCAGACAAGAGATTTGCGAATGCGTGTGATGTCACTACTGGGGGCGGCCGGCGAGACAACATTTGCCATTTAGACTGTAAGCCCTATGAGGCAGGGACCTCCAGCCTTTTGTCTGCTTGACACTGAGCACCTAATCTGTATTGTAACTATACTTTATATGTATGTGTATTGTATTTTAATAATGTACTTATTGGTATTTACTATTGCAATGACCCTGTTTGTTACTACTAATTTATTGTTCTGCTGTACAGGTAAGGGATTCTAAAGGTTGACAGCTCTGCAACACACACACTATCTGGAAAACAACAAAATGTGCATCCCAGCATAGTAAATGTAATGCAAAATGCATGGATGACAAAGTAGTGTATTTTGGTCTGGTGCTGCCCTAGGTACCAGACCTGTAAATACCCCCTGACACATGAGCGATTACATATATATCAGCAGATATAATGTCACAGCACATAACAATGTCCCTTCCACCTGCACACCACCAAAGAATCCCCTACCCCCCACCTCTGCTTTGATTGGAAAGCATACATCTGTTATCTAGAAATCCAATTTCCAGAAAGCTCTGAATTTCGGGAAGGCATCTGCCATAGACTCCATTTTAGGTATGAAGTTCCAAAAAGATCCCTTATCTGGAAAACCCCAGGTCCCAAGCATTCTAAATAACAGGTCCCATACCTGTATTCGGCAACAGGGGAAGTGGCTTTTTTTCCCCTGGCACACTAGACACAGGCCCTTGAGTGCCTACATGGCAAATACACCTCTGGGTGATGCATCATCTTATATGCCTTCAATTTGCATGCCTACAAAAAGGTTTGATGAAGGTTCAAAAGAGTTGACCTGCTTTGGCATGTTTTTTAGCAAATAAATCCCTTATTGTAGAGTCCTGCGCTGGTCCATTTTTTGGGACCCGCCGTACCCGCAACCCGGACCCGCATTCTTACCCGCTTGGACCCGTACCCGCGACCCGCTGACCATCAAGAATCAGGAAGTGCTGTGATTGTAAACCGGAAGTGACATCATCGGAAGTAGACATGCTCAAAAAAATGAGGAAAAATCTCTATGGCGAGGATCCGCGACCCGACCCTCAACCTGCCAACCTGCAGAACCACTGGCCCGCTTCTATACCCGCACCCAGAAACTCTACAAACAACCCACAGGGTACCGCCGGATTTTGCGGGTAACCTGCGGGTACCCGACCCGCTGCAGGACTCTACCTTATTGCACTTATACATTGTCTGGATTTTTCTTTAATTTACTATTACTGATTTATAAGCAGGTGTGAGTATTCCTTAACAAGCACCTGGTTTCACAAATAGAGTTTTGTTTTAGAGAGGGGAGGGTGGCAGGGGCATGTTCTGGCAGGGGCAATGAGTCACAGAACTGAAAAATGTTTTGTGCTTGGTGAAACAGGATCTTCTCCATAATTCTATTTTATAGCATTAGGATGAAACACTTTGTACCTCATATATGTACTTCAGCTCTTGCTCTTTCTGAAGTACAGAAACTAGCTCATTCACAACATTAAAGTGTACAAGATCACCTTCCATACACTTAGCTTAGCAAGATTACTGGTCCTCAAATATCCCAGTTTTTGATTTTGGGTTCTAGGATGGTAAATTGTTACTAACTGGAGCTTCAAGCAGAAACACAATAACTTCTAGTGCCAGTTCATATGGGGCAGGAACTGTAAGTTTCAACCACTGCTCCTCTACAGAAAAAAATAGCACCAGCCTGTTGTTGTTCCTACCTAAGCATAAGGCCACACTATTCCCAGTGATCCCCCATGTCTACCTAGAACTGCAAATGCACAGTAAAGTAAATGTCACAATACTGTGCATTCGCATATCTAGCTAGACACCGGGGGGGGGGGGGGGGGGGGGGGGGGGGTCAATGGGAATCCAGGTAAGGTGGTAGAACAGTGCTTAGGCATAAATATGCCCAGGCCAGTATTTTGTTTTTTTTTTCAAAAAGGAGCAACAGCCCAGGGAAAATTCACTGGGGGTGATTAGCATATTGTCAGCCCCTCTTATATTCTCATCTGAAAGCCCCAAGCAGAAACCTGAAAAGAACAGAGCTTAAACATCAGAAAAAGAAAGAACGAAAGTAGTGAAAAACATGAGGAAAATGGAAAAAAAAATCAAGTGAAAGTAACAAAAAATCCTACATTTTCCTACAGTACACATCATTTGTATTCCTTTATATTAAACTATTTTTATTCAGCCACTTTTTTATTCTTGAGCACTAATTCATCGAAGAAAACACTTGTACAGAATAGTAGTGATAGTATTCAACATTTTAGAAAATAGTTGCACATATTTGCTTTTTTCTCTCAAATGAAGATAGAACGCAAGCTTGCATTTTGATAAGTCTGCCCCTTATATAATAGCCTATCCCAGGCATAGCAGGTCAGATACAATGTCTACTGTTTTTATAAACAGACACACAAGCAAGCAGTGGGGTGTCAAGACGTGTAAGGGCCAACTGGGAGCCTGACTGACAGAGAGACATACAATCAGAGATCCCTCACCAGATGACATGACTCACACAAAGATAAAGCATTATGGAACCAGAACATGCTTGCTTGGGTTCCTTCAAAGTACACCAGTTTCTTTTCACAACCCAAAAATATTCCTGATAAAATTGAACATAGGCTGTCACACCAGGTGTTTACTACATTGGCTAAAAAAACACAAGTATGCTTCTACCGGACAATTTACACATGGGGTATACTTTGGCCCAATTAGATGGTAGGGGCAGATAGGTATGGATTGGTTAGTAGGATATTTGTTATCGTGCGTAAATAATGTTAGCTCCACTGGATAATATGTCAGCATCAGGGCTGTATTTAGGCCCAATGCTGCCTTTGGTGCTAGACCTCAGCCTGCATCCTTCTGAGGTTGCTGTATGTGCATGTGGCCATGTGCCACCTTTGCCAGAGGCTAAGGCCTAACAAAGGAGGCGGGGCAGATAGCATTGTGGATGGGGCAGTGATTTGGGGATGGGCATGATGACAACAGAGGAAGGTGCAATGATGTCAGTGGAGTTATGAAGCCGGGACGGGGTTATTGCATCACTTTGACGCAAATGCTTGATTTCTGTTCAGTTTTCTGAATGTTTTAATGTGGACAGAAGGTTTTGAACAGACAGCCCTTTGAAAAACTGAGATGTCCCATTCAAAAGCAGTGGCATAACTACCAGGGGGTGTGATTGGGCCAGGGCCTGCACCCCCAAGGGCCCCGTGCAGCTTGCACGTCGCTGATTCAGTCCAAACTTTACATTTTATAATTTTTTTCGAATGGCTAACACGGTACTACATCTCAGTACTAGAGATCAGAGTAGTCACAGGCAGGCAAGGGTCAAAACCAGTAATAACAGGCAGGATGCTTCATTAAATACTACACATGTCTTAGTTAAATTTATTTATTGACCAGATTATTGTGCGGGTTTCAAAAGGCTAAAAACCGAACAGAAAGTCGAGACTCAAATAGGCATAAGAAAAACCGAAGTGTTCGGGTCAAAAACCGAACAGGTGGAAACCCTACTTGTGCCAATCACAGCTGATTCCATGATCTTTCAATCCAGTATGCTGACGAATTCAGCTGCAAGAATCCAGTGGTGGCATGGGGAGATTTCTTTTTTCTTTAATGTGATTATTTTCTTACCATATAGCAGTGGTCTTCAAACTTGGCCCTCCAGCTGTTAAGGAACTACAAGTCCCACAATGCAATGATGGAGTCTGACAGCCACAGTCAGGCAAATGCATTGTGGGACTTGTAGTTCATTAACAGCTGGAGGGCCAAGTTTGAGGACCACTGCCATATAGGCACCCACGGGCTGCGACTATGCTAAATCCCCCAGGTACCTATAAAGTAAATGTGACAGTGACCAGCTCTATATAAATTATAATATTGGCATAGAGCAATGCAAACGTGTACATTTAAAAAAAAAGACATTTTAATGGCAGCAAGTAGGGTTGCCACCTGGCCGGTATTTTTGATGATTGATCCCAATGTTATTAATAGGAAAAAAAGTATTTTTTTCAAGAAAAGGTGGCAACCTTAGCAGCAAGTCAACCAATCTTTATTGAAATTGTATAAGAATTATAGCCTCATGGGCTTCTATACCATACCTCCCAACATTTTGGAAGTAAATAGAGGGACAAAAAATGTTTTCGCATGTTGTGCTGCAAATGTGTTTGACCACACCCATTTTTGTGGCCACACCCACTAATTACCATGTTCATTTTACAAAATTTGGCAGGTTATTAAAAGGGTTGTTCACCTTCCAAACACTTTTTTCTGTTCAGTTGTTTTCAAATTGTTCCCCAGAAATAAAGACTTTTTTCAATTACTATCCATTATTTATCTTTTACTGTTTTTAATCTAAGTTTAAAGTTGAATGTTGGTGTCTCTGGTGTTTGAGTCTGGCAGCTCAGTAATTCAGGTACAGACTCTAAACCAGTGATCCCCAACCAGTAGCTCGCGAGCAACATGTTGCTCTCCAACCCCTTGGATGTTGCTCTCATTGTCCTAATAGCAGGCGCTTAATTTTGAATTCCAGGCTAGGAAGCAAGTTTTAATTGCATAAAAATTAAGTATAGTACCAAGCAGAGCCTCCTGAAGGCTGCCAGTCCCAAAGGGGCTACCAAATAGCCAATCACAGCCCTTATTTGGCAATCCCAGGGACTTTTTCATGCTTGTGTTGCTCCCCAACTCTTTTTACATTTGAATGTGGCTCACGGGTCAAAAAGGTTGGGGACCTTTGCTCTAAACTGTTACAATTTTGCAACATTTAATTGATACATTTCACAGCAACATTTCTGGAGTATTCGCAACTATTGTATCAATTCTAACAGGTGCCTGTAATGAAACCCAGAGATTCTGATCAGCAGGGACAAAGATAAGAAATGTATCCATTAAATGTATCAGTTTAGAACAGTGGTGGTGGGGGGGGGGGGGGGGGGGGGGGGGGGGGGGGGTCCCAGAGCTGCTTTAGAAGGTGAAAAATTACACTTTACACTTCAGTATTAGAAAAAACGGTTACAAATAGAAAATAGACAGTAAATGGAAAAAGTCGTTATTTCTGGTGATCTGTGTGAAAACAACTCGTTGTTTGAAAATATTTCTCCTTATCTAAACTGTTACAAGTACTTATTTTCTTACTCAAAATTGTTAAAAAGCTTCTTTTGCACCCATTAGCTGATCTCGGCTCTCTGCCAAAACCAATTAAGTTAGAAACTTTGTTTTTTTTTCTGGCTGTTCAATGCTGAGAAAAGAGCGACATCCCAGTACAAATGAGAGACTGCGGGTTTTGCTATCAAGAGGGACTGTCCATCAGAAGAAGGGACAGTTGGGAGGTATGTACGCCCTGGTGCAACCACAGGGTCTGCTTGCTCTATAGTTACTCCTACTCTGGTGCTTGCATTAGTGTGGCAGTTTCTCTTTGTTCTATTCGCAGTCTCTCTAAGCCGCCTCGTGCAATCACAAGGACATCACTAGAGTCCACAGGCTCACTGCCTAATTAACTACTGTTTATTTCGCCTGAGCAGAAAGTTTCGACTGTAGGTCAGGTTGCGCTTCCCTGGAATTAAGAGATTCTGACACCTGAAGTCAAACTCTTTTTTACCTCTATTATAATAACTGGCTTTGAAAGCTACTTCTAACTTTGCTGTAAGGTATTCGCATGATGCTTTTACATTAACTGTCTGATCCCCCATGTTTCTGTATAAGGGGGCTGCCATATTTGTGCACCCGGCATCTATTATCATTACAAACTGTAACTAACAGACTGAGATGGGACTGTTAGGTTGGCAAAGTAAGGGTAGGGACAGACAGGGAGATTCGGGGAGATTCTGTCGCCTGGCGTTTTTAGCAGGCGACAATCTCCCCGAATTTCCTTCTCCCTGTCTGCCGCTAGTATAAGTGCGATTTCCGGAATCACCCGAAGATACTTCGTGAGGAAACTTCGGGCGATTCCGGAAATCGCCGCGCAGCGTGTGCACAGGCGCTGGCGATTTGTCACTTATACTAGCAGCAGACAGGGAGAAGGAAATTCGGGGAGATTGTCGCCTGCTAAAAACGCCAGGCGACAGAATCTCCCCAAATCTCCATGTCTGTCCCTACCCTAAGAGTGTCAGAGAGTCAGGCTTAGAAATTTCAGCTAACAGTTATATACAAAAACAAACCTCTCAGCAAAAAATGATCAACATGACCTATAGGTAACAATTAATGTATATTCATATGTTAAATTTCATTTTTTTTGTGTCAGTATCACTTTAGGGCGTTATCACCATCTCTCGCCTTCACGCCCACATCTAATTCTGACAACCAATTCCTCTCGCGAGAGGTGCAGTCAGGTTCCCGTTCTGGAAAGACAGTGTCGCGAGAGTTTGTCTGTAAGATGGCTCTAAGGTTGTCTTGCTAAGAGGAAGCACGGAGGTATGTACAGGGTGTCTGCTTTAGTCTCAGGTGTGAACGCTCTGCACGCCTGCTATTGGATCTACGGGAGCGTTACCGGAGCCGTATGTTCAGGCTAAGCCGGCCGCTCCGATTTGTGCCAGAGGGGACCTCTGCGCGCTCCTGATTCCTTTACTCGTCTTTCAAGCCCAGTCCGCAATAAGCCACCCGACGGGGCTTCGCTGGCGATGACAGGAGAGAAGATCCGCTCTCTCCACAAGGACCAGAAACCCAGCAAGGATGAGGATCTGCTGGAGCCCGACGAAGAGGCTACGGCCGGCGGAACCTTCACCCGGACGGGCAAATTGAAAAGCAGTAAGATGTTCAGTAATCACAAAGTGATTCGGTCCCCGTCCAACCCACCTCTGCTTCAGAACCACCACCAGCAAATCAGCCCCATCACTCCCGGGGAAAACAAGACGGACGTTTACTTCCCGGTGCACGAATGCGTATTAAAGGGGGACATCCGCAGGCTCTCATCCCTCATCAGAAGCCACAGCATCGGACAGAAGGACAACCACGGTCAGTAGTCGCTCTCGCACACATGCACAAACAGCTCGGGGGAGCAAATATTGCTACTTATACTTTACGGAACATTTCTAATAGCAACATAGCCAGGCTGTCTTGTCCATTTCCAAGTTCTATATATATATCTATATATATATATATATATCTATATATATCTATATCTATATTTATATATATATATATCTATATATATATATATATATATATATATATATATATATATATATATATATATATATATATATATATATATATATATATATCTATATATATATATATATATATATACTTTGATAAAGGCTAGTGTTTTTAACCATTAAAAACTTTGATTGCGATCTTCTTGGAAGGTTTTATTTATACATATATATATATATATTTATTTATTTAGTGGACATGGTACAGGCGGGTATAGAGATCCCCTGCAAAGCCTTTAGTTACCCCTCAAAACATTTTCTATGAGATCATTTCATTAGAATGCAGCACAGCTATTTATAACCAAAGCTATTCGCTTCTCACAGTGACTGCTGTTGGGCACAATAAAACCACTCATTTTTTAGTAAACCTATTTTTAGGTGCAGTCACTATCACAGCCATACCAGGTTCAGCATGAATATGCTTCTTTTTTTAGCCACTGTGATCATTTATTTTAATCATTATCCACTTTTATGTTATGTTTACAATGTTTTCTGAGACTAAAGGAAACACTGTGTAGTGCTTGTTTTTCCCCCACAGGTTGTATATATTATTTATTACACATACCAAATCATGAAATGTTTGTTTAGTAAAAAAAGGTTTGAGGTTGCTCATTTCCTAGTATTTTTGTTGGAATGCTTGGGTTTTCTGTATACGGGATCTTTCTATAATATGGTAAATAAAAATTGACATAAACATACCAACACGGTTTTAATGCTTAGTTACACTTGCCATTATGTATCATTATACATATTATTATTATTCTAGAGAAAAAAGAAAACACATCAACTAGCAGTTTGGAAGGTTATATATAGACATAAAAGGTTGAACTTGATGGACGTCTTTTTTTTTTTTTTT
>CM044437.1:74382560-74453598 GCA_024363595.1 Xenopus borealis
TTTTTTTTTTTTTTTTTTAAGTTTACTTAAGTTTAGGCTACTTTCGTTATTTTTTTCATTACCCTAAATAAATAATTGTAATGTGTCACCAAAAGAATTAAACCAATTCAATATTGCATGTGAAATATCTACATTGATAAATAAACATGGCAGTGTAGCTATGGGGGTGGGGGCAGCCATTTAGTCTAAAAAAGGAGAAAAGGCCGAGGTTACATAGAAGAAAAGCTCTATAGAATACATTAGGTTTAGATTCCTGTATAAGAACTAAACCTGCTGTATTCTACAAAGCATATCTGGTATCTTTTATTTAACCTGTGCCATAAAGCTCAACAAACATTTTTTAGCTGTAATATTGGTGTGGAGGCAGCAATCTCTTGAGCTTTGAGAAGAAGCCAGCAGTTCAAGATGGAACTGCTTTGAGAAGGCTATTTTTTCTCCCCTTCCCATTGTTTTATACCATAACATGGGCCATGTTCCCTAGACATGAGAATTGCACCCAAGCAGGAAAAAAGCAGGGGGCTATTCCTGCTTTGGTGCTATTTTCATGTATACCACTAGGAGGGGCTAGGGAGACATTTCAGCAGTGCAAACAAATCCTACAGCAAAGGTGTCTGGTAGCTGCTGACTGGCTATGACTATGATTTTCTTTCATCCAGGTAATTCTAAAACAACTGGATTGTTCGTAATTATTGAAAGGATTTCAAGGTCCGATTGATTTAGAATTGCCTATACTATAAATGCTGTCTGGCTAAGGCTTAGTCCAGACGGGGAGATTCGGGGGCGATCCGTCGCCTGGCGACTTCTTGCCGCGACGGATCGCCCCCTGAATCTCCCCGTCTGGACTAAACCTAACTGCCCATTGTTCTGTTGTTAGGCTGCTGGGGAGGGAAGGGGGGGGTGATATCACTCCAACTTTCAGTACAGTAGTAGAGAGTCAGTGAAGTTGATCAGTGCACAAGTCACATGACCTCAGGGCTCCTGGGAACTGACAGTATGTCTAGCCCCATGTCAAATTTCAAAATTAAATATAAAAAAAACGATTTCAGTGCAGAAATCTGCTGTCTTTTGAAATACTTTTTTTCCCCCCCTTCCTTTTTTTGTGTTGGTTCAGCTAAGGTACCACGGCAACAAAGCATGATGAATTCAAATGATATTTGTGTACATGCACAGATATGTTCTTATTATTTTACTGTATTTTCTAGAATGCTCCCACCTTCTTCTGGCTCACAATGCTCCAGTAAAAGTGAAAAATGCTCAGGGTTGGAGCCCTTTGGCAGAGGCCATCAGCTACGGAGACAGACAGATGAGTAAGCATCTTACAATAAATATGAATTCAACAGGCTCATCCGTCCCTTAGTATTTTTAAGGACTTTCCCCATGCTGACATGTTGGCAGCACAAATCTGTGATAGGTGTATACATACATGTGCCTATTATTTGTATGTTTCTGAACTTAACTATAGAAATGTATGCATGTATAAGTCTGTTTACAAAGCTCTGCATATTCACATATAAATAGTTATACATACATTATAAATAAGTGAACATTTACGGAGATAAAGTGCTATGTGCTGAAAGTCACAGTAGGAAGGAGGGCCCTGCCTTATCGGTTTTTTGGAATTCTAATTCCATTATGAATTATTTATTGCCATTGAAAATACTTTCTCACCATTTGCCATTTTATTACCTTGTCTGGCCAAGAGTAGGAGACAGACCTGTTGTTGAAGTCCAGTGAGGGATGGTTAATAGCTACAGTTGAATTTAAAGTCTAGTGCTACATTTTAAATGGGTTGGAATGCCTCTTTCAAGTAGCTCTATCCATCAAATTGTGTCTTATAATTGCCATGTTTTGACAAATGTTATCTGTGGAATAGATGCCCTAAATAAAATGTGTTTAAAGGGTTATGATTTATATTTTCCTACCGATCTGTATTAGCTTTGCAGTTGTGATATTTTTTTATTTATTTATAGCAAGCTATGACTATATTATCTCAATTTTGCCAGTTTACTATTCCCTCCCCACAAAAACATTGGTTAACCTGAGCATATTGCATTATCTGTTAGCAGACTAGGCCTTCATATTATGCCCATAATTCAAATCAAACTTAAGTAAATATCCACATTGATTAAACTGCATCGTGTGAGGGATTGCCTCATGTATTGGCATGCAGATTTGTGCTATAGGGTAAATGATATTAACCCCCCCAGCTAAGTGTATCCCTCTCTCATTGGTTACTTTGTAAATTCCCATGCTCCTCTTGGGTCACAAATGAAGTCCCATGCTAATATCTTGGCCTGCTCCTGTTGAAACCTAATTATCGATGGTTTTGTTTTGCAACATTTATCACATGTGTATATGACTGTATAACATATTTTTTGAATTTGACATTGTCTGTACATTAGTTACAGCATTACTACGAAAGCTAAAGCAGCAGTCCAGGGAAAGTGTTGAAGAAAAGAGACCTCGTCTATTAAAGGCCCTAAAGGAGGTAATCTCTTGATTCTGCTTTCCATTGGTGTTTATAATTTTGTATCCCTGTAGCACCTGAAAAAAGCTTACATTGTGACATATACTATGTAGTTGTACAACTAGCTAAGCCCAGGCTCTTCCAGTGTTGCTGTTATTTTCTCCTTCTCTAGAAAATTCATCAATTCATTATCTTTGTGATTTAGCTTTAAATAGTTTCTACAAGTGATGTTCAGCTTTGCAATGCGTTGTAATGAATTAACTACACAGATCATTACTATTTCTATAAATCCTTTTTTTTTACATTGCAGTTAGGAGACTTTTATTTAGAACTCCACTGGGATTTTCAAAGTTGGGGTAAGCTTCTTTATTAATATTATAATATTATGCAAAAATCATTATTTTATAAAGTATAACCTTATGTTATATAAGGACATATGCGCTAATACAGACAGATATAAGAGGCATATTCCTTTTAAAGGAACAATGGAAATATGAGGCTTGGGTTGTGCCCCGTGGTTAAAGGGAAACTGTCATGGGAAAACATGTTTTTTTTTAAATGCATCAGTTAATAGTGCGACTTCTGCACTGAAACCCATTTCTCAAAAGAGCAAACAGATTTTTTTATATTCAGTTTTGAAATCTGATATGGGGGTAGCCATTTTGTCAATTTCCCAGCTGCCCCAGTCATGTGACTTGTGCCAGCACTTCAGGAGGGAACTGCTTTCTGGCAGGCTGTTGTTTTTCCTTCTCAATGTAACTGAATAGTACGCAGTGGGACATGGGTTTTACTATTGAGTGTTGTTCTTAAATGTACCAGGGAGCTGTTATCTTGTGTTAGGGAGCTGTTATCTGTTTACCTTCCCATTGTTCTTTTGTTGCTGCTGGGTGGGGGAAAGGGAGGGGGTGATTTCACTCCAACTTGCAGTACAGCAGTAAAGAGTGATTGAAGTTTATCAGAGCACAAGTCACATGACTTGGGGCAGCTGGGAAATTGACAAAATGTCTAGCCCCATGTCAGATTTCAAAATGAAATATAAAAAAATCTGTTTGCTCTTTTGAAAAATGGATTTCAATGCAGAATTCTTCTGGAACAGTACTATTAACTGATGTGTTTTGAAATTTTTTTTCCCATGACAGGTTCCCTTTAACCTGGAATGTGAGATCTATGACATGAAAACATAAAGTTTAGTTCATTGTGGCAGCTGAGGTTTATGGGTTGTTGTTTGAAGAACATAGATTGAAAGGTAGCTTCAATAATCAAGTGCCACTAAAAATCATAACCCTTTTTTTTTTTTTATTTCAGCCACACATGAAATTCTGAGCCATTTCTAGAAATCTTGATGTTTTTGTTAAAAGAAAAAATCCTTGTTTTATTTGGTACTACTGTTATGGGCAGGCCATTAATACTTGTGATCTAGTGCTCTTTTTACCTTTTTCCGGTGAGCAGTTTGGTGATTAAGTTGTGTTTTGGGATAGATGGGGGTCACCTTTAAGTTGCCTTCTTCTTCCCCCATCTAAAAACAATACTTGTATTGTTATTAGGAATGCATCAAATCCACTTTTTGGGATTCGGGTGAATCCTTCGTGAAAGATTTGGCCTAATCCTAATTTGCATATGTAAATTAGGGGTGGGAGTGGAAAAGGTGGGAAAAATGTTTTTTTTTTTACTTCCTTGTTTTGTGATAAAAAGTCACGTCATTTTCCTTCCCACACCTAATTTACATATGTAAATTACGATTCAGTTTAGCCATAAAAGGGGATTCAACCAAATCTGGCTTAAGAAAGGCCAAATCCTGGCTGAACTAAATCCTGGATTGCTACTTTTTATTACCCATTTTTCTATTCAGGCACTCTCCTATTCATAACCCAGTCTTATTCAGATCAGTGCATTGTTGCTAGAGTAGTTTGATTGCTGAAACAGCAAACTGGAGAGCTGGGAAATGAAAAGCTAAATAACTCTAAAACCACAAATAATAAATAATTAAAACCAATAGCAAATTATCTAAGAATATTACTTTCTACTCATATTAAAAGTTAATTTAAAAGTGAACAACCCCTTTAACCTCAACATAGGTATTACTTTGCTGACAGTATTTTTTTCCCTGGGCATATGACCCAGTAACTACAACATTGCAAGTAAAGTGGTTACATTTAAGAAAAAACTATTCTTACACGAACAAGATATAAATAATGTCTACTAAAGTGTTAATGTGTTATACCTATGGGATGCTTCAGGGCAAGGAGTTGCATTTGTTTAAACACGGAGCAACTATTTGGCAGCAAGTGTATTGTTAATTAAAGGGGAAAGGCATTATTTATATAGGGCTTTTCTCCTGTGGGACTGAAAACACTTTAATCATAGGCACTTTAAAGCAATACGTAAGGACAGCACAAATAACAAGTGGGAACACCTACCGGATTTGAGCTGACTTCAGCGTGCTACACGTGCACTACTATCCCCTGCAGTGATGTCTCATCTGTAATAAATTCAAAAAATGGAGCACTGAGAAAACCAAGTTAAAAACCTTTAAAAAATTTCTAAATGTATTCAAAAATACATTTAACGTGTCAAGCGGGCAGCCTAAGAGTGTGCTTTGCTGCTGTAACTATTGAGAGTTTTTAAAGGAAAAGTAAATGTTTTTCTTTTTCTTTCTGTAAATTTGCTCTAAACAGCCCCCCAGATTAATGTACCCTAGTCCCTGCTGCAAGTCTGCTCTGGTTTCTGTGTTATCAGCAGCTTGTTTCCCCTTCTTCCTGGTGCAGAGTGAAGCCCAGCCCCTTAGTTTACTGAGCAGTCCATTTGCTGCTGTTCCACAATAGAGAGGAAGAGGGAGCCAGTGTTTCATTAGTAAGCTAGTTTCCCCAAGCAAAAGGTGCTGCACACACAGGTCTCTGCTATGTCATAGTATGCAAATGATCTCCAGGACTAGTCCAAGAGATAAGGTCAGCTCAGTAAGCTAAGGGGCAGGGCTTCACTCTGCACCAGGAAGAAGGGGAAACAAGCTGCTGATAACACAGAAACCAGAGCAGACTTGCAGCAGGGACTAAGGTACATTAATCTGGAGGGCTGTTTAGAGCAAATTTACAGATAGAAAAAAAAAAGGTTTACTTGTTCTTTAAATGTATTTTTGAATAAATTTTGACGTTTTTTAAAGATTTTTAACCTGGCTTTCTCGGTGCTCTGTTTTTTAAAATTTATTACGAATACTCTGTGATTCTGACTTGTTCAAGGGCACAGTTTGCCACATGTGTTCAAACTGAGTTCTCTAACATTATTCGATCACTTAACCTCAAAGCAAAATCCTCCTAATGGAGATGCTCGCCTTAAAATTAACTTACAGTACAATGCAGGCAATGGCATTCTAAGACCATCTGTAGTCCATTCCTATTGGTTATGTTTTTTTTGTACTGTCATTTGGGTTCCTGTATGAAAAGGAAGGTAAGCTATATAATACAGAATGCAGCCTTTACCATAAATCTGTTTTTCTTGGGTCATTGCCCCCAGCAACAGCTTCTTTTTAATATGAGAGATTTCCGTATAAAGGGCAAATATTTAAAGATTGCAACAGGCTATTTGCTTACTTGGATTACATTTGTCTGCAGGATACTATAACTAGTTTGTTATTTGCCTTTTTTATATTTGGTTAGATGCACAATGTAGTAAAAGCATTAATATTATGTACCCTTGTAACTCATTAACCGTCTGCATTTGTTTCACTGTGCAGTGCCTTTACTTTCTCGAATCCTGCCTTCTGATGCATGCAAGATCTATAAACAAGGTATAAATATCAGGTGTGTGTCAATTTTTCTTATTTTTATTCCATGTAGAATTTAGTGTTGTTGCCAATGTGGAATGCTAAATACCTTGGCCTTCGTTTAGCAGTGAGTCTCTTTTGTAGTTCACTTTGCAGTGGATGTGGCTTTGCCTGTAAAATGACATTAATTTGATAGGTCTGTCAGATCACTGAATTGATATATTAAATATATGTAAAATAATATATAAAAAGGAGTGGCTTGGGCTAGACCAAGGTGCAACAAGGGGTGCCTGGGACCATAGAAGAGTTCATACTTTAGCGAAAACCCAGGTGGTTTTCAGCTTTCTTGTTGTTTCATTACCTCCTGGCAATATACTGTAGCACCAATGCCAAAAGCATGTATAGGAAAATCACTTAGCCCCCTGTTTTTTCTAATGCAACCAATACTTTCAGGAAGCTCTGACTGTAGTTGAACCAGCATATCCTCTTGTGACCTCTGGAGTGCTGACTAGGGATTTTTCATTCATGTTATTGATTTCAAGGGAAGTGATACTTTCTTTTAAAAGTGGTTACTGTGCATTTTAGTTAGATAATCCACATCCCCCCACCCTCCCAAGAGTATATTTAACATTTAGGGTTATGGGAGCAGACTAAAGGTCACCATAGACGCACTGATAATATCGTATGAAACTTTTCTTATAATATTTGTTGCATTTATGGCGGGAGACAAGCCGACCAATAGCGGCAGAAGATCTGTCGGCTCGTCGGTTGGGCTGGCCAGAAAATTTTGATCTAGTACCTTTGAAGGCACCTGAACATCGGCCATTGTTAGTGCTGAATTGTCAGGTACAGGTGTAATTCTATTGTTTCCACCTATCTGACAATTCAGCTCTACACGTGTGTTTTGAAACTATCTTTCCTGGAAACATCTTTTCAGGAGGGCCACAGGAAAGTATGTTTAAATGAAACCATTAATAAAAGGATTTTTAAAGCATTTTAAAAAAGTGCCTATGCATTAGGTGTTTTGTTTACCTTCAAAAACATTTCTAAAGTATGGCAGGTGAAGGTTAAAAAAAAAAAATGATGGCATACTTCCCATAGGGTTGGTGTATCACCTAACCGAATGGTCTAGCAAATAAGAAGCTAGTAATACAGTTTGTAGCTCCATTCACAAGAGGCAGGAATTGGTGTATATGTAGTTTCCTTTTATAAAGTAAAAACTAAGAACAAAGCAACTTTTATTTGTTGTAGGCTTGACACTACTCTTATAGACTTCACAGACATGAAGTGCCAACGAGGGGACCTAAGCTTCATTTTTAATGGAGATGCTGCACCCTCAGAATCATTTGTAGTTTTAGACAATGAACAAAAGGTTTACCAGCGAATACACCATGAGGTATGTATGCGGTGCTGAAAAATTCATGTTAAATTTGTGAAAAATTTTAGAGGTTGTGATATGTGAGAAAACAGGAGTCTTCAGCTAGCATCCTTAATATTAAGAAAATAAGCAGTTTGAGCAATTTCCAACAGAATGTATGATCATCTGTCTATACATGTGTGGTCCCTCAACATAATTAGTTTGGCTGATCACCCTCTAGGAAGAACTAAAAGTGATACTCATTGGTTACTTGATTTGGTTCATCCACCTGTAGAAGTTGGGTAGTCAGCGCTACTTCTTACACCTTTTCTCTCCTTATGTTGTTGCACAGGTTCCCCAGTGGCCATTCTCCACCGGGAATAATAGTGGCAATAATGATTGAACAGCACCACTTAATCTTTTGAAAAGTAAAAATGCTTTATTGCAGATAAAAGGCCATTTTAGGCCTGAAAAGTTGCTTTGATGCCCAGAAGTCTGCAATAAAGCATTTTTACTTTTCAAAAGATTAGGTGGTGCTGTTCAATCATTATTGGTTCATCCACCTGCCTGAAAATGCAAGTGCTACTGAAATATATGAACAGCCCCAGCCAATGTACAAAATTCAAAAGCCATTTATGTCCAATAAAGGCTACTTAATTTTCTACATTGGATTGAGCCGACTCCTTCAAACATCCAGTGATTCTGTGAGTGAATGGCTGATATATAATGCTCACTTGCCTCTGAGAACATTCATACATGGGTGCTGGCTCCTAAGCCATATTCTGCTGCTGTACTATGTCCAAGTGATCTAATCAGCCCAAACCAGTGCAATCTGGCCATCCATTGGTAACCCATCCTCCTATGGGAAACCTAGATATTCCTCCCCTCATTCCATGTGTGCTCATCTAATTACCTTTAGATTGTTGTAAGCTCTTCAGGGCAGCTACCTCCTTCCTATTGCTTTTGTAAACATTAGCTCTTACTCTCATATTTGATAAAGAAAAACATTATTTGCCCAGGAGCAGTAACCCATAGCAACCAATAGGATGTTTGCTTTTAAACAAGTGACCAATGAATTCTACCTAACTCTACATAACCCCCAAACTGTATTTATATTTATTATTGTAAGTTCTATCATTGCATTGTTATGCTGTACAGAGCTGCATACATAAGTAGTGCTATATAAATATATACTTACAACCAAAGAAAATAAATTCAATCTAAACCAGTGGTTGGCAGACTTAATGGGTTCAAGGACGCCTTAGAGGTTCCTCTAATGTTTTATATTATCTGTATGAGCAATTCAGCTGCAGGATATCTGGGGTAGTACCCCAAATCTCCCCATAACTGATAAAGGTGTATATAGGAGAGCACCCCCCACAATTTATTATCATAATTGACCTCTAGCCTGAGCCCCTACATCACTACACCAGTGGGGCAGCCATACACCACTTCCTTAGGAAGATGCCAAGAGAAATATAGATGGTTTATTGGTTGTTTACCACAGATCTTGTTATTGAGTATACTATGTATGTCCTGCTTTCATAAGCTTGCACTTTTTATTCTTATGTTGAGTGTAAATGTCCAATTCTTATCTCCACATTTATCATATATATATATATATATATATATATATATATATATATACATACACACTCTGTTGATTTTGAATATATACTCTTTTATTTCACATAAAGATATAGCATCATATCCCTTATGCTGTTCCCTCATCATTTTTCCTTTCTGTGCTGTTTTTACTGGAAACAGACTCCATATTCCTGATTGTTTGATTTTTTCCCCCCCATGTAATTACATATTCATGGCCAGAACTTTTGATCAGACTGAAAACATTTTATTGTCCTGGCATGTGACAGAAAATGTAAAATATATTTAATGTTTTCTACCTACTACGTTGTACAGACACTGTAGAATAATACCTGCTTTTCAAATGCATTGCTTTTCTAGGAGCGAGTAGGAAATTTCCTAGCAGATTTTTATTCAGTTAATGGGCTTATATTGGAATCCCGGAAAAGGAGAGAACATCTCACTGAAGAGGACATTCTCAGAAATAAAGCCATTATGGAAAGTTTGAGTAAAGGAGGAAACTTGATGGAACAAAACTTTGAGGTATGTTTGATATGTTCCATAATATTTAGTGAGTGTTGCATTTCATACGCAAATAAAATATTCTTTAACAGTAATTAAAACAAATTGCTATCAAACAAAGAGAGGGAATCCGGGAAAACAGGTTTACAAATCTCACCTTGATATTTTCTTATTTATACATCCAGTGTTTCTGCACAAACATCTCCAGACTTGTAGAATGAGCCCAGCTGCTGCCTCATCTGTGCCTGATAACCTTACAGCTCATATACTTTATTTTTGTCTGTTACAGTAATTGTCTGCAGACTGTTGGATGATGTCAATTCATAGGATATATTTCCTTTTGTTTGCATATCTAGATCACTGTTTGTTGACCTTCTAGATAACGTTTAGTATGATGTAGATATTCTGAGATAATTTGAAATTGGTTTTAATTTTTTATTCGTGTTTTTTGAGTTATTTAGCTTTTTATTCAGCATCTTAAAGGAACAGTAACACTAAAACATTTTATGAGACAAGCCCACTCTAAACTGCTCCAAGAACAGCTCTATTGTGCATAAAGTTTATTATATTCAATGTTTTGTCCAAAAAACATTAAATCTCTGCTTCCATATGTACACTGTAGAAAGCCTAAAGGGCGATTCTGCAAAATCGAGGTTAATATAATCCGAGGTAAAATTTTTGGTGTTACTGTTCCTTTCCAATCTGGTAACTAGGATCCAAATTACCCTAGCAACCATGCATTGATTTGAATAAGAGACTGGAATATGAATAAGAGAGGGCCTGCTGACTGGAAAAAGCAATTAAAACAAACAAACCAACTGAAAAGGATAAGCATTTGTTATTAACCGTTATTTTATAATAAGGTGGTATATTTAAATACTGTGCTCCACTGGAGTCCCAGGCAGGTCTGGACTGAGAATTAAAATAGTCCCTGGCATTTCAGTTACACAGAGGCCCAATCACCCCAAACGGAGGCCCAAACAGCCCCCACCAGCCCACTAAATACTGATTTTCTATAGCACCCTATAGCAGCCCCTCTGGCATTTGCCAGAACCTACAGATTGCCAGTCTGGGCCTGGTCCCAGGGGTTCTATTTATACAGTCTGTTCAGGTGCAACTAATCATTATTGTTTCTTTAAGAGTTTGCTCTTTAAGTGGGGGATCTGTAAGTGGAGTTGCAAACAAAGGAGTTTCAAACTAGATCAAAAGTTTGTTCTAAACCCTATTTTTTTTTTTTTTTATTCCTGTTTGATCTGTAACTGGGATAATGAGTGCTAGCAAGATTGAAGGTCTGACCCAGTGCACAGTCTGCCATATGTATGCAGATTTGGAACAACAGATCCAAAATGCTTACCTCTGTTGTAGATGTGAGCAAATTGCCACTTTGGAGGCTCGAGTTAGAGCCCTAGAGGAACAAATTGCAACACTGCGGTTGATTGACAATCTTGAAAGAAGCCTCTTGCTCACTGAGCAGGACCTAGCGGGATCAGATAGTTTGGGGGAACAGAACAGCAGCAGGATGTTGAGGCAGCTAGCTGGGTGATGGTTAGAAAATCTAAGGTGGGCAAAAGGAAAAGGGAGACTGATCCTGGGTTTATACATCCCAACAGCTTTGCCAGATTGTGTGAAGATGATGGGAGTGTGAACTCTGGATTGGCAATTCTAGTGGGGGCTGATCTCTCTAACAGCCATGAGACCAGCTTCTCTAGTAGTGGTGGGGAGGAGAGCAGAGTCAGGCGTAAGCAGATTGTGGTTGTAGGGGATTTAATTATTAGGAAAGTGGATAGGGTAATCTGTCTACCTGGTGCCAAAATTATCTTAGAGTTGGCCATTCTATTGTTAGGGAATTATAGCTATTGCATATTTCATATATCTAAAATGTCTATTTTACTGTATACTCATTCCTTCCTTGCTCAGCTATAGCTCAACAGATATCATACTGTTTAAGATGTTACTAGATGTAATAGCCAAGGCCAAGGCTCCCAGATATCTCTTACATACACAGCTTGAGGAAGTCTGCACATAACATTGCCCATATAAGGATGCAACCAATCACCACAAGTGCCTCAAGGACTGTGGTGTGTGTTTCATACACAGCTTTGCTTAACCCTTACCCAACCAATATAAAAAGCTTTGCACATACACAATAAAGCAGAAGAAGCATTTCTATACTGAACGCCCTGTGTCAGTGTGATTCTTCCGGTCTAGACCTATAATCTAATTTGGAAAGGAATAGATATTCTTAGGATCAGCTTGTGATCCCTATCACTATAACATAATATAAGTTACCTTAAAGATGAACCACCCCTTTAACAAGGGCAAGATAATAAAGGTGCAACCTTTCCATTTGTTTTCTGCTTCAGAAAATCAGCTAAAATAAAATACATATGATGTAGCAAAGACACAATCTTATCACATTCAGCCTTTCCAAAATCCTCCACAAGCTGCCTAGATCTGTCATTTATAATATTTAGAGCCACGGATAACTATCACCAGGAATATGAAGAACCATTTAAATAATGGGCATTTTCAAGAGCAAACTTTCTGTGATTGGCTAGATGCTCCAGTACTATTAAAGACAGGGATTAGTTTGATGATATTTTTTTTTTTTTGTTTGGCATTAAAATGCATCATGCTTCCATTTTACAGCCTGTGCGGAGACAGTCACTGACGCCACCACCGCCTAACACAATCACCTGGGAGGAATACATTTCTGCTGAAAATGGAAAGTATGTCCTTACATAAAGATCTAAATAGTCTAAGGGTTTGGGCAGATGCGCAGATTTGGGGAGATTTAGTCGCTTGGTGACTAATCGCCTCTTCTGTGGGGCGACAATCTCCACGAACGATCTTCTAATTGCCTTCCGACTGGTTGAATGCAGCGAGTGCATTAGTGCAGGCGATTCTTCATTCAACCAGTCGGAAGGCAATTAGAAGATCGTTCGGGGAGTTTGTAGCCCCGCAGAAGAGGCAATTAGTCACCAGGCGACTAAATTGCCCCGAATCTGCTCGTCTGCCCCAACCCTAAAGATTTCAGATTTAAAGGGATCCTGTCATGGGAAAAAAAATTTTTTTCAAAATGTATCCGTTAATAGTGCTGTTCCAGAAGAATTCTGCATTGAAATCCATTTCTCAAAAGAGCAAACAGATTTTTTTATATTTAATTTTGAAATCTGATATGGGGCTAGACATTGTCAATTTCCCAGCTGCCCCCAGTCATGTGACTTGTGCTCTGATAAACTTCAGTCGTTCTTTACTGCTGTACTGCAAGTTGGAGTGATATCACCCCCTCCTTTTCCCCCACCCAGCAGCCTAACAACAGAACAATGAGAAGGTAACCAGATAACAGCTCCCTAACACTAGATAACAGCTGCCTGGTAGATCTAAGAACAGCACTCAGTAGTATAACCCATGTCCCACTGCTTACTATTCAGTTACATTGAGAAGAAAAAACAACAGCCTGCCAGAAAGCAGTTCCCTCCTAAAGTGCTGGCACAAGTAACATGACCGGGGCAGCTGGGAAACTGACAAAATGGCTAGCCCCATGTCAGATTTCAAAACTGAATATAAAAAAATCTGTTTGCTCTTTTGAGAAATGGATTTCAGTGCAGAAGTCTACTGGAGTAGCACTATTAACTGATGCATTTTGAAAAAAACATGTTTTCCCATGACAGTTTCCCTTTAAAGTAAACCAGCTGGCCATTCAGAAGAAGGGTCATTAGTACAGGGCTGACATTCTCAAGGTGCTGGTCCTTCAGTCAGCATTCTAGTCTGTAGGATTAATGAATATTACAGTGTTTGAAATGTATGTGCAGAGTGACATTGGAGCTCATTGTTTTCATGCCATTGCTTCTGACAGAGCTCCTCATCTTGGTAGAGAACTTGTCTGCAAAGAGAACAAGAAAACATTTAAAGCAACTATTGCTATGAGTCAGGATTTTCCTCTGGGGATTGAATCGTAAGTTGAATCTATTGATGGAATACTAATAAAAAAATGTATGTTTGTAATTCATTTTCATGACTGAAGTAAAAAAGCTTCCCTTTTGACTTATGATCTGCTTGTGTTTAAAGGAACAGTAAGCTCAGAAATTTAGATCTAATGTATTGCATTTTTTTGCCAGCATTTACTGGTCAGCTGCTGAAGAACAAGCATCTGGTTATTGCCATTGTGGGTGGCTAGACCTGGGCAATCATTACCTTACACTGGTACATATTTCTAGTTAAAGGGATACCTTCATGGGAAAACGTTTTTTTTTCTACAAAATTCATCAGTTAATAGTGCTGCTCCAGCAGACGTCTGCGCTGAAATCCATTATTTAAATGAGCTGTTTTTTTTTAAATATTTTTGAAATCTGACATAGTACTAGACATATTGTCACTTTCCCAGGAGCCCCTAGTCATGTGACTTGTGCTCTGATACACTTCAGTCACCCTTTATTCTTGCCCCCAACAGTCCATCAGCAGAGCAATAGGAAGGTAACCAGATAGCAGCTTCCTGTAGATATAAGAACAATACTCAATAGTAAAAATTCAAGTCCCCCTGCAACCCCATTCAGTTACATTGAGTAGGAGAAATAACAGCCTGTCAGAAAGCATTTCCATAGTGCAGCACTGGCTCTTTCGGAAAGCACGACCAGGCAAAATGACCTGCGATGGCTGCCAACGAAAATAAAAAAAACTACACTAAAAATCATGACAATCCTTTTAAGAACTCTTACTTGACCTGTTTGTCTTCTTTAGAGCTTAAATGGATTTTACATGTGTATCATTTGTACATAACCTGTTTTTCAGACTCCTGAATGTTTTAGAAGTCATTGCACCTTTCAAGCACTTTAATAAACTCCGAGAATTTGTGCAGATGAAGCTTCCTCCTGGGTTTCCTGTAAAGCTTGGTAAATAACTCAAAGCATTATTGGCTTGATCGTACAAAAGGATTTCCTATTTCATAGTTACATAGTTACATAGTTAAATTGGGTTGAAAAAAGACCGAGTCCATCAAGTTCAACCCCTCCAAATTAAAAACCCAGCACACACACACACACACACACACACACACACACACACACACACACACACACACACACACACACACACACCTCCACTCTTTCACACAAACCATATATGCCCATAGCTATACTAACTGTAGAGTTTAGTATCAAAATAGCCTTTGATATTATGTCTGTCCAAAAAATCATCCAAACCCCTCTTAAAAGCATCAACAGAATGAGCCATCACAACATCACCCGGCAGTGCATTCCACAACCTCACTGTCCTCACTGTGAAGAACCACCTACGCTGCTTCAAATGAAAGTCCTTTTCTTCTAGTCTGAAGGGGTGGCCTCTGGTGCGGTGATCCTCTTTATGGGTAAAAAGGTCTCCTGATATTTGTCTATAATGTCCTCTAATGTATTTGTAAAGTGTAATCATGTCCCCTCACAAGCGCCTTTTTTCTAGAAAAAACAACCCCAACCTGGACAGTCTCACCTCATAATTTAAGTCTTCCATCCCTCTATCTAACCAGTTTAGTTGCACTTAGTCTCTGCACTCTGTCCAGCTCATTTACATCCCTCCTAAGGACTGGAGTCCAAAACTGCACTGCATACTCCAGATGAGGCCTTACTAGGGATCTATAAAGAGGTATAATTATGTTTTCATCCCTTGAGTTTATGCCCTTTTTTATGCAGGACAGAACTTTATTTGCTTTAGTAGCTACAGAATGACACTGCCCAGAATTAGACAACTTGTTATCTATAAAAACCCCAAGATCCTTCTCACTTAAGGAAACTCCCAACACACTGCCATTTAGTGTATAACTTGCATTTATATTATTTTTGCCAAAGTGCATAACCTTGCATTTATCAACATAGAACCTCATTTTCCAGATTGCTGCCCAGTTTCCCAACTTAGACAAATCACTTTGCAAAGTGGCAACATCCTGCAAGGAACCTATAGCTCTGCACAATTTAGTATCATCTGCAAAAATAGAAACCGTACTTTCAATGACCACATCCATTTCCTAAAATACATCTCTTTCTGCTTTCTTAGATATCCCTGTTTTTCCAACAATCACAGCCACTGTAACATTTCAAGAGTTTCGCTATGGAGAATTTGAAGACGCAATTTTCACTATACCCGATGACTACAAGGAGGACCCGAGCCGTTTTCCTGATTTATAACTGTTTACAACCACTCAATGCAATGATTGAAAATGAATGTTTAATTAGTGTAAAGGATGGTTTGGCATATTGGTGTAAGGTCCTGCATTTCACTGTGGAAATGTGGAACGATACATCGGCCTCCCCACGGATTCAAGGACTGGTCCAGCTTGTTCTAGGATTCCTGTCCCCACAATTGCTGCAAAACGGGCATCACAGCGAATTAGCGGAACTGCTGCTGAAGATAGATGCTCTTTGTAATGACCCCCCCCCCCCCATAGTGCTTTCCTCCTTGATATAGACCACCGGACCACCAGTTAGTCTTCATTGTAGGGCTTTCTCAAGAAACCATTTTCTCGGATTCCACCTCTTACATTAGGGTGAACTTTTAAATCTCGTAAGAATTTTTTTTTTTTAAATTATAAATTATACAATGTGTAACATTTTTGTATAGATCCTTGCTTGTTTGCCGAAAATGTATAAAAATTAGAAATAACCTTCTGTAGATAATGAACCAAAAAAAAAAAACGGAATTTCTACATTGTTGCCAACTCGACCTATTGCAATAGCAGAAAACATTCCGGTTGTGCAGGGACACTATGAACTCAGAGAGCACTGCTCCTTTAACTCCTTTAACTGTTTTTTTTTTTTTTTTTTTTTTATAAAGGAAATTTTTTATTTTAAGTAAATCTTCTTTCCGGTTAATAAGTCTATCTGTGTAATGTTGCAGTTTGTTTGCTCTTTGTAAGCAAAATCTCCCATCCCTAATATAGAGTTCTGTTTTTAATTGTGTGGGTCCTATCCTGTTGTCCACAGTGGGAGGTGCATTAGCTGCTCCCGTGAGTATAAAATGGAGATAAGCTTGGGCACATTTTCAGGTGAAAAGGTATAACTTTAAGGTATAACAATAAATTAATTCACAGTGTTTTGATCGCCAGTATGTGTAGCAGAGATCAAAACATCTAGGATGCATTGGCCCTTATTTCTTCATTTCTTGCCTATGTTTTTGTGTGTTGTGTCTTCCCCGAGAGGAATATATGGTTTTTGTTTTAGAAATAAACTGCCTCCAGATTTTTTGCATGGGATTCAGTGAAAAAACAGAGTCTTACATCAAAGATTCTGAATTTTAATGTTGGAATGTGCCCTATGCAAATACATCAGGAGTGGCACCTATTATGGTATGCAGTAGGAGAGCTTTCCCCCATTTATTGTGATCAGGAGTGGCACCTATTATGGGATGCAGTAGGAGAGCTTTCCCCCATTTATTGTGACTATCATTACACAGTGCAACTCCTTTATGTGAATTTGCTGAGGATTGTTGGACGTTAGCCTTGCATTGAGAGGAGCAAGCAGCACCTATTCACAACCTGTTAATCCCGTACTAATAAAAACCCCATACCCAGTAGTCTACATAGACCCCCCCCGCATAGGTGATAACATCTATAAGTGCCCCATATCCTTTACTCACCTATAATTGCAGAGTAAGTGGCGCCATCTTCTGTCTGCAGATTTTTTCGGTCCTCTTCCTTCCCTTCGGCAATTTCCGTCCCTTTTGGCACATGCGCAATTGCTACAAACAGGAAGACTGCTCCAACTGCGCATGCACCAATATGGCACTCGCTTCCCGAAGAAATCTGAAGAGCTAGAAGATGGCGCCAATGAACTCCACTGCACTTACTCTGCACCTAGAGGCGAGTAAAGGATTAGGGGCACTTGTAGGTGTTAACACCTATGTGGGGGTGGGGGGCTATGAAGAGTACTGGGTAGGGGGTTTTACTAGTGGGGGGGTTGAGTTCTCCTTTGAAGGATAATTCAACCTGTTAGGAAAAAATCCTGTACCCCTCACCCCATGTAGACCCCCCCCGGGAGATGCTCCAAACTTTTTACTTACCCCTCGTGACTTTTGGTGCATGCGCAGTTGTTTTGGGTTGCGCCAAAAACTCTGTTCTCCTTCCTGAAGATTGATGTAGAAAGAAGATGGCGCCTGTGAACCCCAGAAACAGAATATGTGCTGAGGGGTAAGTAAAAGGTTTGGGGCATTTCCCTGGGGGAGGGGCAATTAGGCAGGGGGGAGGAGGGAGAGGGGTCTACATGGGGTGGGGGGATATTTAAGTTTTCCCTTTCTTCAGATACCTGCCAAATGAGGGCATTTTTTTAAATCAACATATACTGGAAATGCTGCAGCCCACTTAACTGTGTCAATAGGCTAATAAATAAAATCCATACATCCAGTATATTCTCACACAAGACGCCTGACTTTCTGTTCTCTTTTTTTTCATTATGTTCCTGTATCTCCCGAGTCTCTCGCCTGTCGGATCTTCTGTTTTCAAGACGTATAACATTTTGCAGGTGCATTGGGATTTTGTACATAAGTAATATAAACCCAGAAACTGCACTTTTTTTTAGTTTTAAAAAAACAGACTACATTTTTTCCCATGATACGTTTACAAAACACACTGCTTACCAGCAATCGGTACAGCTTGTATAGCTCGTGACACCATACTGTCATTTTCCTGTTCTTTGCTGGCAGGACCTGCATTCATTTTCTGTAAGTTCTGAGACCTTACAGTGCTATAAATATATAAGGACACATGTAATATATGTAATTTTATTAAATATAAATTCATTTGTAACACATAATGCACCATGGGTAAATAGAAACTGATATTCAGGATGGGGGAATTCAGTCCGGTCTTCCAATACACTGTTTTTTGTTTTCTTAAAGGGAATCTGTTCCCCCTGCATTTAAAGAGCATATACGTTTCAGATCACAATTGTTGTATAGGTATTTTTACTGGACTGTGTAGACTCGGTCATTTTGTAACTAGTACACAACCGTTAAAGACAATGTTTTTGCTGAAACCATGCCCAGTACTAATTTAATTAAGGTCTACTTGTTTTAATCTATGCTTTGAAGGTTTTATTTCTGCAGCCGTGTTCAAATTCTGTGATTAAACTTTGTTTCATTATTTTTGTAAAGAATGACCCGTTCTTAAATTTATTTCAAAGTGTGGTTCCATAATGTCATACTCACACACACACACACTGCTTATACTGCTGCTACTTTGTTGGTAAATGGGGTTTTCACCCTTTGGTTACCTTTTAGTATGATGTATTTGAAGACAATTTGCAGTTAGTTTTAAAGGAGAACGAAACTCTAAAAACAAATAGGGCTAAAAATGCCATGTTTTATATACTGAACCTATTGCACCAGCCTAAAGTTTCAGCTTGTCAATAGCAGCAATGATCCAGGACTTCAAACTTGTCACAGTGAGTCACCATCTTGGAAAGTGTCTGCGATACTCACATGCTCAGTGGGCTCTGAGCAGCTGTTGAGAAGTTAAGCTTAGGGGTCGTCACAAATTATCCATCAGAAAATTAGGTTTATCTGTAATATAAGCTGATGCTACAGGGCTCATTATTAAATTCTGATGTTATTTTGTTTATGTGCTGCCATGTATTAATTATCTGTATTAATTACTAATCATCCTTTTACTGTGACATTTCTATTCTATATGTACTGTATATTGTGAGTGGGCTCAGTAACTGACATCAGCACAGAGCATGTGCAGTGAATCGGCAGAAAAGAAGATGGGGAGCTACTGGGACATCTTTGGAGACACAGATCTTTACTGCTAAAGGACTGTGGTTGCCTTGGGCTGGTACAGAAGCACAAAACATCATGTACAACATTTCTAGCTACTTCTTTAGTTTAACTTTCCTTGTCCTTTAATTTTTTATTTGTGATTTTTGAGTTATTTATATTTTTATTCAACAGGTCTCTAGTCTATTTTGCCCCAACACTGATTTGAATAAAAGACTGGAATATGAATAGGAGAGGGCCTGTATAGAAACATGAGTTTAAAATGAAGTTGTTGCCTTACAGAGCAATTTGTTTTTTTAGATGGGGGCAGTGACCCCCATTTGAAAACTGGAAAGAATCAGAAAAAGGCAAATAATTTCAATGGGCCTTCATTTTTTCTTTTTAATAGTTTTTTTTTTTTTTTTTTAAAGTTGCTTAGAATTAGCTATTCTATAACATACTAAAGGTTAACGTAAAGGTGAACCACCCCTTTAAACTGGGCTGCTCCTGGTTCTTTTACCAGTAGTGACAAGCAAAATATATAGACGCCATAGACAGAAGTTTCTTTCTTGTTTATTTTTTTAAGAGAATAAAATGTGCATTGCGCTAGAATTTTGATATTCAGGAGTTCTGTATGAGTGCAGAAAAAGGGAGAAGGTTCAGCTGTATGTAGGGTGCAGCTCCCACTGAGTAGGTCACACACACAGGATGGAAATGCTTAGATTCAGGAGGCCTATGTAAGGGCATGCATTCCCATAAAAGCATATCAACATGTTTTAATAGGGAAATAATTGTAGTTTTCTTAGCGCTTCAAACTGCTTTATAGAAAGAAAGCTTTAATGCATATTTCTTTTAAAGAAGATTAGAAATGTGGGATTTCCATTGCAAATTCCACTCTGGCTATAAAGGAACAGTTCAATGTTAAAATAAAACTAGACTGAGCAAAACAAAAACATTTTTCATTATTGTTAGCTAAAACTGTAATCTATAATGGCTGGAGTGAATGGATGTATAAAGTAATAGCCAGAACCCAGCTTGACTATACTTGTTATATATATATATATATATATATATATATATATATATATATATATATATATATATATATATATATATATATATATATATATGACAGTTCTGAGTTTTTTCACTGGAAATGGCAAATCTGTTAGGATAAACTAGCTGTGGACCAGCCATCCTATACATTCATTCTGTAGTATCTATAGCAACGCTGTTTCCTCTTTAACCTCAATGGTTCCATTTGCTCCTTGAGCAAAGTATCTGCCCCCCATGCTGTCAGTTTCACTTTGAGGACCATTTATCAAAGTCCAAATTTTTCTCTATTTTATGAAAACTACTCCAAATTTGCATAGCTTTTTTCCTCCCTTATTTATAAATACACTTTCCTGAAAATTTTTCTTTGTGGGCAAAAAAACCTGAAAAAATTGTGAAAAAAAAAATTGCACAAAACCCACAGCAGATCAATTTATATCTTCGGAACATCTCCTGTTGACTTCTAGGCAACCTCGGCAGGTCAGAGATGCTGGATTTATCGGATTCTGACTTTTTCCATCCTCAAGGTATAATCAATCCCTTAAAAATGTTTTTTTCTCACAAAAAAACTGACAGCCCTATTCTCCTTGTGTCTGTCCAATACAATGCCTGCCCTATGCTCCCTGTGTATGAACCATACGATCACTGCTCTATGCTCCCTGATTGTGCCATACTCTGCCTGTCCTACTTTGCTTGTATGTACTATACTCTGCCTTCCCTATGCTCCCTGTGTGTGCCATATTCTGCCTGTCCTGCCCTACCCTGCCCTGCCTGTCTGTCCAATGCTTTGACTATGTGCGCCATATTTTGCCTGCGGGAGGCGAGACTGGTGGGGGTTTGTTAGCATTTTGAAATAGTTATGAGGTCCCCAAGGTGTTTAATCATGTGCTAGGTTTTGCTGTGCTACCCACAGGAAAGGAGGCGGCGTATGGATTTAAGGGCATGTCGTAATATAACAAACTTTTTCACTTATGAGTAATATCCCAGTGAGCACCAACCATTAATGTGGATATAGTCAAACATTTTTGTGATACCATGGCTGTGGTTTAAAAATTGGGATTGGTCAGCATTGGCTTCCATTATTCATTAAGTTGCCCAGAAAAAACCTCTCACTACCACAGAAGTTGGGCAGCAAGTTGAGGTAAATCATTACAATCCTTGGGAGGTGTCATAACATTTTAAACCCACATGGATTGGTCTGGGTGACGGGTCCACTTTAAGCAAAAGACCGATGTATGTGCATTAAAAACAACATTGTTGAGATAATAATCTCAGAAATTTCTGTTTCTCTCTATGGTAACTCTTAGCAAAGGCACTCAGGGCAGGGTGTCGCTGATCCCTTTTAGAAATGACTACATCATGGTTCTGAAACCCTATGCAGAACGGGCTGTAAAAGCTTCAACATTTGCTGCGCATGTCTGCTAATTTGCATGACCTTCTTCCCATTGGTTCACTTACTAGCTAGTTTGCATGCTGTGACTGGTGCTAGAGATAACGCTGCTGTTATCACATCTCAAATACAATTTATTCTCTTAAGAGTTCATAAAGTTGTGAACTGTGCCATCTGTTTGTTTTCAGCGATACATGCTGGGGGAGTTAGGGGGCAAATAGCAAATCCATCGTTAAAGAGCAGGAGCTAAGCAGATGCATTCCTTGTCCCGTATAAATCCTGGGGGGAAAGGCACATCCAGTTAAGTGTGCAAGTGAGCAGAGCTGTCAGGCTTTAGTTTATCGCACAGGATGTTTCACGGTAGAATTTAACATTCACACAATTAGTAGTATGATAGCAAGTGAATAAGCTGGATGAATTCACTTAAAGGACAAGGAAAGTGTAAAATAGAATAAGGCTAGAAATTGTGTATTTTGTATACTAAACATAAACATGAACTTACTGCATAACAAGCCTAATCAAACAAATGATTTATGCTTTCAAAGATGGGCACATGCTTAGTGTGATCTGGGCTTCTTAGGGATCGTCATAAATGATCAAATCAAGGAAAAAAAGCAAAGCTGCTTGAGTTCTGCATGGCTGTTAAGTAAGGCAGGGGCTCCCCCTGCTGTTCATAAGTAGGACTGTTTCCCTGCCCGAAGTTAGGGACCGTCTGACAATTCCTATCCACAGTACTAGATGAAGGGAGAATTTCAGGTTTCTTATAAAAACGGTACACATTTTTTAATTAAAGTATATTGGAGATTTTCTTTTTCATTAAAGAAAGTAAAAATGGGATTTTATTTCTTTGCCTTTCCTTGCCCTTTAATAAGAAAAGTTCTGCTTATATCCAATGAGAGTAGAATACTGGGAATGCCAGTACTGATGTCATCATGCTCCCCACACAATTCCTAGGGAAGGATGCTCCGCCTACTCCAAATCTTCCAGCGATGCCTCCTTGAAGATTTTGCATATTCAGCTGTTTAGGTCTAAAATCCAGACCCAAAGTTGATATAACATACTGGGGGGAATGTTATTTAGAGTATTAGGAGCAGCACATAACGAAGGTGAACAACCCCTTTAATAAAAAATGCCAACACAATGGGCTTTTGCGTACTAAGAGGCTAATGCGGATACCATATTTCTAGCTAAGAGTGTATCCTTTACACCTAGGAACACCTAAACAATAAGAATCTGCTTTCACTAAAATGGCTTATACTGTTTTATTGCCCTTCAATGTAAAGAGTCAGCTAAAAATTCTACATAAGAGTGCACTTGTTTAGTAGCTTTACAGTCAATAGCAAAGGTGGTATGTGCTCTTGGCCAGATGAGTTGTGACTACATATGCAGTAGAGCAGATTCTCTTTAAACAGCTGATAACTTGCTTATTCTCTGCAAATGGCTTGTTATCCGAAGTGGAAGGCCGAAGGCCATTTTGTAGATTCTGGTAAACATGGTACACATTACACATTGAGTATAGTTTTTAGGCAAGACTCATTGGGCAAGTGTGTATACTGTTATATTTAGATATATATTTCTTATGTATAGTGCTGTTCCAGTAGACTTCTGCATTGAAATCCATTTCTCAAAAGAGCAAACAGATTTTTTTATATTTTGAAATCTGACATGGGGCTAGACATTTTGTCAATTTCCCAGCTGCCCCAAATCATGTGACTTGTGCTCTGATAAACTTCAGTCACTCTTTACTGCTGTACTGCAAGTTGGAGTGATATCACCCCCCCCCTGCAGCCTAACAACAGAACAATGAGAAGGTAACCAGATAACAGCTCCCTAAAACAAGATAACAGCTGCCTGGTAGATCTAAGAACAGCACTCAATAGTAAAACCCATGAGCCACTATTCAGTTACATTGAGAAGGAAAAACAACAGCCTGCCAGAAAGCAGTTCCCTCCTAAAGTGCTGGCACAAGTCACATGGCCGGGGCAGCTGGGAAATTGACAAAATGGCTAGCCCCATGTCAGATTTCAAAAATGAAATATAAAAAAATCTGTTTGCTCTTTTGACAAATGGATTTCAGACAGAGTCGGTAGCTTATTGCCCCCCGGGTGGGGCTTCCCCGATCAATATCTGGCCAAAAGTAAGGCATGTTAAAAAAAAAAAAAAACCCGTCGGATCGCAGCCGCATCTTCAGATACATTATGATGCGATCGTTGGGCCCACTTCAATATCACCAAACGAGCAGATCTCTGCATCTATGGCCACCTTTAGATTTGAAATGGTAAAATTAATTGCTTGCAAAGTACACAGTGTAATTTACTAAAAACTGAAAATAAAAATCATGACAGAATCCCTTTGAAGAAGTTAAAAATAAAAGAAAAACACTTTTCCATCATTTTGATATTTTCCAGATAGTCCCCCTTTAAACAGTGCTTCTAAGAGAATCACCAAAAAAATACATACGGCAATGACAAACACTTCATTTGTTATCTAAAAACACAGTTTTCATAATATATTTTTAGAAATTTTATTATCAAAGTTTCTTGTAAAACAAAATTTCAGGAACTGTACATCAACATGGCACAGATTGCAACCTACATTTTCTTATGGGAATCAACAAAACGGAAGCGTTCAAGAGTCTGCAACAAATAAAAATATCTTTCTACTAAATGTATGACAGGATACACTGTTATATCACCGATAGTGAATAAATCAAAACTGCTACCATAGCGTAGAAGAATCAGATTAAAAATGCATGGCCTGTTTAAGTTACAGACGGGCAAGAAGAACACAAAAAAAAAAAAAAAAAAAAAAAAAAAAAAAAAAAAAAAAAAAAAGAGGGGAAGGCGGGACAGAGTGTAAAAACATTCTATGTCACCAAAATGTGTGGATTTTTAACAAGGAGTATGACATTTAGATCACTGGACATCCAAAATAAAATTCTTAATAACAGCCTTCAGAAAAGGGTTAGTACATTTTATTTAAGCAAAAACCCACAAAATATTCAGCTGCGGGGCTAATAATCTACTTACACCAGAAGGATGTGAACATACGACGTGAATCTTCCAATTTATTTGTTTTTTTTACAGCTAGGATGTTTTGCCACACTAACATGTATTCAGTTCATCTAGGCCATGTATTCAATGAATCAGATTCTACAAATGGTAAATGAGGAACTATATAGCAAACCAGAGAACCCATGCGAGATGTAGACGCATGCAGCATATTTGAAAAGTCACATCACACCAGGACGAACTGTTTGCTAACAACAATCCAGTTTAACCATACAGGACTTGTTATCCACTTTAACAAACTGATCAGCCAGGACGTTAATGTGTTAGGTTGGATACATTCACTTATAGCTCAGTTTTATATACGACAAAATTATAGGAAATATTTTAAATAGAAAAATCAAAAGATATACATATGAATAACACCACCTCACATATTCACTGACATTCACAGTTAAGATGCTTAGTCACTCATATCCATATCCTCCTCGTGATGGTCATCCCCATTAATTTTTGAGTCTTTAACCAAATCTGCTACTGGCCTTTCAGGTTCCTCACTCGGTGCTGGTGGGCTTGCTTCTGGGATCATGTATTCTTCCCGTCTTTCTTTCTCGCTGTCATATCCTTGCTCCTCTTCATCGTAGTCACGTGTTACCTGCTGTGTAGACAGAAGACAAGAGAGGTAAAGCGTCTATCCATACAGCGTAAGACAGGAAAGGAATCAAAGAATTGTCATTTTCAAACCTACTTTTACATCTTTCTCACTTTCAGATCTCCTCTCACGCTCCTTCTCCTTATCTTTACTCTTCTTTTTCTTACTAGTTGATCTTTCTCTTTCATCACGATTCCTCTCTCGATCCTTATCTTTCTTCTTTTCTTTTTTATGCCTGGAATTCAAAATATTCATTGTCCATAAGAGAGATATAGGCGCCCAAGGCTACTGAAGCAAACCTCCACCACAATCCCATCAGGTCTTTATTACTGATGCATGTTTTCAGGTGTTTTCAGGTGCTCTTCCATTTATATTTCAGTCTATAATTCTGTTGCTGCTTGTTTGCAATGACCCCATAAACCAAACAACTGAAATTCCATACAGGGGAGCAGAATATCTAATTGCTAATACTGTTTTTCGTAAAGTTAGTGCTCAGACAATCCCTTACATTTGCGTAGAGTTTTTGGATGAAAACATCTGTTATTAGCGTTTAGTTCTTACAGGTAGCTAGCACACTAAATTGGGAACTTTTGTACTAGGGTTAAATGCAATGCTATTCCATGATGAGTCATACACCAGGAAAAATAAGTATTGAGCACGTCAACGGTTTTCTCCGTAAATATATTTCTAATGGGGCTATTGACATTAAATTTACACCAGATGTTGGTAACAACCCAAGTAATCCACACATACACAGAAATCAAAACAAATAGCTCCATAAATGAAGTTTTGTGTAATAAAGTGAAATGACACAGGGAATAAGTATTAAACACGCTTACTGGAATTTATTTAATGCTCAGTAGAAAAGCCTTTGTTGATAATGACAGCTTCAAGATGCTTCCTGTATGGAGAAACTAGTCGCATGCATTGCTCAGGTGGGATTTTGGCCCATTCTTCCGCACAAACTGCCTTCATATCTTGAATGTGCGGGAGTCCTCTTCAATGAACTCTGTTCTTTTCATAGATTTTCAATTGTATTCAAGAGCTAGGGCGTGGGATTTCTTTCTTACAACTGATCGATTTCAGCAGGTTTCTTAGTTTTCCACTTCCTTTTCTTCACCTGTTCAATACGTATTCTCTCCATCACTCCCCTTTATTACACAACTTCATGTATGGACCTTTGTTTTCATCTCTTTGAACAGTATGTGTGGATTACTTGGGTTGTTACAGATATCTGGTGTAAATTTGTTGTCAAATGCCCCATTAGAAATAGATTTACCGAGATATGCACTACCTTGTTAGAATACTCCTAGCAGCAACATCATCATCATCTGGTCATGATGCAGACAGATAAAAAACAGGCAGATCAAATCAGTGGGGTTATTTGAATGTATACAGGGCACTCATGAACCTTGTTGTCCCTGTCTTCAAAAAGCATTTTTGATCAGTGGACTATCATATGGAACACAGAATACTACGAAAGTACACCAGGAGGTCTTTTGTACATCTGCTATGAGGAATTTCATAAATAATAATAATGTGCATAAATTCCAATAGTCTTAATATGAATACCTTCGAGGAGATGGTGATCGTGAAGGCTTCCTCTTTGGTGATTTTATTTTTTTGGGAGACCGTGATCCACTGCGGCTCTTTTTGCGCTTCTTATCTCTATGAACCAGAAGCAAAACCTTCAGTTATTCTCTAAACCACAGAATATACAAGACTAAAGGTAAACAGTCCTAGATTTTCTTATCCCAACCTAATATGGGGGAGAGGGATGGAATACATGAATTGTATCTCTCAGAAAGTACAACAAAAAATAAAGGAACTAGAGGAAGCTCTGTCATAAATAAGTCAAACAATTCAACCAATCCTTTCTCCAGTAGTAAGAAATGAGCTTATGTTTCTGCACAGAGTGGATGGTCCATGATATCTCAAAAACAAAGATCAGGGCTGGCAAAACTTTGAAGTAATCTTGCTTGTGCAAACAAGGGTTCAGTAACTAATGGAAAATAGCTTTAGAATAGCTGAAGAGTGTCTTGCAAATCAGTCTGTACCTGCTTGTGCTTCTAGATCGCCTGGCTGAGCTGTAGCTTTTAGGTGGGGTTTTAGAACGCTTTTTTTCTTTTTCTTCCCTTTTCTTCTCTCTGAAAAGTAGTATCAGATTTACAATGGGAATAGAAGTATGCTAGAAACATAAAAAAATATACCTAAGCAAAACAAAAAAAAAAAGAGCCTGTAGGGATGCACAGAACCCTGGATTCAGTTCAGGGTTTGGCTGAATCAGAGCAGGACTCTTTCAGGATGCAAAGTACCAAATACAAACCCTTAAAGTTGCACTGCATGTTTACATAAACAAGGGAAAAAATGTTTATGCACACTATGTGCAAAGTTCTTTTTAACCATTCCCTGCATATTGGATTAGTTTTGCCTGAATTCTTCATGAAAACATTTTGGATGCATCCAAATGCCAATAGTGGATTCACCCATCCCTAGTTTTAAGAAAAAAAAAACCCAAAGACCTGGGTTTAGATGTGCTTCTAGAACGTCGGCTCCTCTCTCTTGAATGAGACCTTCTCCTCCTGGGGCTCTTGGACCGACGCCTACTTCTAGACTTTGAGTGTGACCTCCTCCTTGATCTACTTCTGGAACGTCTATCAGTATGAAAAAGAGAAAAAGACATTACACAATTTGTAGTCCATTTATCGGTTTGCACATCTTGGGATACAATTACATGATTTAAATTATAACATTACACAAAAAACAAGTCGGTGGAGCCCAAAAGTATAAAGTTCCGCCAAACACAGTAACTTTAAATAATTTCTTAAGTAAAGCTTTAATGTCTCGATTTAAAATAGAAGGCTCAAATCAATAAACATTATAATGTTATGGTATTACTACAACATAATAGTATATTACTATTAACATAGAAATACACATTTAAGGAAATTGTCTAAAGAAGGCAAACAAAATATAATTTAAATGAACTAATTTTAATATCACACCTGTGTCTGGAAGATGAAGGTGTTCTCCTACGTCTGGAGTGGGATCGTGATCTTGAATGCTTCTTGCTTTTTTCATCCTTTTTATCTGTAAAAAAAATCATGACACATACAAAATGATATGGTCTGTCTAGCACGCAACAGGTTTTGTGCAAAAAAAATTTTTTTTAAATTTTAGTTACATAGGGTTTATAAATTAAATAAGAAAATCTGTACCAGGAGAAATACTAAGAGCTACTGTGTAAAACACCCTAAGCCAAATGCAATATAATCTTGAAAATATATTTTAAATCGCCTTAATATAGATTCTACAAGTGTATGCTGAATAGATGTACTATAATGCTTAAAGGGATACAGTCATGGGAAAAAAATTTTTTCCAGCAAAGTGCGTTAGTTAATAGTAATGAGGCATTTTGAAAAAAAAAAAAAACACATATCCCTTTAAATAGGTCAACATCTAGTATAGCTATGGAAGACAGTAGTCACTACTTAATATAAAATTTTAAGTGCTGGTCAGTTTGGTCTCACAGTTTGATGTTTTATGTCAACCAACATGGCATGGCGCTCTCTCTCACAAATAACATGTGAGTGAATAATGGCAATATTTATTTGCCTTGTTTGTTGCCTTGTTATAAGCTAAGGCTGCCAAAACTAAATGTCAGACTTCAAAGGGGGATTCAACAATGCACAAACAACTCTTGATTCATATTCATTCGTTCACCATGCTTTACATACTCTCTAAGGTGCTTCAGAACAACCAGATAAAAGCGCTCTTTTCAGTCAAGACTTGAAATGATACTCATACTGCCCTGGACTGATGATTGCACTTAACTCCTTTTGTTTTGCATGTCAAAACAATGCTTCAGTGTTGAGAAGCATGCTCTTACCTCAACTATGGATTCTATTTGGCAAGACCCAATTACTACCACACAAACAGTTGCACTTACGGGTCACTAATATGCTCATCGAAAGCAAAAATATTCAACAATTCGGTCTGTCCTTACAAATCCTTTTTATGGTTAAATTGTTTTTAGATTGTTCACCAGAAAAGTTACTTTCCATTTTTTACAGTTTTTTTTACAAAATCTAAGTTTAAAGTTTAATGTTCCTGTCTCTGTTTTAGTCTGGCAGGTCAGTAATTCAGGGGGGACAAAATTGTTAAAAATTTTGCAACATTTAGTTGACACATTTCCCAGCAGCATTTCTGGAGTATTAGCAAGTGTATCAATTCCAAAAGCTGCCTTAAATAAAATTCAGGGATTCTTAATCAGCAGGGACAAAGATAAGAAATGCATCAACTAAATCTAAATGTATCAATATAGATCAGTTACAGTGTCAGCAACCCCCTCCCCCAAAACTACTGTAGAAGGTGAAAAATGAAACTACACTTCAATATGGAAAGTCATTTCCTGGTGAACAATCTGATAAAAGCATTGGAAGGTGAAAAAGTTGAAAGGAACAGTTCAGTATAAAAATAAAAACTGGGTAAAAAGGCTATGCAAAATAAAAAATGTTTCTAATATAGTTAGTCAGGCAAAAATGAAATGTATAAAGGCTGGAGTGACAGGATATGTATCAATAAAATGGGGGTTCTACTATAAAAGCCACCTATTTGTTACCAGGCAGAAACCAATCAGTGACTTGAGGTAGGGGCACATGGGTCATAACTTTTGCCTTTGAATCTGAGCTGAATGCCAAGGATCAATTGCAAACTCACTGAACAGTTATGTGCCATGTGACCCCCCCCTTCAAGTTACTGACTGGGTTCTGGCTATTATGTTAGACACCAGTCTTTATAGCATTTTTGGATAACTAATTATATACAAACTATCTATTTACCAAGGTTTTAATTTTACACTGAACTGTTCCTTTAACACATTTATATGCGTATTGGAATTTTGTCCCAAGGACAAATGTGAAATAAAAAGCACCAAGAAGTCTGCCTTATTGCCCTTTCATGGACATTTGTTACCCGTGTGTTGCAGAATTATGCCTACTATATATATCTTTAAACAAACAAAAAAAAAACCCAACAAAAACATTTAACTTACCTGGTTCAATTGCAGCAGAAATCAAGGATTGTGCCTCTCTGACCCGCTTCATAGCTTCCTCAATGTCTTTGCTGGAGGTATCAGATTTCAAATTTGGAGACACAAGCCCTGCGGTTACATGATTTAACCTGCAAAATACATTTTTTCTATTAAATATATTTTTTCTATAAATACTTAATCACCAGACTAACATTACCCCCCCCATTAACTTGCTACAACAAGTGTACATTCAAAAAGTTGACCAAGTATTATTTAGTAGAACCACAATGGTACAAGGTGTAGTATGGCTACAGATAGGCTAACTGAATATTGAAATACTTTAATCTGTTATTAGGGTGCAATACTGAAAAGCTTAGAGAGCAAAATGTAAGTGGCTAAATAAATTCTATTAATTAATATAATTAGGGAAACTTACTTTGGATCAACAGTGCTCATAAGCTTTAAAAGCTGATCTGCTGCAAGAGACTGAAAGAAAGCAAAAAAAAAAAAAGGTAAGAACATTATACAGAACTAGTGATGGGTGAATTCGCAGCGAATTCCCGCGATTCACCGCTGGCAAATAAATTCTCAAAACGCCAACGAAAATTCGCTGCGGCGCGCTTCGAAAACAACGCGTCAAAAATGACGCAACAAGTGTTGAAAGCAACGAAGTTGACGTGGCGCGCGGCAAAAACGCCCAGCGACTCGTTTCGCGAATTTTTTCGCCAATTAGCTAATTTCGCTGGAAATTCGCGAATTTTTCGGCGAAGCGAAACGGGGTAGATTCGCCCATCAGTATACAGGACCAGTTATCCAGAAAGCTTGGGTCTTTTAATAAATTGGCTCACCATAGCTTAAGTCTACTAAAAAAGCATTTAAAGGCTTGCTTTGCCTCCAGTAAAGATTAATTATATCTTAATTTGGATAAAGTACAACAGACTTTTACTATTGATGAGAAAAAGGAAATAATTACATATATGAATTGATTAAAATTGAATGTATGGGAGATAGCCTTCTTGTATTACAGAGCTTTCTGGGTAACAGTTTCCAAATGGATCAAATACCTGTACAAATAGAGTTTAGTGAACAACGGTTTCAAATGTGGGTAGTTAATAATCGATGAGTGTGTTTGTAAGTAAACAAACACAGACTTTTCCTTGCAAGATCCTAGCAAATAATAAGCAGATGATAAACAGGTGGTACCTGTGAATTTAAGTTTGCTCCAGGAAGCGTAAGGGCTGCAAGAGTTGGATCAAGTGTAGGGGCTCCCAAAGCAGCAAGTGGAACAGCACCAATCTATAGGTTAAACAAGACAAAATATTCACACGGTTCTACAGAAAATATATTTCTCTCACAATCACTTACATTGGCTTAGCAAGATTTTGTGTACAACAAATTCTAAACCACAACATTTGGACAAGAACACAATGCATTATTCAACCAGATAAAGCAGTTAGATAGAAATGGATATAAAATTGTATTCAGACAATTGTATTAGTTTATAAAGAACATTGTTTTATTATGTCTAAAAGGCAATTTCAGAGATTGCAAGGGCCATATGACACCTCTCCCATTGGCAGGTTAAACAATAAAAATACACAAGTATCTGACCTATTACCTACATCAGTGATCCCCAACCAGTAGCTCGCGAGCAACATGTTGCTCTCCAACCCCTTGGATGTTGCTCCCAGTGGCCTCAAAGCAGGTGCTTATTTTTTAATTACTGGCTTAGAGGCAAGTTTTGGTTGTATAAAAACCAGATGTCCTGCCAAACATTCTCTCCTGTAGGCTGCCAGTCCATATAGGGGCTACCAAAAAGCCAATGAGAGCTCTTATTTGACATCCACATGGACTTTTTCATGCTAGTGTTGCTCTCCAACTCTTTTTTAAATTTAAATGTGGCTCACGAGCAAAAAAGGTTGGGGACCCCTGACCTACATCATCAAATATTCTGATTATGCAACTATGAAGAGGTCATCTTATATAGCATTTACCCAAGGACAACAGTACTCAGTTATCTGAAAAGTGTGGCGTCCAAAAATTCTTTATTTTTGTCAAATATGGATTTTGCAATGAGGCCACGGCTTCACTTGAACCTATAATGAAGCAGTACTGAAAGCCGTGGTACGACAGCAAGCACCAAACAAAAAAGATATGAACAACATTTCTGCTTGGACATATAGAGGCGAGCAGGCTTGCTTTACATATTAAAAAGATCCCAACCCATTCTCCCTTAAGTCAAATCATCTACATAAGTGGCAACTTAGAAGCTGGTTGCATTGGACAGGAAGAAACAAAATTATTTTAGGGTGACTTCATGGAGTACGTTTAGATGAGAAGGAAAACTACCAAAGCAGTTTACTGCCAATAGATTAGACACAATAGTGCAAGCTATAACACTATATTTATTCTGCAGAATGCTTTAACGTGCCAGAGTAAACAGTTCTAGAAGCGGTTTGTTTAGGATAGCAGCTACCA
Source organism: Xenopus borealis (assembly GCA_024363595.1). NCBI lineage: Eukaryota > Metazoa > Chordata > Amphibia > Anura > Pipidae > Xenopus > Xenopus borealis. The sequence continues at coordinate 74,415,599 of CM044437.1, forward strand.
TATTAGCTTGGCGTGACAGCACTTCCTGCCCAAGTCTCTCCCTGCTCACTCATAGCTCTGGACTCAGATTACAGCACGAAGGGGAGGAAGTGGGGGAAGATAGGAGAAAACTGAACATGCTCAAGTGCTGCCCTGGAGGTTTAAAGTGGACCCGTCACCCAAACAAAAATATTCAAAATCCTATTTTATCACATTAGTCAAGCAAAATGAACATTATTTACACTATATAAATTAATTTAATCTTGTTTTCTTCAGTCTGGGAATACATAATTCTAGCAAGCAGGCAGGAGCCATTTTGTGGACACTGTTATTAAGACAAGCCTTGCATCATCTCAGAATCTTGTTTGTGCACCAGAATGGGGGACCTGATGTCTATCCCCATGTCCTGGTTACACAATTAAATGGTTAAGAGAACTGGAGGAATATGTGGAGAGCAGTGACATCTAGGAAGTGCTGAATGGAAAGTGAAAGTAATTATCTGCCCCGCCTCTATGCCTAAGGCATAGAGGAGTGGCAGACAATATTTGATTGACAGCTGAGATTTTTAAATGAGCTTAAAACAGCTATGAATGCTTTAATAAAAATATGAAGTTGGATTTCATGTTTAATTTGAAAAGGACTTTTATTATACAGATTTGTGTGTCTGGGTGACGGGTCCACTTTAAGATGATAACATGAATTGTGATACAGAAGCCCATGTGTACACAATAGAAGGAAAGAAATACAGTGTTTCTTTTGAAAGAGGACTCAAAGCAGCACTACTTTGAGAGTTTACTGGTGTATTTATATAGGCCTTTCTTATAAAGCTTATTTTAGCCTTTAAGATACTTCAATTCATTGTGACTCTTCTGTGTCAAGCAACTCCGGATGCATTTTCTGTCAGCACCGAAGATTCATATGTCCTTATATAGTTACATAGCGACATAGTTAAATTGGGTTGAAAAAAGAAAGTCCATGAAATTCAACCCCTCCAAATGAAAACCCAGCACACATACACACACACCTCCATACCTTCACATAAATTCTATATGCCCATATACGAACTATAGAGTTTAGTTTCACAATAGCCTTTGATATTATGTCTGTCCAAGAAATCATTCAAGCTCCTCTTAAAAGCATCAACAGAATCAGCCATCACAACATCACCCGGCAGTGCATTCCACAACCTCACCATCCTGACTGTAAAGAACCACCTACGCTGCTTCAAATGAAAGTCCTTTTCTTCTAGTCTGAAGGGGTGGCCTCTGGTGCGGTGACCCTCTTTATGGGTAAAAAGGTCCCCTGATATTTGTCTATAATGTCCTCTAATGTATTTGAAAAGTGTAATCATGTCCCCTCGCAAGCGCCTTTTTTCCAGAGAAAACAACCCCAACCTGGACAGTCTCCCCTCATAATTTAAGTCTTCCATCCCTCTAACCAGTTCAGTTGCACGTCTCTGCACTCTCTCCAGCTCATTTACATCCCTCCTAAGGACTGGAGTCCAAAACTGCACTGCATACTCCAGCTGAGGCCTTACTAGGGATCTATAAAGAGGTATAATTATGTTTTTATCCCTTGAGTTTATGCAAGGCAGAACTTTATTTGCTTTAGTAGCTACAGAATGACACTGCCCAGAATTAGACAACTTGTTATCTATAAAAACCCCAAGATCCTTCTCATTTCAGGAAACTCCCAACACACTGTCATTTAGTGTATAACTTGCATTTATATTATTTTTACCAAAGTGCATAACCTTGCATTTATCAGCATTGAACCTGATTTTCCAGTTTGCTGCCCAGTTTCCCAAATTGGACAAATCACTCTGCAAAGTGGCAGCATCCTGCATGGAACCTATAGTTCTGCACAATTTAGTATCATCTGCAAAAATAGAAACCATACTTTCAATGCCCACATCCAGGTCATTAATAAACAAGTTGAAAAGCAAGGGACCCAGTATAGAGCCCTGCGGTACCCCATTAACAACACTGGTCCAATTAGAAAATATTCCATTTACCACCACTCTTTGTAGTCTATCTTTTAGCCAGTTCTCTATCCAGTTACAAATACTATGTTCCAGGCCAACATTCCATAATTTAACCAGTAACTTTCTGTTTGGCACTGTATCGAATGCTTTAGCAAAGTCTAAGTAAATCACATCCACTGCGATCCCAGAATCGAGGTCCCTGCTTATCTTCTCATAAAAACAAATTAAGTTAGTCTGGCAAAATCTATTACACATAAAACCATGCTGGCATAAACTCAAAGGTATTCAAAGGTATTTTCAAAGGTAAGTTGTGTTGCCCACAATCGTGTATATTTAGCAGCAGGGAAAAAACATACCCCCTAATACATTGGTTCCCAAAAGGTAGATCAGGATCTACCAGTAGACCTTTAGCTGGTGATCAGTAGATCTCAAGACACTGTCAAAAAACAGCCTGTCTAAATCATCTTTTAGGTTACATAAGAAATAGATGTTTGTTATATATAGCAATATACATTTTCACATTAATCAGTATTTAAGGAATATTTTCGATGGCACAGAATGCTAACAATGCCTGTATGGATGTAGATCATAATGGGGTAACACCTCACATTAGTAAAGTATGGGCATTCCTGGCCTAAAAGGACACTATCTTGAGACATCAGTTTGCCTACATTTCAACAAAGTCAAAAAATAGAATTTTTTCCTTCGGCGTTCGCAAGTTTTAAAATTTAGGTATTTTTTGAATTTGATAAACTAGCAAACTGTATTATCCATGTTGCTCATATTAAAATTCTGTTTTTATCTAGAGGAATGGCATTTATTATCCAGAATGTTTGGGACATTGTTTTCCAGACAGTTTTTTTTTTTTGTAATTTGGATCACCATAACATATATACACAGATCATTTTCTATCACAGATTCATTTTCAAAATCCATAAGCATGAATGAGTTTGTCCTGGCAGAAGGACATTTTGTTGGCCGTTTAACTCCTCCAGCACATGCATCCAACAGCCATCCTTGCGAGGCAACTTCATGCAACCACACAACACTTTTTCCCCACCAGATTTTTACATTAATGCTGGTACAAAGGTTTATTTGCTGATGGTTTGCCGTCTTGTGCAAAATACATACATAGCATGGGCAACAAAACATCCCATCTGCAATCACCCTTAAAAATCAATCTTCAGCCACAAAACTTTAAAAACTTGTAATAACATACCTGACTGAGTGGATTAGGAGTGGGAAGAAGCCCTCCCCCAGGCAGTAAACCTGCAACTGCATTAGCTGGTGCCACCAACGACAGGGCTTTTGCTTCATCAGGAATTATTCCTGCAGGAAAATGACCAAGTATTAGATACGCTGTTTTGTGACATTAAATCAGTTTGCAGACACGGTCACCCTGCTCTATGTTTCAAGCTTGCTGGAAGCACATATTTGGCTGCCAGCTTCTAGTACTATAAATAGTTAACTATTAATTCTAAGTCAGTCAATCTGACTTATCCCTGTGTTTTCTTTTAATAACAATTTGGTTAATTGATCTAGGGTAGAAAAAAATTGCACAATACACACTACTTTTTGTGTTAACACTGCCGAGATTTTATCACCTGTACTCGAATTTTAAGTCATGAACCAAACGTAAGCAAGCACAGTCGGTTCTCCAGGGTTGTGCTCTCAACTTTCAAAAGCTGTTTTATGAACAACGACTCGTGTCGGCTGCTTCACTATAAAGCACACAGAAAAATCAAGATACACAAGACAAAAAAGTTTGATTTAGGGATTAATACGTAGGAACAGTTTTCTATCTTTTGAACACCTACCACAAAATCTTACAAGGTAGTTGTAAAATTATTTTCTGTTTGCATAGGCCTTTATCTGACATGTTTGCTGCTTTTCTACCATGCCATTTTCCTTACCTTATCAGCAGACATTTTAAATTTGTGATGGGTCATAACACCACAACCAAGTAGATTACCACAGCAAACAGACGTTGCATGATCAGCTGCAGCCATTCAAGGTCAAATCAGGCATATGGCTACACTTTACATAAAAACTAACTCAGAATCAAATATAAAATAAATTAAAAACTTAGGCAGAAGCTATTGTATCTTTGTGCGCCCATACCCCAAAATCATAATGGAGAAATCAAGAAAGAAAACAAAAAACAAACTAGAGATTTTTTTTCCAAATACCAGTAATTTGCCTTGAATGCACATAAAGACACTGCATGTCATCATAAAACATACAAAATGCACAGGGCACTTAAGAGAAACTGGATAAGCTGCAGAAGAAAACTGTTGAGTGGTATTTTCAGCAGGGCCTGGTATATAGTTCAGGCTGAACCAGGGAAAAGAACTGTAAAACACAACAACAAAAAAGAAAAACCACTGTTAAATAAAGGTAATGGATCCTTCCACCTACTTTGATTGCTGCAGATATTAAACAAGTTTACATTATACTGCAGGGTTATCTTGTAAGATATCAAACTGTTGATTTCAGGGTGGGATTTTTAAATTGAGGGCTTGATAAATGTTTTACCAAACACTGCATATTACACCTTGTGTTCATTCCAGCAAATTTATGTATGTGAATCTTGAGACTGCTCATATTGTAAATCATGCATATTATATGCAAAACTGAACTGATCTTAATCCGTAAATAATCTCAGTAAATCTTAGTGTAAATAAGATTAAAAAATAAAGACCAATGTGGACCCTCAACAGATACATTTTCTATTTCCATGCATCATGTTCTCAAATTATCCACTTTGCTGAAAGACTGCATGAATGTGTGGAGCAATGAACCATGAAACTCCATACATGGGAAAGCAGTTTGCCTTTATATTAAATACCGTAGTTGGTAAATCTCTTTAAGAACTTGGTTGTGCACTTTAGGCTAACTCGGAAATGTTAAAGCCGAGGCCCATAAATGAGCTGTTGCACACCATCCCATTTTTATAGCACTGACACTGCCTTCAGGTAAACAAGCCACTTTGGAAAAAGATAAGCAGCAATGGGTTACATAAAACTGTGTGTCATTCATTCCCCTGCCAAACGTACTTAGCAAGACCCCAACAACACGTCTATATTTATCAGGGGTAAGCTACTTAATGACATTTTTTTTTATAGGCGTTACTATTAGCTGGCCAAATCTGAAAGATTGCGGACCCAAGAGACAGGTCCGGGAAACTTTACAGCTGGACTTCACATATTGTAATACTCTTGGTCCCCCATAAACTGAACCACTACATTTATTACTATAATCTTTCTTTAGAAATTGATAATATATATTGGCAACTCACACTGCTAATCATTTCATTACTATAAAAGGGACACAACGGATTTAGAGTAATTATTAAACTCCTAATATTAGGGCATGTTGTTTTATTAATCACCTGATTAAACACTATGTTAACAGAAGAGACATTTTGACCCACACACACACATCAATTTTCTTATTATTGCTTAATTACTGGAGCCAATTAGAAAAAGCATACATCTAAATCTATACCATACTTAACCTCTGTACAGTAGATACAGACCCTCTGGCAAAGAGAACAAAAATGTCACAGCAAACAGGAAAAAATGGAAAAGGAAAAAAAAAAAAAAAAACCACGCTTTGTAGATTAAATATGTTCATAGAATGTATTAAAATAAAAAACAAAGTAAGTAAAATACAGGTATGGGACCAGTTATATGGAAACCCATAATCCATAAAGTTCCAAGATACGGAAAGTGTCTCCCATAGACTCTTATTCAAATAATTCAATTTTAAAAATAATTTTTTCTCTGCAATAATAAAACAGTATCTTGTGCTCGATCCAAACTAAGATATAATAAATCCTTATTCAAAGCAAAACAAGCCTATTGGATTTATTTAACGTGATTTTCAAGTAGACATGGTATGAAGATCCAAATTACGGAAAGATCCGTTATCTGGAAAACCCCAGTTCCTGAGCATTCTGAATAAAAGGTCCCATACCTGTACTATTTATCTACCTTCATGTTCCTTGATATCTATCTAACTGATAAAATACAAGGAGTGTACTGCATGTGCAAATGGAGGATCAGAAGGATTTTACTCTGTACATCATGTATTATAGACATTGGAAAGGCTTTTCCAATGGCCCCAAAGAAATCTTAAAACCCAAGTTTAAACAAAATAATATTAAATAGAAGGTATATCGAGTTCACTCCTTAACCTCCTTTCTTCATCATTGATCAAGCTTGTATTCTAACATTTTCAGCAGGATTTTAGATTCGTCCGAATCCTTGTGCCTGGCCAAACCAGAATGCTTTAAATCAAGTGATTTTTTTTCCCCCTTACTTATTTGCATATGCAAAGTAATGATTGGATTCGGCTAAATCTTTCACAGAGGATTCTAGGTTTCGGCTGCATCCAAAATAGTGTCTCTGCCTGGTTAAATATTAAAATTGTTATTACACAGAGTGCAATTGTTATTTGTTTTGTAAACGTGTGTACTGGACAAATATTTGTACATACAGCTTGTATCAGTTTTGGTGTTGCAAGTACTTCAAAAGTTTACATTTCGTGGCTGCACTAGCCATGAGAATTATTAAAAACAAAGAATACTGGCCACAGTCCCTAAAGGTGGATAGTTTTCCAGACTGCAATTTTAGCAGTGGTTGGATCAGAGAAAGCTCCCCAGTTTAAAACTATTTGTACCAATATTTGCACCAATATTTATTTAGTTCATGAAACTATGGTTGCTATGTAGTTGCTAATCCATTCGTGTACTTAAAGGGTATCTGTTGGGTAAAAATGTTATCCCCCAACCAAAGGTGCGGGCTCACGCCTGGTCTGAGAATCAAAATAGGCCCTGCCATTTTAGGTACACAGAGACCCAAACAGCCCCCCACTAGTCCTCTAAGGTGTGGTTTCTATGGTACCTCAAAACAGCCCCACTGGCATTTGCCAGAACCCACAGATTGCCAGTCTAGGCCTGTAGCGGGCTTAAAGAGCCTGCATCCCCGTGAGGGAGCTGCCGGTGCGAGCAACCATGTCCAGTCACTCACATAATGAAAATCTGCCCCGAATTGCTCGTTATGGGCGTGAGTGTGACATACGAGTGACACTAAATGGCTGCTGGCACTGGGAGCTCCCTCCCGGTGTGGGTAGCCTAGCACTGGTGGGGAATTTTTTTTTTTTTTTTTTTTAAACTACGGTTATCTTCAACCGGAATGCACCATTAGCCAGTACATTTGGTTGGGGATATCATTTTTACCCAACAAGTGCCTTTAAAGGTGGACTTTCAGTTTCATTTTAAAAAAAACTAGCAATACGATGACTGTTAATTACTAGCACATCCCAACGTTATACATGGTAAACAAGTCTAACTTCACAAGATTATTTCTAAGAATGAAGTAGCTGAACTTTTTATAGAAAAGAATAATCATTTGTTCTATTATTATAGAAAAGAATAATCATTCTAATTCTAATTTGCATTAAAAGAAAAGTTTACATAGAAAATAAAAAAATATTGAGGGGAGAATAAAGGAATGCGTTGTTTTTGAAAAAAAAAAAAAAACAGAATGTTAACATTAAGATTTATTTTCTGAACTGTGGTTTACACAATTAATTCCCTGGCTTGACAGTTATGTTCACTCTTGTTAAAGAGAAGGTTTGCATTGTTTTAGCGGTCTACTCTTTACCGCTCTCAACATAACTTTAATAGCAGAAGTTGCCATATCCTGATATGTAACAGGGATATTGTCTTAATATTCCTATTACACAAGGGAACATACAGTGTAGTACACAAATTGTACATTTAAGGAAAGCTTTGTGGGCATAAGGTAAATGTGAACATGTAAAAATGCCCAATGATTAGAGATTTTGCCACTCTAAAATGGCTATTAATGAAAGTTGAAAGGCTTAAATATATTTTTTTTTTTTTTTAGTACAGGGGCTAAATACAAGATTTATAGCAATACTAATTTACCAAATACAGTTCTCCCACATTAACATTACAATTGACTACACTGCAACTTTGCACAGGCCTACTATGATGTAAATTAGAAGTAAAACTCCCAAGAGCTACACACAGATATCTAAGGAAAGAAAATATTGTTAATAAGTAGTTACACCACGAATAACACTTGGGGATGCGAGAGCTTGCTGCCGTCTAGTTAATGGCTAGAATCCCCTGAAGCAGCAGAGGACCCAGTTTCTCTGTCATCAGGAAGGGCTTTGCAAATGCCTTCTCCACTACAAAAATCACACACACAAATAACAGAGAAAAGATTTCATTATTTAGCAAGTATTTTAAGGTACAGAAGGATACAAATGTGAGAGGGGAAAGAAAAAAACTTAAATGCCCAGCTCCCATCCAGACCCTTCTGAAAGTTTTTCGACAGACCACAATCAATCCATGGTAGACTTAGCATTTCCAGAACACTTAATTAGTTTGACCAAGTTTCTCCCGCAAATACCATGCGCAGAGGGGCAAGCTTTATTATAAAAAAAATGGCAAAGATCTTTATAACATATCTGGATATAAAACATTACATTGTAAATGTAACTATAATAAAATATGTGGATGGTCCAGCATAAATTCAGATAAGCAGTGAAGTTACATCAAATACTTTTATCAAGCTTAAAACAGGGAATGCTAAGTATACCAGGGATATTCCATACAAAAACAAAAAAAAACCAAAACAAAAACAGTAGCATGCAGACTGTGCTCACAAAGTTAGGATCAATAAAACCCCCCTCCCAAGAAGTGCTAAAGTTAACATAATCATGTACAAACCTTCTGCATATGGAACAACTATCAAAGCTCTGTCAACGAACACCGTGTTAGTCAGATGCTGTGCAACCACCGCAGAGTCTGGATCTTGGAACTTTACAAAACAGACACGAGATGTTACAGGCAAAGGAGAATCACTACAAAAGGAAAAGGAAAGAATCAGGTAAAACATCCATTTATAATAAAAATTAATTGGATGGATGGAGGATGTATATGCTAACCAATAGAAACACATATCCATACCAGGATACCCAGTTTGCCATTTTAAGGAATACATTTCTTTGCCAGGATTCTATTAAATATTAATGATTACAATGCTATTGGAATTAAAAAGATGCAAGACAAAGAAGGAAAAAAGCAGAAAATGGTGTGCATTCTTATGAGGAAGTGTAAAAAAAAAAAATGTGGTGTACTGTTTGACATAAAATAATCATAAAATTATAAACATCCAACACTATATAGTTTGCTAGTGACAATAGGCAGTCTTCATAATATTTATAAAACAAAAATGTAATATAAGCTTTCTCTCACGGAAGGTTTCTCAATACAGTTAGTTAAAAGTTCAGTACATTTTATGAAAATAATCATGTTGCTCTTCGCTAACCTTATATCAGTAATTAGGTTTTTCTTCACGCTGGGTTTTTCGTTATGGGATCCATCATTAGGAAATCCATTATCCAGAAAGCTCCAAATTATGGAAAGGCCATCTCCCATAGACTCCATTTTATCCAAATAACCCAAATGTTTAAAAATAATTTACTTTTTCTCTGTACAGTTATGGGATCCGTTACCTGGAAAGCTCTGAATTACAGAATGGCCAACTCACAGACTCCATTATAATCAAATAATCCAAATTTTTTAAAAGTATTTCCTTTTTCTCTCTAGTATTAAACCGGTATTCAAACCAACATATAATTAATCCTTATTGGATGCAAAATCCGCTTATTGGGTTTATTTAATGTTTACATGGTTTTCTGGCAGATTTAAGGTATGAAGATCCAAATAAAGGAAAGATCCATTTTCTGGAAAAGTCCAGTTCCCAAGCATTTTTGATAACAGGTCCCATACCTATACTAAATTATTGGTCTGTGGGCCCTTTCACTAAATAATGCATTTAAATTGTCTTCCACAAAGAACAACAGACAAAGGTTGAGTGGAGAGACATTGCTAGGGGGATTATTATTTCAAACTGTATGGAAGTTATAATTTAGAAAGTTTCTTATTTCAGTGAGATAAAGTTTATATGAAATATTTATTGTCATGAGCGAAAACCGCAAAACAAAACTCATTGCTACAGAATCAAACACTGCTTTTACATCCCCCAAAATATTTTCATCACTCCCCTAAATGCTCTGCAGAAAAGCAGTTGCTTTTTTTTTAAAAGACTCGCTGAAGATATTACACGGCCTGTTTATATTTTAAGGTTTTATAAAGGTGAAATGTAGAATTAAATTTTAAAAAAATGGCAGAAATGTTGCTGTAAAATAGTTCTTCTAAAAGAAGTAATATAGAGCTATCTTTGCACTTAAATTCCATATAGCAAAAAAAGGGGGTATACTAAATCTTTGAACAAGGTTTTTACAATTAAGCTGCTTTTTACACCCTGTATATGTATCTATACACCCTAACTTTTACATTAAAGTGCGGTGTATGTTATCCCATGTACAGAAGTATAAAATCCTGTTTCCATTATGTAACATGCCACTTCAGTTTTCTCCTTCATTCTCAGCTGTGTCAGCACTTGTGCAGGTCCACAGCCTGTGCAATCTACCACATCAGAGGGAAGAAAGCAACACAACTAGTGAGTGTTTTTTTACATTAACAGGACTGCTTAAAAGATTACCCAGCATTTGGTAACTCTATATTATAATTAGGAAAGGGAGAAAAAGAAAGTAGATAAAATAATTTTACATTAATTTTCAAGTAGTGTAGGGATTTCAAACAGATGCTGTACACACTGCAGTTATACAAGATCTGCACAAACAGAATTTTGGTTTTGCAAATGCTGGTCTGGGAAAGTATTAATCTGCAGGCGAAGGAAGTGGAATTACCTACTGGAATCTGGTAACTTCCAGGGCAGAAGATTCAGAACCTGCTTGCTGATATATCATTGGAGAAGCTATGCAGTAAGCACATCATGTAGCAAAAAATGTAACAGATGTCTTCATGAAAAATGTATTCATTTAGAATATAAATATCCGCTATCAAGCTCTTCAAAATAAAGGCGCTGTATAGATAAAAATATTGCTCACACAGAAAGACTTTTATTTAAAGATGATTTCCTTATCCTAACAAATGCATGAATATATTCTAGCATTACTGATCTGAGCAGGTTATTCATGGGTCTGTCTACATCTGGCCACATATGCTCATGTTAGCCATCTTGACTCATTTGATCATGCTGCCATCTGGACATACATGCCTAGTTGTTTACAGATGATCTGACATGATTCAGAAATATCAAGTGTCAATCATTTCAGCTATAGGCTTGAATGAGCACAAGAATAGAAATCTGTCAATTTATTAAACAGGTTTTATACTGCATGGAGTAAGATAAGTGTTTGAGATTTGTCTTCAGACGTGATCATTTTCTAGGCTAAGGTCACATGCAGCAGTTTGTGTGTCGGAGAAACTGCTGATCTGGGCTCCTACCAGCTGGTTTATGTGTGCGGTGACAGGAATTCAATCCGCCTGCCATTACACACATAGAAAGAACTTTACCCAAAAATGCTTGCGTGCACTTTCTCCTTATATCCAAGTGCCAATTTTGAAAAAGACAAGTTAAAAATTACTAGGGAAATTCTGAGATTTATAAGCTTGTGTATAAAGGCATTCCAACTGCCAAATAACAGCAATACCTTATAAAAAATATATCAATATAACTATGTATCTATTTGCTAAGAGGAAACAACCCACTTAAGCATTTCCATAGCTACGGGGATAGTCATATTGCCCAACCATTTAAGTATATATAGGTACTTTTTTTTAGACCATCCAGCAGAAATTTCATATACAACACAAATGGTGCATTGTCATTGAGGATGTAAATTTATGCAGGACCCCACGGGATTAATGGATACTTTATGGCATTTATCCATTTTGCTCATTAGTCAATGGGTCAACTGCAAACTGAAGGGCTGGATAAAAAGCTAAACAACCTAAAAACCACAAATAATAAAAAATGAAAACCAATTGCAAATTGTCTCAGAATATCACTCTCTACATCATACTTAAAGTTAACTTAACCCCTTTAAACCAAACACAAATCAATTCAATTGTATTGTACAGCTCTAGGAAATATGTTGGTGTTATAGAAAGAGATGTTACTAATACATTGTATAATCTTGCTATATGCGCAGAGCCACATTTTTTTCTGTAGAGAAAGACAGTCTAGTGATGTTATATTAGGAATCGATGCTACATTTCAAAAGAAACAAAAAACGATGCCCGTCGGTTAAAGGGGTGGTTCACCTTCAAATTAACTTTTAGTATATTGTAGAAGGGCCAATTCTAAGAAACGTTTCAATTGGTCTTCATTATTTATTTTTCATAGTTTTTTAAAGATTTGCAATTTTCTTCTGTTTCATTGCAGCTTTCAAATGGGGGTCACTGACACCATCTAAAAACAAATGCTCTGTAAGGCTACAATGTATTGTTATTGCCACTTTTTATTACTTATTCTATTCAGTCCATCCATCATATTCCAGTCTCTTATTCAAATCAATGCAGGGTTGCTAGGGTAATTCGTACCCTAGAAATCAAATTGCTGACACTGCAAAATAGAGAGCTGCTGAATAAAAAGTTAAATAATTATAAAACTACAAACAATAAAAAATTAAAACCAATTGCAAATTGTCTCAGAATATCACTCTCTACATTATACTAAAAGTTAACTCAAAGGTGAACAACCCCTTTAAACCCACACATGGGCCAATAAGCTGCTGATTTGGTTTGTGTTTGGGGCCTTTAGTTTGGATCAAGTACAAGCTACGGTTTTATTATTACAGAGGAAAAATATATTTTTTAAAAATTTAGGTAAATAGGATAAAATGCAGTCTATGGGAGACTGACTTTCTGTAATTTGGGGCTTTGTGAATAACAGGTTTCCAGAAAAAGGATCCCATACCTGTACTGTATAATTCACTGCTAGGACTAGCAGCTTTGCAAGCATGTTAGCTGGAGGTAGGTTTTACATCACTGCCAGTCAGACTTAACCATGCAGCAGTGCAAATATCTATATTTTACAGTATTACTTCTTTAAATCTAATTCTGACCAAAAGAAAAACAAACCAGAGACACAGCATTGCAATTCTGGTCCTGTTTGATGTGGCTTTGACACTGCTGAACATTTCCTACAATTTATGAAAGAAATAAAACAAGCTCCCATCACCACGTGTTACGTGAGGGTGTAGGTTAAAGTTGTAAAAAAAAAAAGACATTGTTATCTATCAAGCAGCATGTGTTGGAGACTGTTCGTGTGTAGTCGAGAATAAAAGAAAAGCTAGTGCTCTAAATCAGGAAGCGTTAGTGCTCTAAATGGCCACACTGCAACACTTCATTTGTTATTATCAGAACAACCAAACAAGGATGAGGAGCGTCATAATTTCCGATAGCTGCTGCGCTGCTGGCCTAGAGATTCCAGCACTAAGCCTCATATTATGGGTACGTGATACGACGGAAACGAGGCCCGTCAAGGAAGGCCCGGCCGCCATCTCGCTCTAACACTCGGCTTTTCAACAAATTGCGTTACCTCGTGCGCTGCACTTACTCGGGCGGAAAGAGTCGCAGCTCCTCGATTTTTCCCAGGAACCCGAACAGGGTTATCATTTGGTCAGATGAGGCGCTGGGAGAAACGTTCGTCACCTGGATCACATCGGTGCTGGAAGTCATTTCCGTGTCTCCTGCTTTAACACATTAAATACGGAAACAAAAAAAGTAACACAGAGGATTAGTAAGCTAACGTGTCAGGGCGGGCTGCCCCTGGTTATGGCTGAAGGCCGAGAAACAACAGCCGAGTATTGGAAGCTACAAAGAGTAGGAAACCCGCCGCCGCAAAAGAACGAGTAACACAAGGTCCCTGGCTGGGCCGCAGTATCCCACAATGCACTGGTCGCGCAAGCGCATTGTGACCGTGAAAAAAAAAAAAACCCCGTACTGTACTATTGAAAATGGGGCAGTCTGAGTTATTGAAATGTGGCTCTGCTGCTGGTTCAAGATAAACGAAAGTTACCCGAGGCAGAAGACAATATATTAAAATTATAGATGCAGTGTTCCTCGTTTCAAAAACATTCCATTGTTTTTTTTTTAATTTCCCTCATCCACATTCATTTATTCGTACTCATTTTGCCTCTGCCTGATAATGCACACACGTATTTCAATGACCAATAAATCCCTCAGGAAAGTGTTTTCACTACCAACGTTAAAGAGGTGGTTCAGCTTTGTTAACTTTAAGTATGTTCTAGAATTGCCATATCTAATCAATTTTTCAATTGGTCTACATTATTTTATTTTTTATAGTTTTTTAATTATTTGCCCTCTGACTTTTTCCAGTTTTCAAATGGGGGCCACTGACCCCATTTAAAAAAACAAATGCTCTGTAAAGCTACAAATGTATTATTATTGCTACTTTTTATTATTAGTCCTCTCCTATTCATGTTCCAGTCTCAAATTCAATTAAATGCATGGTTGTTATGATAATTTGGACCCTAGCAACCAGATTACCGAAGTTGCAAACTGGGGAACTGCTGAATAACTCAAAACCCATAAATAAAAACCAATTGCAATTTGTCTCAGAATATAATCCCCTTTGTCATACAAAAAGTTAACTCAAAGGTGAACAATAAAAAAAATAGAATTCTACCTTTTTCTGACAAATAGAGGTAGACAAAACATTGTGTATATCTGTGCATATATGGCCACCTTAGGCCTTGTCCTTCCATTCTACTTGTTATAAAAAAAAGTTAAGTGTAAAGCAAGAACCCATCTCAAAACCATATACTGTAGCTATATCTGCTAAAGATCTGTTTCAGCACATTGAGACTTGAGCATTAAATAGTTAAGGGAACCTCCCAGTCAAAATTGTAACTGCATTGTAACAGGAAACAAGTCACATTTATTCCACATTTTCCAACATTCTGTCCTTTCACAGTGCACACAGAGACAAGCAGTACACAGCCTCCCTATTTGTTCACAATTGAATTCCCTCCTTGTTTGTTTGCAATACCAATGTACTGAAACATGGACATTTCTGGTAATACAGGATGTTTATAGCTGTAGTCAAGTCTCAGGACACTGCAACAGAAAAGCATGACTTTCCAGGGGAATTCTGAACATATGGAAACCCATCTATAATCAGTTCTCAGTATTTGCTCTCATTCTACATGGGCTAAACTCCACAGAGTTGTTGGATCGACAAATCATAACTTACAAGTTGGATGTAGTTGCGTGGCTCAAAACATAATGGGACTCATACAAAATCTTATATGTAAACAACATGGAATATTTTCCATTCAACACAACACAAATGGATAAAAATGCTGCATGCTATGTCTCAGGGCTGAACTCCAAGGTGCGAGGAGGACCAATCCGACATGCTGAGAGGAAGCGCATGCAATGAAATGGATCCAATACGCCAACATTTGTCGGATGAAGACACAGTTGTGTCAGATGTATGGAGTGATAAGGTCTGACATTTCTATTACCTTATTCATCTCGTCTCATGTGCTTACTTTCAGCTCGTGGGATCAGATTTGCTCGCACTGTGGAGTCCAGCCCTATCCAGCAAGATAAGATCTGATGGTTTTTTCCATTGAAATACATTGAGGGGGTTATTTATCAAAGTCCAATTTTATCTCAACATTTTCTGCTACAAATGCTGATCAAATCTGCTCGGGTTTTTTTACACTTATTTTTTTTAAATAAATTAAATTTGATTTGCGGGGAAAAAAATCAGATTTTAATGATTTTTTTATTTTTCACCCGCAAACTCCCAAAACTTTGGGGTATTGCAGGACACCCAACGCAAATCAAAAAATCATGGGGGCTTCTCCCATTGACTTATATGCAACCTAGACAGGTCTGAGATGCTGGTTTTTCTGATTCACTTTTCCATCCTCGGGATTTAATAAATTGCAAAAAATTTGTGATTTTTTTGTAAAAGTCAGATTTTATTTTAAAAAATCACAAATTTTTCAGGATTTTTGCATTCAGAGTTTAGAAAATAACCCCCTGAATGTCGGATGTAGATGCATGAACAAACTACACCATCCAATTTCTTCTGATCCAACTTTACACTTTACTAGCTAGAAGGGTAGAACTACACCACGGTGACGAAACGCGTGCGACAATTAGAATGGAGATGCAGGCGTCGAAATTGTAATTGGACTGAATGAAAATTTGCAAGTAAATACTACATTAGATCCAACACGACACGATTGTTGGATGTGAACACAGTAAGCAGCTTCTTCATCCGATAGTCGGACTGTGTAGTTCTTACCTGCGACTTTTCACTCTGTCCAATTATATTTTGACACATGTGACTCTGTCCGATTTGTTACCTGCGTTTTGTCGCTGGGCGTCGATCTGACCAAAAACGCTTGTGTATTTCTAATTCATGGGTAGAACTACACAAGCGTTTTGAATGTGACTCTGCCGGATCCGACGCGGTGCACCAAAACGCAGGCGTCAAGTTGACGGTAAACAAGTAATATCAAAGTCGGACACCATCAGACCTCTTGACAGCACCGAAGCCATGCTTCCTCTCCTCACCTGAAGTCCCAAACAGCCAAAGTCCCGAATCATTGAAAAGACCTTAAGTCCCAAAGAGGCGAAAAGACATGAAGTCACGAAAGGGCAAAGTTGAAGTTCTGAAGCCATGCGTTCAATACTACTGAACACCAATGTGTGTTTTTTTTTTAAATCCCCTGGCCACCAATTGGGAAAAATATTTTCTGGGGCCCAAAATTTTTTTAACTTGTAAGGGGGAACAATTTTTTTTTTTTTTTAAACTTTTATGGGGGGGCCCTGGAGCCAATGTTTTTTTTTAACTTATGGGGGGAGCCTGGTCACCAATTATTTTTTAACTTGTAGGGGGGGCCCTGACCACCATTTTTTTCTATGGGGGGCCCTGGTGCCACAGTTTTTTTTTTTAACTTATAAGGGGGCCCTGACATTAAGGGCATATTTACTATTGGTCGAATTTGAGGGTGAAGTAATTCGGTAGGTTTAATCTGGCGAACTAGGCAGTCGAATTAAAAATTAAAGGGAAAGTAATTCAACTGACAAATATTCGGATAGAAATTTATTCGAATCAATCGATTCAATCAAATTTTCAAAATTCAATGGTCGAAGTGGCCTTAGTAAATCTGCCCTAATAGTATTGGGTGGGATCTGGGGTTAGGGCTGGGAGGCCCAGAAAATTTTGTTGTATGGGGCCCCGTGATTTCTAATGGTGGCCCTGCACAGAGGGCATATGTAGGTTTTTTTTTTTGTGGGTTAAGCAATTTTTTTATATGTTGTGAGTGACCCTCATGATGCAAATTATATCACCATGCACCATTTATAAGGATATCATTTGAAATATATTCATGGTGAAATTTCTGAACAACTATTTATTCAGGTTGTGGGTGACTCCCAAGTCTAGTGACACAAATTACATCATTAATCACTGATTATATCACTGATTGTTCCAGATGAAATAACTGTGCCTTCATAAGGATATTATTTACAGCAGGGGTGTCCAAACTGCGGTCCCAGGGCCGAATGCGGCCTAGGATGGATATGAATGCAGCCCAGCTTGAACTGTTCAGTGCTCAAGAAAACTTCATGTTGCAAAGGATATAGGAGGAGGGGGGACTCTGCCCATTGGCCAGTTAGTAATAATAAGTCTATTTAATATCCAGGTGTCCCATCGTCCAGTCTATAGCTCCATCTGCTTATCCAACTGGTATAGTTTTTTGTGCATTTTCTTTACTTTTACAAATCAAAAGTGTTTGTGTATTTCATGTGTGGGGCCCCCAGACAATTTTTCTTCTTCCAATGTGGCCCTCGAAGCCAAAAGTTTGGACACCCCTGATTTACAGTATATCCATGTTTTTGTGTAGAACCAGAAAAAAAAGTGTAAAATCCAGGAAATGTATTAAACATGATATATAGGTGGGATCACAAAACAACAATTAAAATGAGGGAAAACTTAAAATCAGAGATGTAAAATTGTGGTTCCACTGTACATTAATGGACGCTCATGCTATTTGCTGCAGTTACACTAAGCTAAGGTACTTCTCCTCCCCCTTTGTGGACTGATGCCATCTAGTGGCTCCAATCGGGAATAAGTTGGATTGTTTTCTCTTTTGCAGCAGCGGGAAGAGCAGTTACTAACCTCACAATGTCTCGATTCAAGAGAGGAGGGAAAGCTCCGGATCCGCTGTCCGGATTTCGAGCTCCCAAAGAACAGGAACCGGCTGTGCCTTCTGGACTGATCAAGGCGGCGCGGAGCAGCGGCCAGTTAAACCTATCGGCCAGAGGCCTGACTGAAGGTGAGGGTGTTGCCGCTCGTTACACATGCTTACAGGGGACTGGCGGAAGTAAGGCGTTCAGTGTTAGTAGTAGATTGGTGCCAAATGAAGGTTTGTGTTGTGGTGATTCTTGGCTGTGCCTAGTATCGTCTTCTTCCCACATCTGATTGCACGGCTATGGGCAGTTGTGATCCTACTCCCCCAAGCCAGATGTGGTTCAGTTCATTATGTTTTGAAAGCCGCATTAGTGTATGGGTTACACACCTCCAATGTTGTGATTAGTTAGCTTTTCTGCTTGTATAGGCACCCACTTGTTCAGCAGGAAGTGCTTACATGATTAATATTAATTTGTCACATTATAACTGCCCTGTTTGAAAGCTATAATTACACTGTTATTTGGGGGGAAACAATGTTTCAAATGGTATATTACGTCCTGTTTGGTGGTGGTGTTCCCCAGTGCTAGACATGATGAGGAAGGGACTACACGTCCACCTCTTGAATGCTACTTGGGCCCCCAATTGTCTTTATCTAGTAGTATGTGTAGAATGGGGTGCAGAGCCTAGTATAACAATTGAACTCCGTGTGTAAGATAGCAGCAGCATTTTGTGGTATTCTTGCATATTGATAAATCTAATATCTCTTCATTTGAGATATTTTTGTGAGGTTCTCTAGCTGCCCATAATACTAATTTGTTTACAGTGTAAAGAATATTCCAAAGGCAGATTGTCCTGGAGGCGGTTTAAAGGTGTACCCTCCATGCAAAAAATGTAATCGCTGAAGAGCCTCTTTGAAATATCTTAATACCTGCCACTCTGGTTGTTCTAATGTTAATAGTAAGGCTGCAGCATCTTAATCACATAGGATCCCCCCTTCCGCTTTAGGAATTTCCTTTGGCTTGATGGATCATGAGCATGCTCAGTTCTTCTCAACTCAGATTAATAAACACACCCTCCAGTTTAGCATCAAATGAAGAGATGGCGTTGCTGGTTCTCAAAGAAACTCTGCTCTAGCAGTCAGCTCCTATTTTTAAATCTTAAACCATGAGCTCAAAGTAACCATCATAGTGCTAAATCCAGGCAGGTATTGTCATCATAGTAACTCTGCCTCTGTTAGCCTGGATTCTTTAATTGCATTAACTGTATATTACATATGTGCTGTTTGCAGATATAAAAGCACTGATGATGTGTTAGAGGGAAAATGGCCCCCTGGGTGACCGCTGCTATTTGTTTTAGGGAAATTAAATGAAGCTGGCAAACGGAGTGGATGTATGCAGTACAAATAAAGCCATTTGGGTGGGGTAAATGTGCCCAATGTATATACATGGTAGGAAAATGTAGGCTTTACATGTCCTTTAAGCATTTCATTAAAGGGGTGGTTCACCTTTAAGTTAACTTTATTATGTTATAGAATGGCTAATTCTAATCAAATTTTCAATTGGGCACTTTCTCTTTTTTTAAACGTTTTTGGATATTTGCCGCCTTCTCCTGTATTTTTCCAGCTTTCAAATGTTCTGTATGGCTACAAATGTATTGCTACTTTTTATTCCTCATCTTTCTATTCAGGCCTCTCCTATTTATATCCCATTTTCTTATTCAAATCAATGCATGGTTGTAGAGCTGCAACTGCAAACTGGGAAGCTGCTGAATAAAAAGCTAAATAACTCAAAAACCACAATTAAAACCAATTGCAAATTGTCTCAGAAAATCCCTCTCTACTTCATACTAAAAGTTAATTTAAAGTGAACAACCCCCTTTAACTTTAGGTACTCTGGTCGGTTCCACATATTGAATGGTGCCTGTGACTTTAGTAGTCTACAATAGTATGTAAAAACGGGGTAGTGAGCCTTGTATCATAATTTCACTTTGCTTATACAATATCATTGGTATTTTAAGGTCTTAATGCATAAATATAATGTTACATCTCAGGCAATAAAAATGTAATAAAAAAACTATATTGTGTGTGTAGAGGAACTTATCATGGGGATAAAATGTCTAATGCTGCTTCATAACTGTACTCTTACATTTACATGTGATATTACTATTGCCAATCATGCCAGTCACCAACAGACTTTCCCTAGCCATAAAGGGCACCTATCTCTTAAAAAAGTTACCGGTTGGGGGTACCAGTACTTTTTTTTTTTTTCTTTTTTTTAAATGCCCCCCGCCAGCGTAGGCAAGCTCACACTGGGAGGGAGCTTGACAGTAGACGCGCATTCGCGTTTGTGCACGTGTGACGTCATGCGCATTAAGAAAAAAAGTGGTCACTGTTGGGGCCGCTTTTCTTAATGCGCATGCGTGTGACGTCACATGCACATAAACAAGCATGCGCGTCTACTGTCATGGCAGCTCGCACCGGGAGCTCCCTCCCAGTGTGAGCTTGCCTGTGCTGGCACTGGTTCCGGTTCCCCCAACCGTAATGCGGGCTCTATCAGCCTGCACCTTTGGTCCGGGGTAACTTTTTATAAGCGATAGGTGCCCTTTAACATCGGTGGCACTGACAACATGCCGTCAGGGTTAAAAGTTCTACAGATTAGGTTGTATTCTAGGACAGAAATTTAGTATAGCCTTCATGGCCCTTATAACCAAATCCATTATTGAAATGCAGGCCAATATGTCATTGGCCTGTCCCACCACGTAACGCCTCGTGACTTCTAATATCTATATAAATTACATTACCACGACCATGCACTTCATCAAACATTTTGGAGACAAGTGTGGACATGTTGACTTTGATGTGTGTGTGTGAGTCTGTGTGTTAACTTTCAGCATGCATGCATGATTTATTGCCACTCGGCATGTGATGGGCTGACCGGCCTAGACCCACTGACATTCTCCTGTTTGTCCCAGTCCCATTATTCCCTGAGCTTTGTCCCATTCCATATAGCAGAATACACCATTCATGCTGACAAGTCCCATTTATGTGCCTAATAGAAGGTGAAGCCTCCAGTCCTTTCAAGAACAGACTGCAACAAAATTTCTCTAGGGAGAAACTGCACAAAGCCAAAGGTCATAATCATCACCACCACCATCAGGGGTGAAAGGGAATGGAATAGTTGACCACTGCATTAGCATGTCCCCCCATCTCACAAGTTGTCTTATACCCTGTATTAAGGAGGTAACCAAAAATATACCCAGCAAAAGCATTGCCCTATGTCAGTTACATTATCTAAATGTCTATATAGGATCAGCTGGCTGCTGGGTATGTGGTTGGATCTCTAATATTAGGAAACAGTGCACATTGTTAGAAATGTTGTTAAATCGTGGCCTATAAAGTAAATAGTTCCTTCCAATACTAATAATTCTGAATGTTTAATAGTATGGCAGGTAGGATGCCATCTTATTTGTGTCTGTGGCACCCTGTGTCTTTCAGCCCCATCATGTACATATTAAGTACCACAGCAGAACCCTAACAGCCCTGCAGATATAATAACTACTTCTTCAAATAAGCCTCCGCAAACTTATCAACCTTTTTTTATCACTCCCTGCCTTGTAGTTTCCCATTTTGAGCAGCCGTTCCCAGTGGTATTAATTACCCCCTTACACAAATGGACAGTAACCTTTAGTAGAATGAGGAACAGCAATTCCCTCCCCTCCATATTCTCCATAGAGATGAACAAACAAAACACAGAGACATGTTTATGGCAAAACCTGTTTGATGGCACAGGATTTATTGATATTTATAGCTAATTGGTGTTTGGGCATGTCTAACAGCTAGAGAATCCAGAGGAAGGCAAAAAAAAACCCTCAGTGCTTGACCAATCTGTACTGAAGTACAGTTGGTTTTACTCCCTAGATCATGGTTACACAGTCCTCAACGCTCTCGCATCCACCCCCCTCAACGTATGTATGTGTATGGCCAACTTTAAGAATGTACGATAAGGGAAAAACTGGTTGCTGCTACTAATAACATTTTTTGTGCACCTTTTAGTTCCTGTAAGCGTCTGGAGAATAAATGTGGATACCCCCCCAGAAGCACATCAGAATGTGGATTTTGGTGGAAGTGACCGATGGTGGGAACAGACAGATCTCACTAAGTTAATTCTTGCTTCAAATAAACTTCAGGCACTCTCCGAAGACATCAGTCTTCTCCCTGCTCTTGTTGTGCTAGATGTAAGTATCAAACCATTCCCTAAATTCATTTTAACATAAAGGGGTTTATTTAGCAAAGGTTGAATTGTGTTTTCCTGAAAAAATTATTTTTATCAAGGGCAGTCTTTGGTCTAAAACTCAAATTTTCTGTTTAAAAAACTCAAATGTTTCAAGTGTTTGGAAAAAAAAAAACATTTTCGATATGTATTATACCTTGAAACAAACGCAAATCTGGAAATACTCCAGCTAAAACCTGTCGAGGTGATGTAAAAGTCAATGGCAGATGTCCCTTGAACCATGTTTTTTGGTGGGGTTTGCTCAAAAACTTTATTATTTTAGTAATTCAAGTATTTTCCTGTGGAAAACTTGATTAATTCAAGTTTTCAGGTTTTTAACCCCAAATTCACTAAAGTTTATTTCCATTCAGTTTTTTTCTTATATTGGAAAACTTTTGAGTTGTGAGTTCATTCCAGGTATAAAAAAAACCCTCACAAACCTATAAAATGCAACCTTTGGGGAATAACCCCCAACATGTTACACTACTTACCATTTTTGTTTATTCCATGTGAGTTTATTCAGCAGTGAACTTTTATCTATATCAGTAATTGAATGTTATGACACTGGTGACCAGGGGAAACGAGTGCTGCAGTTTTTTTGCATGCCACCCACAATTACCCTCTCTGTGCAATATGTTGGCACTACATCTACTACAGTTCTTTATTCATTCCCCTTTCTAGCAACTTTTGGGAGCTTCCAAACATATACATTTTGGATCTCCTTTGTTCTCTTCATTTAAGGTCCATGTCCATGTCTATGTTTGTATCCAGTAAGCTTTATGAGAAAGTTGATCCAAGCTGTGTATGCAAACATCTAAGTGAGAGTTTTGAAGTTCATGGAAAGGCAGCTACTGTATCTTTTCACCAGATGCTGTAGTTTGCCTTTTGTCTGCTACAATTCAACATTTCATTTGCTTATTATTTAGAAGAATATGGCTGAACTATACATTACAGAAGTATATTTATTTTGTGATTACAGTAAAGTATTATTGCTCTGCATGCTAATCTAAGATTATCCTGTACTCTTTGTACCAACAAGTGGCTATCTACTGCAATTAAACATCTAGCCTCCCTTTAGTTTTGTCAGATCAAAATGTAGCTTATTTTAGCACTGTTGCTCTTTTTCTTATGTGGATAGAACCTTAAAGGAACGGTATAATGTATTGTTGCACTGCACTGGTAAAACTGGAGTTTACTTCAGAAACTCTACTATAGTTTTTATAAACAAGCTGCTGTGTAGCCATGGAGGCAGCCATTCAAGCACAGGATACACATATAAGTTCTGAAGAATCCCATTGTAAACTAAACATGAAACAAACACACCTGTTGTACCAGTGCAGCACAATCTGTACATTATATTTTCATTACTTTAAATATGCTTTAAATTTTTGGTGTTACTGTTCCTTTATTTATTTAAAGGGGATCTGCCATCTAAAAAAAAACATTCCAAATTTTATTTTATCATGCTAGTCAAGCAAAATTTACTTTAATTTCACAGTTTAAATTATTTTAATGTTGTCTCCTTCGGTCTGGTACTTCCTAATAGCAAGCAGGCAGGAGCCATTTTGTGTATACTGTTATTATGTCAAGCCTTGCATCATCTCAGACTCTTGTTTGTTTGTGCACCAGAATGGGGGGACCTGATGTCCATTCCCATGCACTGTTTACACAATAAAATGGTGAAGAGAGGGGGGGAAAGGTAAGGATGCAGTGACATCTAGTAAGTGCTGAATGGAAAGTGAAAGTAATTGACTGCCGCGCCTCTTTGCCTAAGGCATAGAGGAGGGCAGACAATATTTGATTTTTAAATGAGTTAAAAACGGCTATGAATGCTTTAATAAAAAATAGTTTGGATTTCATGTTTAATTTGAAATGGAATTTTATTATGCAGCTTTTTATGTCTGGGTGACGGGTCCATTTTATACATGCTCAGTGCTGTATTTAAGTCCCCCCAGCTTGTGTAAGTGACGCCACATCCACACTTCACACTACAATGTTCATGATGACCCTTCACCTCCCCAACTCTGCTGCTGCGTTTACACAGGTAGTCTCTGGCCGCAGCTGAGGAGGTTTTTGATTTTTCCTTTTAAAATTATTATTGAACATGCAATATATACATACAATGTGACCTTGATAAAAATGCCATCGGAGCAAATTATATTAGAATCCTAAAATGCTGCACTAATCTAGTTCCGAATGATAATTGCATTAGATGTGTACAGTGAAAAATGCAAATATACTCGAGAATATTCTTCAAAACCTCGAATAGTTGAGATTTATTAAAGAAAAATAAAAAAGTCGCCAGAAAAAACTTGGCTTGTAAAAGCTGGCAACTTTCTATAGAAGTTGTTTCAAGCTGCTTTTATTATTTTATTGTTTTCACAGTTTATTATTAAAACATTTTAGATTTTCTGCTTTATTGAAAATGAATGGAACAATCATTTGATTCTCACTTGTTATTCTCACTGACTGCATCTATTTTGTCAGATTTTTCTGTTAAACAAGTTAGCACTCAAGGGAGAAAATAAGTTACTTGGGGAAAAAAGGTTGTGTGTTTTGTAGCAGTTTTTTCCACCACCATCTTATATATTGATAAACCAGCCTCTATGTTAATTCAATATGGAAGAAAAATGTTTATTTTATTTTACATATACCGCTCTCTTTTCATAGATTCACGATAACCAGATTGTATCACTCCCTTGTGCTATAAGAGAACTTACAAACCTCCAGAAGCTAAATATCAGGTAATGTATAGCTTATTGTAGCTGAGCAAAGTCATCTTGTGCTTTTCAATCTTCTATACCTGATACTAAAAGCTGGGTCATGAATTATGTTTTTTTCCCCACTACTAGTCACAATAAAATTAAGCAACTGCCAAATGAGCTACAGCATTTACAGAACTTGAAGAGCCTTCTTCTTCAGCATAATCAGTTAGAAGAATTACCAGACTCAATTGGACATCTGAGGATTTTGGAAGAATTAGTAAGTGTATTTAATGTAGTTCTATTAATTTACTATGATCAAATTGTGTTCCAGCAGACCACATTGCACAGGGATAATATTACTGTCAATTATTTATTAAAAAAAAAAAATAATAATTTTTAAAGATTTTATACACTTGGATCTATCAAATTGTGTTACCAAGAACATACAGTTAAAAGATTATGGGGCATATTCACTAAGATCCGAAAAGTCGCTTCGCTAGCGTTCGCTGCACTTCGCCAGGCGAATTTTCGCCAGCGCTACGCAAATTCACTAAAGTGCGAATTTACGCTCAGGTCGGCGAATGGTAGCGTATTTGCGCTAGTGTTGCTTCGCTAGACAGAGTGCTGTTACGCTAGCGAAGCGTACATTCCACTACACAAGCCCAGGAAACCTTTAATAAAATAAATAAAGTTGTTCTATTGCCCTACTTGTGTCCCCTGTATAGTTGTGTTGCCATATGTTAGGAAATGTAGGGGGGGAAGGAGGTTAACCCCCCCAAAAAAATATCAATCTTTTTCAGACTATCACCCTCCTATGCTAAAATACGCCAGCGTTTTTTTGGGACTTAGAAAAAATGTTAAGATATTTTTTTTCAACCTCCTATCTATTGTATTGAACTTCGCCTGGTCTGACCAGGTGAAGTAACGTCTAGCGTAAGTGCTAACGTCCAGGAAAATGTTCATCATCGTGAATCTGCGAATTTACGATCCTTCGTCAGTGCGCAACTTCGCCTGGTGTAACGGTGCGAAGTTGCGCAAGTCTATCTACTTCGCTAGCGAAAATTCGCCAGAGTCCGTGTTAGTCACGCTGGCGAATTAGTGGTAGCGTTAGACACTTCACGCTTTAGTGAATTTGCCCCTATGAGTAGGAGTATATGATTCAATTAAATGGATATGATTAATTTCAATTGTATGTATTTCTTAGGCTATAAACGTTCTTGTTGAATCTTGATTAGTATTCTTTACTATTTATATATTTTATTGTGGTTTATTTTTCTGTTCTCTGTTTTAGCTTGTAAATGTGTCCTCTTCTATTCTAAACTTTCAGTGACAGAGTCTGTTAAAAGGATGCCCTGGTTTATCCTGTTAAATTGAACATATATGTTAAATTACCTATGATATATAATTTACCAGAATTTCTCACAACTAATCTGTGTTTATTTGTCTTGTGATAGTAATCATGCTTGATGACAGATAATGAGAATCCTTGACTTAATTTCTTAAGTCAAGGATTGCAAATATAATACTATGTGTTATTATGAATCTCTTGCTCTGAAATCAAAACCATTGTGTTTCTTTCTTCATAATATGCATTTTTATCATTATTTCTTACAGGATGCTTCCAATAACTGTTTGAGGAGTATTTCAAGCAGTGTCGGTCAACTTACTGTTCTTGTTAAATTTAACCTGTCCTCTAACAAACTGACGGCCCTACCTACAGAAATTGGAAAAATGAAAAGTAATTTTTTTCTCTGTTATATGGGTAACACATAGGAAGTTATAATTGTTATTTTAAAATCTTCTTTTGTACTCAGGTCTTCAGTCAGTACTAACAATCTGCACTCAAATTGGTTGTTTTTAATTGCTTCAAAATTAAATTAACATTATTCATAATTCATGTAAATACATGAGTTGTTCTATTCACATACATTTTTTCATTTTATAAGTCATAAACCTTAGAACCCCTTAAACAGGTTTTTGAAAACTTTTTACATTTTCTAAATGATTTAGTTTTTTATGAAATAATTATGGAAGGGTTCTATTAACAAATAAATGCTCCACTGTGTTTTTTACTTACATTTCTGGGAACATGTGTGCATTAGATTATGTCCTATTATCAAGTACTATTACACTGGCTTTATAAATAAATTTATATATTTAGTTTCCAGTCCGTTATTTTCCAATTTCTGGGAACAGCTTTATCTGCAGAAATTTGTTTTAGTGAGTTGTGATGAGCAAAGTAGAGGCAGAACTAAGAGATTATAGGGTAGCTTTGGGGGTAGACATGAAGCAGGACTTTATAGTCTCTGGAGTACCAGAGAGACTGGAAATGATGATATAACAAATAACAAATAGCATAATTTGGGGAAATATATATATATATATATATGTCTGATTTTCAGACTTTTTTTTTGCTGTAAAATAAACTACAGTATGTATGAAATTTAAATTATTATTGCTGTTTATGACATCATATCTTAAATTTGTACCTGATCATTCCTTTAGATCTCAGACAACTGGATTGCACTTCTAATCTCCTAGAAAATGTTCCTGCGTCAGTAGCAGGAATGGAATCTCTGGAACAGCTCTACTTAAGACAGAATAAACTGTCGTATCTGCCAGAACTCCCCTTCCTCTCCAAGCTAAAGGTGTTTCTATCATTTGAAATTTTGGAAGTCATATTATGGAACAGAATATTGTAAATTTTAATTGGTATTTGGAACAATTACTAAGTATACTGCCTTTGTTTTTGGCAACATGAACGTACCTTTACTTCACTAGCGAAGGGGCGCCTGCGCTTATAACAAAGTGATGCAAAGTAACAAAATGGCATCACGCTGGTGAATTTTCACTAGCATTAGTCACTTTGCCCTTTAGTGAATCTGCCCCATAGGATCCATAGAGGATTAAGTCATGGTTATTCAAGTTATGGGAAAGGCCCAAGCATCCTGGATAAAAGATTCTAGTTTCCAGAATATAGACTTATGTAATACTTTGCCAATGTGCACTTTTTCTTTTGCATAAGCCTGTGGGCCTTTCAGTGTTCTAAGCAAACATAACATGCCATTTTCTGGCATATTTTTATAGGAGAATGCCTATGCTACACACATTATGTTAAGTCTCTGAAAAGACAGAAAGAAAACCAATTGTGTTGTCAGATATCAAAAAATAAAAGTCCAAGATTCTGTGTGCAATACAGTATAGTGTGGTGCTCAATCTGGAAACTCTGCTGCAGAAAGTTTCAGCAATCCATGTATTATAGAAAAAAATCAGCACACACTGTAGTAATTGTGCTAAATGCTTATCATGATTTATTGTGATCATGATAAGGATTTAGCAAAATTGTCCAATATCGCCTCAAACAGGGAATAGTAAAGTATTCATGCTAGAAAAAGCAAAGGTATAGGGAAATAATTCTTTGTTTCCTTCTTTAATATTTAAGAGAGAAAATTAAACTTGCAAGAGTCCAGCTATATTATTATTTTTATTGTCTCTTAATATGAACTTTCTGTTATTCTTTCATTAGTCTGAAACGGTTTATTTAACTGTTCAAATGAATTATTGTCTGAATTTTATTCTTTAGGAATTACATGTTGGTAACAACCAGATACAAACACTGGGCCCTGAACATCTACAGAATTTGAGCTCCTTAAGTGTCTTAGAGCTCAGATATAACAAACTCAAGGTCTTGCCTGAAGAAATTTCATTACTAAATGGATTAGAGCGCCTAGATCTGAGTAATAACGATATTGGAAGGTAAGATTACAATCTTTAATTATAAATGAATTATAGGGATACCATTAAGTAAAGTACTTGAAGGCTGAAGGACATAAATATTTGTGGGGCCCAAATTACCCCAAAAACTACTGACAACTACTTTCCATAGCAATCAATAACCGTGTTTTGCCCAGGAAAAAAAATGTCTGGGCAGGGAAAAAAAGATGGCGGTTGGGGATTAAACAAAATCAAACCTATTATTCTCAACATTTTGGTTTTATAGAAGTTGTAAGGACTGCGCTTAAGCAATAAACCACAATTGATGTGCATGTAGAGCGTGTCTGTAGAAAGAAGTGCTGGTGAAGCAACTACCAAAAATGCCCATGGGATGTGTGCTTTTAAACAGGCGACCAGTTCACGCTATGTGTTATTGAACTTTGGCCCTTTTTATGCATTTTTTTACATAAACTCTTGTTCCTAGGGTCTATAATGTGCCTGCACCAACTGAAAGCTTGGTTTATCTGTAAACTGCAAACAATAATAATCAAAAATGTATAGTTTCTACATGTTGGAGCTTTCTTTTGAAAATTCATAGCTTTACAATAAGAAGAAACCTATATTTAATAAAATGTGAAAGCAAAGGTAAAATTGTGGTTGTTAGGAATAATTGTATATTAATTATGTTGAGATAATTAATATTAAAAATTAATTATCGCAATTGACATATTTTTTTTTTAATTTCTAGTTTACCAAATACACTTGGAACCCTTCCAAATTTAAAATCTCTTCAGCTGGAAGGCAACCCCTTGAGAGGTATTCGAAGAGACATTCTAAATGTATGTAAGCTTTACATACTGAATTTTCATTTGATCATTTTATGTTATAATTTTTAATGAACAATGTTTTTGACTTTTCTGATATTTATTATAAAATACAACAATTGTATAGTCTCCATGTTTTTAATATTAATTCCATTGCAAGCTTCCTTTGAAATATTATAAACTTTCATCTGTCAAAGCAAACTTGCCACACCCACCCCACATGTTGGGTCGAATTACTTGCATAACTTGAATGGCTAGATCATGTATTATGGTTGGTGTTTGACGCACTTGCATCGTCCACTGTTATTAAGTTGAATTTTCCACCTGTTCAAACACTACCTTGCTGATGAGATATAGGTCAGGAATGGAGATTTGTCCCATATGGAGATTGATCTAATTGTTATTTGTTAGGAAGAGGCTGAATTGACATCTGGTTATGTACAGGCTGCATCTGTGGAAAGGCAAAAAGTTTTTAGAGATGGCAGAAAGAAGGAAGGTGCACTAGGTAGTGAGCATAAAATGTAAAGAACATCTTCTGCCTGCCCAGTCTGCAGTGTATCTTCTTTCTGTTATAGGTGGGACATGGTTTGCTTAGGGGTGCTTCAAATCAAAATTCACATTTGTTCATGTTTAGTATGCCTTTGTAGTCTGTGATCTTATTAGTAAACCCACATTTAGTATGTGATGTTAATTGTGCTTATAACAAAATATCAAGGCATTAAAGGAACACTAACATCATTTTTTTTTTTTTAAATCGAAAATAAACGTAAAGAGAGAAAAAGCTTTAAAATCACTATGTTTTTAATAAGAATTTACTTACCCTTTCTCTGCATGTGCTCCTCTTCTGAGATGGCGACGATCCAATGTGTAGGGCTCCATTTCTGCTCCCTGCCTATCTCCTATAGAAGGCAGGGAGGAGAAATCGAGTGCCACACATTGGATTGTGGCCATATTGACATCTCAGAAGAGGTGCACATGCAGAGAATCGGTAAGTAATTTCTTATTAAAAACTTTTTTTTTTTTAAAGCGTTATTTAAAGAAACAAATTTAAAAAGTAAAAAAAAGTTTGTGTTCCTTTAAACATTAAGAATATTATTTAATTAGAGAGGATCCAGAGAAGCACAACTAAGCTGGTAAAAGGTAGAGAAAATTTTAGCTATGAGGAAAGACTGGCCAAGTTGGGGTTGTTCACACTGGAGAAGAGTTGTTTAAAGGGCGGATATAATATATGTATATATAACTAGATTGTGCAATAATCTCTGTAATGCTTTATATAGCAGTAGGTCATTCCAGCTGACAAGAGGGCACCCATTACAATGTTATGGAAGATGTGGAATTCTCTCCCTGAATCGGTTGTACTGGCTTAAACATTAGGGTGACTTTTTACCAAATGAAGGAATACAGGCTTATTCCCCCTCTGAGGCTAATTTGAGAGGCTTCAGATGTTTTTTCCCCTTCCTTTGGATCAACTAGCAGTTAGGCAGGTTATATGTAGACTTAAAAGGTTGAACTTGATGGATGTGTGTCCTTTTTTCATATTTGTTTTTCAGAAAGGAACACAAGAACTTCTGAAGTATTTAAAAGGCAGAGTCCAAGTTCCAGGTAAACTGCTTATACAGCCAAACATAGATGTTTTGTTATACAGGAGTACTTTCATGTAATTAAATAGTGTAATGAAGACCTGTTATAAAAAAGTTAAGCTGGCCATAGACGTAAAGATTTTTGAAAGATCCAATTGTTATCGTGAAGCCACGATTGTCTCAAAACGATCGTTTAAATGCCTGATGTGTCCATCAACTAAAAAGACCATTTCAGGCGATATTGCCAGCAAAACTGAAGGATCGCAGCCTGCTTGACCTGCAAACATAGGTAGATTGCATGGGGACCGATAAAGATTTTCTAACCTGGCCGATCAATCATCAGACCGATGTCGGACGAAAAACCGTAAGATGAACAATCGTTTGTATCCCACTAACCGCACGATAATTTGACAGATTGGTCGGACTTCCCTAAGATCGGTCGTTCGGCAGGGAAATATCGTTGCGTCTATGGGGAGCTTTAGGTTTTATTTCCCAGACATCACCAAAAATCTCTAGATCAGGAGGACACTTAGGGGCAGATTTACTAATGGTCGAATTTCGAATAGAAAAACATTCGGCATTTTGATCGAAAACGACTGAATAGGTCCGTTTTCGTTCGGTTCTAATGATTTTGGGCAAAGTTTCTAAAACTTTGAAACAATCTCTGTAAAGGTTCCAGGAGGTCCCCCATAGGCTAAAATGCCAATGCAGCAGCTTTAAATGGAAATTCAATCCCTTCTCCCCCGCGGGCAAATGCCCCTAAGTGGCTACTTACCCCTCTGTGCTGGTCCCCTCTGTGCAGGTTCCCAGACGCCATCTTCTTCAGCAACGTCTTCTGCTGACGGCGCATGCGCAGTAGGATGCATTTGCCGGTTTGTACTACTGTGCATGTGCCGAAAGTTCACGGAGTTCAATCGGCAAATTTCGTGAACTTTTGGTGCATGCACATTAGTACAAACCGGCAAATGCGTCCTACTAATAAGGGAAGGCTGGGGGGGAAGAGGGAGGGGGGCCTTCAGGGGGTGGGGGGTTAGTGCACGAGGGATTGATTTCCCTTTTAAGGTGACAAAATGTCAAATTAGAATTTTTTTAAATAGACAGTACTTCAAAATTAGAATTTTTTAAATTCCAATCGAATTTTAGGCAATTCGATAGTAGCTAATAA
The DNA here is from genome assembly GCA_024363595.1 of Xenopus borealis. Classification (NCBI taxonomy): domain Eukaryota; kingdom Metazoa; phylum Chordata; class Amphibia; order Anura; family Pipidae; genus Xenopus; species Xenopus borealis. Next base: position 74,447,969 of record CM044437.1, read on the forward strand.
TGAATTCAAAATCTTAATTTAATTTGAATTTTTACTTCAACCCCTTAGGATTTTAAAGAGATACGGACACCTGAAATTAAACTCTTTTTTACATCTATTATAATATTGGCTTTGGAAGCTACTTCTAACTTTGCCATAAAGTATTTGCATGATGCTTTTACATTACCTGTCTGTTGCCCCATGAGGGGGCTGCCATATTTTGAACAGGCTGTTGATACTAAAAACATTGTTTAGATGCAAGATTGTAAGTCAGATCCAGTTAGTTTTTGCTTAGTTGTACTTCTCTTTAGATATGAAGACACAAGAAGATGCAAACCCTCCTGCCACTGCTATGACTTTGCCAAGTGACTCTGTTGTCAACACACATGCTATAATGACGCTGAAAACACTGGACTATTGGTAAGTGTAAGAAGTACTCTATGTACTTTAATATGACGTTGTCCTACCCATTTAGCTTTTTCATTTTTATCAGTTTATAATCGAACTCCCAGAATTTAGTTTTTTTTTTTTCCATTACAGTTTTTTCTTAAATAAGAAACCATTCCAGTTTTGAGTTTATTCAAGGTATAACATTTGACCTGTGATATATAACCCCCTCTGTGTGCTACTTTGGGAGGGAGAGGTGGAATTAGAGTCTGTCTGTCCAGTGACAGATTCTTCACATCCTTTTTAAAATGGGCCTATCACACATAATGAAAGTAATGTAAATGAAATGTAATGTAATGAAAGTCCTTTGTAAATTAAAAATGAAACCCAAATTCATTATTTTATTCAAACATCCATCCCTGTCATAAATTTTTAAATAGCTGAACTGTAAATCATATGTTTCCTATCCCGCCTCTATGCATAGGAATAGAGCTGGGGCACTCACTTTGACTTTGCATTCTGCACCTCCCTAGATGTCCAAATAGAAGAGGGGGATTGTGGTCAGTATGAATTTCACATCAATTGTTTCAAATTTCTTTAAGGTTGCTCTGTGCTGCAACTGCTACATGCGATCCAATATTGAAGAAGAGAAAGGAACTTCAGCAGAATTACTGCAAATAAACTATAATTCCGAGTGGTGGCAAAAAGTTTTTTTGCAGTAATTCGGATGGAGTTCCTTTTCCTTCTTTAATTTTGGTTACATAGATGTCCCTGCATTCCCTGAATTCCCCCCTCCCTCCCTTGTGTATGGTACCACGCATGAGCATTAGGTCCCCCCTTCTGGTGCATATACAAGATTTTGTGGTGATACATATCTTGCATTGTCCACAACATGGCATGCCTGCTTTCTGTGACTGTGAATTCCAAGACTGGAGGAGATAAAATGTGAATAATAAATATTGTGTAAGTAAAGTTAATTTTGCTCCGCTAACATGATAGAAAACAATTTACAATTATTTCTTAGGTTGACCGGTCCCGTTTAAAGTTTTTCTATTTTTTTCTACTAGTGAAAAGCAAGCATCTCTTATACCAGAAGCAATATTCAGTGCAGCTGTGTCTAGTCCTATCACAACCTTAAATTTCAGCAAGAACCAACTAACAGAGGTACCAGCAAGGTATGAAACATCGGTTTTCCTGTTACCTGTGTAACCCTATTTAGGATATGTTACATTTTTGTTTAAAAATGGCCTGTAGTGATGCAATGAGCAAACAGCTCACTTTCCAGCCTTCCATTGACAGAATGACAGAGGTGTTTGTGCAAGACAGCAATTCATTCATTAAATAAAGGTATTAAAGCAGTATGCTGAGCGCCAAATAACTTATTTTGACTTCCTTAATATCCGTAACAAAATATATTTTTATTTTCATGTATTGACAAATTGCAAAATCTAACATTTATCAGCGTTGCCATTTATCTGGGCTGCAGGTAAGCTAATCCTGATTTGAAGGCTACAATTTTTTAGTTAGTTAAGGTCATTTCATAATGGAGCTGAGAGAATGAGTAAACATTGACAACAATGAAGTGTTCCTTCAATTTGTGTTAATTTGAGTGTATTCATGCACTTGCAGGATTGTGGAAATGAAAGATTCTGTGTGCGATGTTAACCTTGGTTTTAACAAAATCTCTTCAATTTCTCTGAATCTTTGTATGCTTCTGAAATTAATACATCTTGATATGAGGTATGTATTTATGCAAGGGGAATGCATATATTAATTATGGTTTTCGCAGCTATTTTCTGCAGCAATAACCCATACAGACTTTTGAACTTTAGCAAATTACGAGTCACGCTAGTAAAATAAATACATTTTATGCAATTCATCTTTAAAGAAAATGTGTTGTACATCTTTAAAGTAATGTAATATTACCAGATAAGTTTGTAAATGTACAGTGGCCAAAAAACATTCATGGATGTAAAAAAAAAAACCTCGTAAAATGTGTTTAGCTATTGCAGTGATTGGAGTTTCACTTCTTGAGTTTCCTCTTCTGCAGGGTCTTGTGCCTCCTGATTAATATATATACATGCATTCTTTAATGACATTTGTATTCTTTTCTTATGCTACAGAAACAATGTACTCACATCCCTGCCTCCTGAAATGGAAGCACTGACACGGCTTCAGTCTTTAATCATTTCCTTCAATAGGTTTGTATTGAACAGAAATGTATTCAAATTGCTGTGGATAAATTTGGTATATAATTTTGATCTTTTTCTTAAGGGTAAAATGCACTAGTATGTGACACATAACACATGGGGGGGGGGGTTGATTAGTGCTTATCAACAAAGACACATTTTCAAAACAAATCTCATCAAACTGGCACGCTCACAACCATTCTCATTGACTAGTCAAGAAAGTCCCTTCATTTTTAAAGCTGTGATGCTTTCAGACATACAGTTGTGCTCATACATTTATATACCCTGGCAGAATTTATGATTTCTTAACCATTTTTCAGAGAATATGAATGATAACACAAAAACTTTTCTTTCACTCATGGTTAGTGGTTGGCTGAAGCCATTAATTGTCAAACAACTGTGTTTACTCTTTTAAATCATAATCACTACACAAACTACCCAAATGACCCTGATCAAAAGTTTACATACCTGGGTGATTTGGCCTGATAACATGCTCACAGCTCAGTCGGATGGACTCTTGCACCCCCAGTCCGACCCTGACTATAGCACCCCCCCTCCAGTGCTCATTCACACTTGGCAGGAGCAGTATCCTGCTATGCAGTGGCTGTGTATGCAGGACAGCTGTGTCTTTAACATCTGCCACCATTATTGCCAGCTGCAACATAACTTGCATATCTGAATGAAGGGGCACATTTATTTAGGGTCAAAGTGAAAATTTGAATTCAGAAATTCAAATTTCAAGGTAATTTTTGGCTACTTTGACTACAGAATAGCCCAAAATAAAGTACTGTCATTTAAAAAAGTTAGAATACGACACTTCGCCACCTTGAACATGCTGAATTGCTATTTTAGCCTATGGGGGGCCTCCTGGAACCTTTAAGAAGTGTTTTAAGAAAATTTTAGGAATTCAAAGGATTTTGGCCAAAATCGTTCGAATGGAACTATGCATTAGAATGATTCAAACTATTTTTATTTGACTAAAAACTGACCTATTCGATCCATTTTGATTGAAAATACCCTTAAAAAAATTTGCTCTCCTTAGTAAATCTGCCCCTAAGTGTAAAGCAGTAAATGGGAAGAATGCAGACTCTGCTGTATTCATGTCTGTGCTCTATTTTGAGTGCCCAGTCCTGCATCAGTTCATTTAGGGCCCAGTGGGCAAAGTTTTTTGCAATTTGCAACCTGCCTTGAAGGTTTTGACCCCTTCGACTCCCAGTTCAAATTTTTGATTGCACTTTACTGTGCATGTGCTAGAGTAAGCTTGTGCTAGTGTAAACTTGTGCTAGCGATGCCTAGGCAAGGTAAGCAAGTTTGTTTTTTGGAAAAGAAAGAGTTGGCGTGAGGAAAAGGCACCCAGCATATTTGGCTTTCCTTGTCCTTTCAAGTTTCTTTTGGATAGTGCATCCCTGAAAATTAGTAGACTAGTAATTTAAAGCAACTGGAATATTTTTGTACCCTTTTATCAAAACTGGCATAAAATTGTTTGCACTATCAATACTTTCACCATTAGTATACAATTCTTAAGCACCTTACTTACTTCGAATGGAAGCAGTGAGACCTTGTCCTCAGCTGCACCATGCGTCACTATACAGACCTTCAATAATGGACATGACGTATGGGCTATGTGTGGGGATGCACCCTACAAATTCTTTTCTGCAGATTATTGTGCTCAAGTATTCAGGGTGGTACAGTCCTGATTGTGGATTTGCTTCTGCAAAAATCACCTCCATCACTGCTGTGCAGCTCTATGTTTGTCATACAGGGGGACATTACACTTTTTCATTCAGTTAGGAAGGAGGCCTGTGGGCCATTCTATCTGGGACAAATTCAAAATATAGCAATGTAGGCTTTACATTAAACTGACGGTCTGCCATTCAGACTCCATTATGATATATTTTGTAACATCTATCTGTTAATACAGTCATTTATCTGAGAACATGGACAAACTGACTCACAGAAGATACTTTTAGTTTTATTGTGCCATTTGCAGGCTTTAGGTTTTCCTTTAATGACTTATTAAACTCCAAATATTCAACCTTTCGTTAATTTACTCAACCCTAATTTGAATGTCTGAAACATCAGTTTTTCCATATTTACAATAACACTGCTGTCAACCTTTTAACAAACATAATGGAGCGTTTACTGTTCGATGTAAAATCCTTCCACTTATTACAAATTATGAGTTGTTTTTTGGGCACTCGTGTCTAGGAGTTTTGTATTGTATTGTTTATTTTACAGGTTGAAGCATTTTCCAGATGTTCTTTATAGAATGCCAAATCTTGAAACTATTCTTATAAGCAGCAATCAGATTGGATCAATAGACCCTATTCAGCTTAAAAAAATTACCAAGCTGTCCACATTGGATCTTCAGAATAACGACCTACTGCAAATTCCTCCAGCTCTTGGAAACTGTGAAAGTCTAAGGTAAGTTAACTTTATCTTGCCTTTTTCAGGCCCTAAATGGGCAATATTTCATCATGTACTTTTATCAGCAGATTATGGTACACAAGCAGTCTGGCTGGTTCCCTTCCTTCACTTTTTCTCTCGCTTACCTTAGACACCATTATTTTTTATTGGGCACTATTGTCTAGGATATAAAATGAGGTGAGCTTTATCTTGGGTTTTGTCACTTTCCAGGCCCTAAATAGGCAATATACCATCATATATTTTTTCTTTCCAATGAGAGAATTTAGAGGTGAATGTATAATTATGTTCTCCTTTGTATTTGACGATGGCTTTAATGAATATTTAGCTTTTATTAAGCACTTTTGTTGTATGGACAAAACCTTTCATATAGCTATATAGCACAAAGCACTTTACAATTGTTACTAATTAAGTTATTAGCGTCCAATTAATTGAGAGATTAAATCACAGTGAAGCACAGGCACTTTATATTGTATAGTTTGGGATTTTTATGAATTGCTAATTATTGGCATTGGGGTGACCAACTTGACTGAAAAGTGATCCAAGGGAATTTTAAAGATAAACAATCGTAATTGAGGCATACAGGGTTGCGTACCTCGTGAGGAAACTTCGGGCGATTCCGGAAATCGCCGCGCCGCGTCTGCACAGGCG
>CM044437.1:74453780-74467572 GCA_024363595.1 Xenopus borealis
AAAAAAAAAAAAAAAAAAAAACCTTTCATTTCACTACCTATAGACCTCATTTACCTCCTGCTGAGAGGAGGGAGATAAGTTGCTGAGAGCTGGGAAACTTTTTCGATGTGTACTATTTTTCTGAAAAATTTACTGTTTTTAAATGTGTTTATTTTAACCAGAGAGAGCTTATTTACATTTTTCTGTAGTAGAAGTAGGGCCAAATACCCATACCCTATTGTATGAAAATAGCAATCCTTAATTAAAAAGGAGCCTACTGGATTTTGAAATAAAATGGAAAAGCCAACAAATTGCACTGTCCACGTGCATTTATCAACACAAAGTCTTACAGAATAATGATTTTGTGTAATTTATTTATTGGTATTTTGTATATGTATACACATTGTCTTTGTTTTCACAGAGCTCTGCATTTAGAAGGCAACCCATTCCGTAATCCACGAGCAGCTATTTTGGCCAAAGGAACTGTGGCGATTTTAGAATACTTAAGAAGTCGTATTCCTGCTTGATTTTTTTGATATGGAAAAAAAAGGAAGCTGTGGTCTCTACTACATTTGCAGCTGGTGACTGACTTGGGTTATTAGTGGAAACCTTTTTTATATTTAAAAGCAATATGTTCTGATTTAGCTCCTGCAAGGAACTGTAGTGTGTAGTGGTCATTTAATTAAAACATTCTTTTTCTTTGAAATATTAAAACCAATAGGCCCATCTTTAGTAATGTTCGTTACTAAATGTAATCTAAAACATTTCTGCGCTTATTTAAATGCTTCCTAAAACCTTAAAGCACTTCTGTTTATTGATATATAACGTGATACTACAATTCTTCTTGGCTAGTGTGTAATTTAATTTTATTTATGTAATACTATATGGTCTAAATACATTGAAACAGGTTATATAAAGACTGTGAAGTGCCTAAACAAATATATCAATAAAACAAACTCTTCCCAAATCGTTTATTTGAGAATATTGTTTTGTATCACATTTAGCTGTTTCACGTAAAAGTTCAGCAGAATTTCTTCATATATGCAAAATGTCATTTCTTTCCCTGGAAAACTTTATGAAGACAGCAGGAGCTTAGGGTACTAAATGTGTGGGTAATGTTAAGGTGCAAGAGGGTTTTGGTTTCCTAGAGCACTGGGATGATTTTTCTTTGGGATACAATCTATATAGCCATGATGGATTACACTTCAATGGCAGGGGTACATGCTGGGCAAAGAATGGCTAAAAGGCTGGAGGACTGTTTCAACTTGAGGGGGGGGGCATTATGGAGGGGCTAATGTAGATAGGGTGCATACTGTGCCAATTAAATAGATCCTACTGTTTCAAAGAGAACGGTCTAATAATAATAATGGATGTCTAATAGTAAGCTAGCTTGCAAATGCAGAGACAACTCTATAAAGGAGCAACTAAGGGGCTGATTTACAGTTGAATTCATTTTTTTTGTTTTTCCTTATACAAATGAACACTGGGATTGGACAGACAACTGTTCTAGTCTGTATCCGATGAGACATTGAGAGCAGAAAACTATGGATGGTGATTTTTCATTGGCACTCTGTTTAGGGTGACATAAGTCTGAGGTGGTGATGGCCATTGTCTATGATCAGTGCTACATGTCCTACATGTGTGAAAATATAGCATTTCTGGGACACCAGTAGTGGTTGGAGGGGTGATTATCTAATTCCATATCCTGGCCATCCCTTACTCTTACTAGGACTTTTTAACAAATTGAGCAGGAAATTCCATTGCCCATAAATAGCGTTTGACCAGTCTGCAGCCTCTGGTTCTACATGAACTCACAAACACTAGATAGGGTGGAAATAAATTTTGGCATACTAGCTGTGCCTATGTGTATTTGTGTAGCTTCAGATTGGTGGTCTTTTCATGTTCAGTCTACAAAATCCAAGAAATTAAAATAACTGGAAATCAGGCTATTCTGTCTTATTGTTTGTTTACAGTGTGAACTTGTTTGACTTCTATTGTATGGTGAATATATAATCGTGTTACTATAGTGGTACCAGAATGCTATATTCCAGGGGTCTACTGTACACTTACAGGGGTCTTCTATGCGGGTTGGGCCAAATGTGCGGTGACCTGTGGGTTTGGGTCGAAATTTGGCCAACCATTGCAGGTTAGTGTAGTGTGCGGATTATACTGGGGAAGTACACTCCTCCACTGCTCCCAAAGATTTCGTGTCTTAGAACTAGAGGCATACACAGAAGTAGTGCAAAGAGCGAGAAAATGCAGGTAGGGTTTGGGTGTGGGTTCTACATTAGTAACATTTTATGGGTTAAGTTCAAGTGTTGGTTAAGGTTTTGAAGAGTTAGGGTCAGGTGTGGGTTTTGTTTTTCCTGACCCGTCTGCTGCCATTTATTTGTGCCATAAGATTTCCAGCACAGCCGTCTCCAATGGGCAAAAATAATTTTACAGTTGTTTTGATTTAAGCAGTAAATGTGACTGTTGATAAACCACAAAGAACAAAGATCTTTTACAATATGGTGACTTTTATTTAATTTTTTTTGTACAATAGACTTTTTCTTTTGTATACTTTATTTAAAACACTTGAATACTGAAAAAGGTAGGTACACCAAAGCCGCAAAATGGCTCTGCTATACACTGCACAGCATTGATTTAGTCCCTGTATTTTTTCGTATATACAGAAAGCATCTGCAAAATTTATCTTGGAACACAATATACAATTACTGACTGAATAGTCCAGTACATACAATTCATATCAAAGTTATACACCTTGCCATGTGCAAAATAACAAGAAATTTGATTTCACCAAAGTGTAAAATAAAATCCGTACCCTCTGCACATACAGTGAAGCAGCTTTCAAGTTCAATAACTTTTCTTTTTTACTTCATAAATATGTAATACATTCATAATTGATTTTCATAAAGTAGTAAATGGTTATTCATTCAGTTTTATTTACACCTATGAGATAAGTAAAAAAAAAAAGTACATTTTTTAAAATTTCGTAATATAGCATTTTGAACACAAAAGGACAACTTTTTAATTTAAGTTCAAAACCACAATGGCCATAAGAAAAATACAGCCAGCTCCATCAAGGTTATACAGTTCTTTACATGGTTTTATTAATGTATTATATATATATATTTATATATTTTATGTATGCATATAAAAGTTTGGGTAATCTCTAATAAAGCTCACTGTGGAATTTATATTGACTACAGCGCTCTCAAGTAGAAAAAAAGCTATATATATATTTTTTTTTTTTTTCTTTACTAGATATAAGGAGTATTATGAAGAAAAAAAGCACTATGGCTACCAATGAACCAAAACACAACAGCTAATAGCATTGTTATAAGCTCCCATAGCGCCAAATAAAACTGGTAACTGACATAACAGGTTTGTAAGAAAACGCAAGCACCACCTCTATGGGCTGACTAGGGAATCATTGGGGTTTATGAATATATACAGGCAAGCAATGAAGATGTGGTTCAAACAGGACCATTATCACTGCATCACATAGAACAAAAAGATAGAATATCTGTTCATTGTTTAATAATGTGAGTGGCACCATCATTGCTTGCCTGTCTACTTTCATGGCATTTTTGACTAAAACATTATATATGTATATATATATATATATATATATATATATATATATATATATATATATATATATATATATATACATACAAACATATCTAGTAGGTATGTGGTGTTGGCTTGTCTGCATAAAAAGATGGCATATCTTATAGAAATACTGTTTCAATTGTAAGATATAAATGTCAGCTCACTTTCTTTATTTTCGGTAACTGTATGGTGCATTTAACTTAACGGCAAGTGCAAAATGGGATTATTTTAAACTCAGATTGTCAAGGAGCAGCTTTGGGGAATTTAAATATATTGCAGCACACTGGCCAATTCTACACTTCACACATAATCCTCATTTATATCTCCTGTGGCAATCACATTCTTCCATTGGTGGTTACTGAAATAGGCTATATGTCATTGCAATATTTAGATATGAATGTGCAACCAAAGGCTACAGTGAGATATATCTACAGAGCTTTTGCAGACTGAAAACAACTGTGGAACTGTATATAATACATTATATAATATATGCATAGTATATATGCATATGCGTCTGTTAAACAGATATGTCTCTTCACCCAGTACTTCTTTCCTAACTATTCCTTTCTAAAAAATATAAAAAAACAAGTTGTTTTTAATACCCTTCTCTAGAATTTAGAATATTTACTAAAAGGATATTTGTACTTGTCTTATTTGATTTGACCAGCGATTTCTGTTTTTTTTTTTTCTTTTTTCTTTCCTAGGTGTTTGTATTTAGGTGGATCATATGAGGTACTGGTATGCAGTTGTGGAATTTGTAATTAATTAGGGCTTTTGGATTTTAAATGTGTATGTTGTGTAGGCAATATGAAGCTCTAAGAAATGTTTAAAAGTCACTTATATTATTTTTATACAATTGCAAAATACATTTTAATAGTTAAAGGAGAACTATATATCTGAATAAAACCTAACCAACAGATAATTGATGTCCAAATTTGTGACCTATCAAACTGGTAACATATCAGGAAATCTGCTCCTTTACATCTTTAAGCTTGAGCCAACATTTGTGATGTTCTAAGTGCTAGCACTGTAAGAAGTGTAAATGCGTAAAAGTGACATCACTGTCCATTTATTGGCAGGTTATCGACCCATGTATAGGGCAAAAATGATCACCCCCTGGAATGGCTGCAAAATGCAGCTCTCTACAAAAAACACAGCATAAGCCGAAAGGCTATTGTGGATTGTTGGCTTAGGGACCAAATGGCCTGATCAGCCAATTTGCTACACGAAGGAGAAAAGTTGAATCCTTTAAAGAAACAGTTCAGGGTAAAAATAAAAACTGGGTAAATAGATGGCTGTGCAAAATAAAAAAAATGTTTCTAATATATTTAGCCAAAAATGTAAGGCTGGAGTGACTGGATGTGTAACAGAACAGACATCCTGCTTTTCAGATCTCTAAATCTGAGTTAGTCAGCAAATTGAAGAGGGGCCACATGGGACATATCTGTTCAGTGAGTTTGCAATTGATCCTCAGCATTCAGCTCAAATTCAAAAGCAACAGTTATGACCAATGTGGCCCTCCCTCAATTCACTGATTGGTTACTGCCTGGTAACCAGGGTTACCAGTCAGTGTAAACAAAAGAGAGCTGAAAAGCAAGATATAGGGGCCGATGTACTAAATTCACGTGAAGGATTCGAAGTTCCATCGAATATGTGAATTTTGGCATATTCAATCATCGAATAGGGAATGGTCGAACGATCGAATACATTTGAATAGAGTCGAATGGACGAATCATGAATGAATGATCATTAGATCAGCAAAGGATTTTATTTTTTAAGTTTCTTCGATTGCCTACTTCGGCAGATTGGACCTACCGAATTGCAATAGAAGCCTATGGGAGCACTCCCATAGGCTTCTGAGACTAAGTCCTGATCGAATAGGATTCCTACGATCGAAGTGTTCGAATCGTATGAATCATTCGAACGATCGGATGATTTCTTCGTTCAGTCGAATGATTTATTCGACTGATCGAATAGGTTTGTATTCGATCGTCGAATATCGAATAAAAGGTAGTCTAGAACTATTCGATTAACATTCGAATATCGATTGCTAATCGAATATCGAATAGAAACAAATTATTTTTGGGGAATATAGTAAATTTGCCCCGTAGTGTTACGTTAGACTTACTGTCACTCCAGCCTTTATACATTACATTTTTGTTATGTATTTTTGCTATTTATACATTTAGCTATATTTAAAACACTTTTTATTTTGCACAGCCTATCTATGTACCCAGTTTTTACTTTTATACTGAACAATTCCTTTAAGGAAGACTAAAAGCAATATTTTGAAAGAATACCTCAGTCACTATCATATATATAATCATTAGGTTGCCAATAGCCTTTGAGAAAGAATAAAATTCTGTATATGCGTAAGGCCCTCTGACTTGGAAGGATTCTTTTCTCAAGCTAGCCTTGGTTAATAGTAGCCTGGCCACCCTTTTGGCTCTAAGAGCAGTTCTTTATTTTTCTTGTCCTGTGGAGCAATATAGATATGCTCTCCCACTGGTAACTACCTTTCATTCCCAAATATTCTCATGTCGTTCATACCCAACTCTATAAATATATGATTCCTTTGCCCAGGGTTCTGACTCATATGTGTATTTGTATATACACAAATACATTTGTCTAGAACAGCATAAAATTACCCCTAATCTCTCACTAATTAACCTGAAGGTTGGACTTCTAGCAAATAAGTATTCTTCAAAAATGTCAGCCTAACTGCCCTCTGCACCACTCCATGCACTGCATTTCCTCCTTGGCTAATATCATTGAAGTCCATTAATGTAACTCTACTAATATGTCATTGTGTATTGTCAGAACCATCTGTATAAAACAGCAAAAATAACTAATCCCAAAATACTCCTCCAGACTGGACTTCTAGCAAATAGCCTTCTCCCTAAATGTCAACCTGTCTCTCTATCCACTGCTCTAGGCCTTCTATGGGGCAAGTCCTAATAAGCAAGAAATTAAAATAATTTTATGTTGAAGCCTGTTTGAAAGCAATGTCCTAAAATAAATAAATCCAAATTGCAAATACGATTCATTAAAATGTATGTATTTTTCTGATGAATATGTAATGAAGATGTCGATGTGCACCTTGCTTACTTATCTCCCAAGGCATGAACAGTACACTTCTAAACACAATCGCTTCATTTATTTCTGTAAATTGACCTTCAGCGTCTCATGCTTTGCCCTAAAAGCTTTGGACCTTGGTGTGAATGAGTGGCACCCATTTGATTTTGATCCATTTTAACTAGTCCGTACTACATTGAAGATAAAAGTTATCTGATAATAGCTGGAAGGTTCCAAACTGACACCTTTTATTTAGAATTCTTCCCATATGGTGTGCATCATGCTGCATTCATATTTTATTCCTTCCACTTTATACCTTAACAGATCTTCCAGAGTCTTGTCTTGTCAATCACAATCAAACCTCATGTCACTACAAACTAGCTGATGATGATGATGATGGTAGAATTTGTCTAAGTAAGGTGACATTATCTGCCCATGTGTGCCTAGCATTAGGATCCAGTTAAATAATTATTCTGATTTGACTAACTCAAGGATGTCCCTTGATAATAGTGCAAAATGAAGTTAATTTTGTTTCTATTCATTTTAAGTAGGCCTAACCTTTACTGGCATGCACTTCCCTGTGCATTTAAATCTAATGTTTCATTTTGTGAAAAATCCAAGTGCCATATCATCAGCAGGAAAAGAGGTTTGCTTAAAAAGTTAAAGGGCAAAATTTTAATTTTCAATAAGCATAAAGCAGCCTTTTTGTACTGTATAATAATATTTCCCTTGTGACATTTTCTTTCTCAGAGAATAAATGTCTGCATTACCTTCTGGCACATAAATATAGAGACAAAGATTGTATTAAATGTGTTTTATATGTTACAGGGGGCTCCTTAAAGGGAAACTATCCGGAAATTGTAATATAAGTTTCATCATACTGAAATAAGAATTTCAAAATATAATTAGTCAATATGTATTGTTTCTGAAATAATATAATGTATCTTCATCTTCCCCTTTCTGCATGTTCATCTGTCTCTCTTCATTCCATCTTCATGCTGGACTTGGGAGTCAGATTGGCAAGTAAATCTAATATAGCCTCTGGGGGGCTCCTTTGTCCAAGGAGATTTATTAGAGCTCATTCTTTCAAAATCATCAGAAATCCTGTGTCTCTACGTGCAAGATTTTGTTTGTCAAACTTTTATCAACTCTCCAGAACCAGTGGCTGGAACAAAATAATCCTCCAAATAGAATCCCTGTTTATCTGTTGAAATCTGGCTCCATGATCTTTGTCCCTGCAGCTGGAATTGGAAACATTAAAGGGGTTGTAAAGGCAAAAATAACATCTCATACAAATCTCTATGCAGTAGTCGACTGCTCTAGAGGAAACAAAGCTGCCTACTGTTCATAAGTATGATTTTTTCCCTGCCCAGGCAAAAATAAAAGTTGGGGCTCCCCTTGCTGATTATAAGTATGATTGTTTCCCTGCAGAGCTGTTAGGGACCATCTGACAATTCTTATCCACAGCAGTAAATGAAGGGAGAATTTCACTGTGTTCAGTCAAGTTTCTTATAAAAACAGTACACATTTTTAAATTAAAGTATATTGGAGATAGGTTTCTTTTTCATTAAAGAAAGTAAAAATGGGATTTAGTTGTTTTGCCTTTACATGCCCTTTAATGTTTAGACCCTCAAAGTATAGGATATTCTTGCTCTTTAAAGTTGGCTGGGTTACTTTTGTTTAACTCTTAACCTGCAGTAATAAATTGGGGCAGATACATTTAGCAAAGCTGACACCTGTGAATTCATCCTCAAAGTAGTCAAACAAATTTATTTTATACAGGTATTGTTAGAAGTGCAGGTCTGGGCAACATAAAACCCATTGGAATGGTTAACCGCTGATGTAAAGCAACCACTGCTGCTGATTTGGACAATTATTTTATTTTAGATTTATTTTTAATGCTGGAATGATTTGTTTTAGCAGGGACAAAAATATATTGGTAATGTTATTTTAAATGTATTTAAATCTGATAACTCAACCCCTTACTAAAATAAATTGGAAAATATTGCCTTGTATATTAGCTTTAAGTCTTTAATTTAAAGCAATGACATTTGGGTTTTTCAAACTCAATATTTTACATTTATCATTAAAACAACTAAAGCCTTGTATAGAAGTTAGTTAGTTATAGAAATAGGAGGTGTAATTTCAACATTCAAGCTACGGTATTTGTTTTTTTTTTCATTTGTAGGAAAAAATGCAGCACTATTTAAGAGAATCAGGTTTTCTAGTATTACACACGATGCTAGAGTTTATTAGTAAAACAAGATGATCACATTGAAAAACTCATGTTTAATTGCAATGTTTTTTTTCTTTTGGTAAAGTTTTGCAAAAACTCAAATTCAAAAATGGATAAATTGGCTTCCCAGTGTAATTGTAAAACAAAAATCAAGTTTTTTATATTTCACCTTATATTTCACCTTTTCCATCATGTCTTTTCCATTAATCCCCAAGTTACCACCTTTTACTGATCCACTAGAGGAAAAATAGCATAATAGACACCATATATATATTTCCCTACTAGACATACTAAGGTACAACGGCTAAACTACTTTCACTTCCACTTTCAAGTGGAATTTTGAGAGAGGTTGCTTACATTTGGATTTGGATCAAACTGATGTTCTATGATATAAGGACAATGCAGGGAAAGAGGTAGCATCTAGTGATGGGCGAATTTATTCGCCAGGGGCGAATTCGCGGCAATTCCTGCGATTCGCCGCTGGCGAATAAATTCACGAAACGCCCCAAAAAATTTGCCGCCAAAAAATTCGCCCAAAAAACGAGTCGCGCATCGTTTTTGACGCGACACGTCAAAAACGACGCACGACTCGTTTCACAAATTTTTTCGCCAATTCGAAGCGAAATGCGGGAGATTCGCCCATCACTAGTAGCATCCCATTAAGTATATTTACAGTACATTTGACTACAAATGCTTTTATATTTTATATATATATATATTTAATAAATATTTCAAAGTAATACATTAGACTGTAGATTTGTTCTCATAGCTCTTGTGTTTCTACAACATATTCAAAACTATATGCAGTTTGTCAATAGAGTTACTAAATCTAAATAAATATGACTAGTTGGGACACAAAAAATGGTCTAAATTGGATACCCCCAAAATTAAATGATGGTAAAGATAAAGCATATGTGAAAAAGGTTTTGAAAAAAGAATCTGCTATAACTGTTTTGGGATTCAAGCCATTAAATCATGGGTGTGGCACCCAGTATTATTTTATAAGTCAAATATAACTAGACCCAAAACGCTGGCCTAGAAGTATAAATAAAAATGGGCTAAGCTCAAAGCTACTGTTATTGTCACCTTTGTGGTAAATTCTCAATAATAAATTATAAAGTGTGGATTTGTATTTAACCCTTTAAATATTGTGCAGCTTTGACCTTGCTACACTTGAGTTGCCAAACATTAAGGGGCAGATTTATCAAGGGTCGAATTTTGAGGGTTAAAAACCCTCGAATTTTTCCCGAAGTAAAATCCAACAAAATCGATTATCAAATTCGTAGGATTTTACTGCTATTCAATATATCGAACGATCGAATAACGATCATCCAGTTTCACGAAAAAATCGTACCAAACATCCGATTTCACGAAAAAAATCGTACGATTCGAATCCTACAAATTGGAGAATCTGAGAAATTGGATGATTTCTATTCGATCAAAAAAGAAACTTCGGAATAAGCCCATGGGAGCTTCCCATAGGCAAATATAGCAACTCGGTTGGTTTATTCTGGTGAACTAAGCAATAATAAAGGGCAAGTACTGCAACCAGCTAATGGTAGAATGATCTTCGAGGTTCGAATTAATCATTCGAATCATAGAATTTAGCCAATTCGAGGTAGCTTAAAATTTAATTTGAAAATTAAAATTTTTTCCATTGGAATCCTTCACCCGAGTTTAGTAAATCTGCCCCTAAGGATCGAATTTCAAAAATACTTTGAAATTCGACCAAAGTGGTTTTTTTTAATCAAAATGGACCGTTTTTGGTTGAACAGGTCCATTTTCGATCGAACGGGTCCGTTTTAGATTGAATAGGAATTGTTTGAATCGTACCATTTAATAGTTCAATTCGAATTATTTCCTCAGAAAAAACATTGACTTCTCAAAATTTGCAAAAAAACTCCATAAAGGTTATAGGAGGTCCCCCACAGGCTAAAACAGCAATTTGGCAGGTTTAAGGTGGCGAATAGTCGAAGTCGACGTTTTTAAAGAGACAGTACTTTGACATTCCAATTGTCGATTTATTTAATTTAAATCGAATTTATTCAATTAAAATTTTGGCCTATTTGATAGTCGAAGTACCCAAAAATTACTTAAACCCTTGATAAATCTGTTCCTAAGGTTGGTGACACATGGCCTTCCCGCCAGGCTAGAATCTAAATCGTCGGCGGGACGTTACTTGGAGCGCTTCGTATTCCCGAAGTTGCCTGAAGTTTCCTTGTGAGGCAGCTTCGGAAAATGAAGTGCTCCGAGTGCCGTCCTGCCGGTGATTCAGATTGTAGCCGATGGGAAGGCTTTTCGGGGAGATTAGTCAACCGAAGAAGAAGCGATTTGTCACTGGGAAACTAAATCTCCCCAAATCTTACTGTGTATCACTACCCTAAGTTGTACAGCACAGATGAAAAATCCTGCAAACTACCTGCCATCGAGCACAATAGATTTTATTAAAGCTGGTAAGCAGATAACATATATATAAATATCTAACTCGATTTAACTCTCTGCAGGTATAATACTTTTTCCCACCAGTAATTATGACAGTTTCATTCCTGACTTTTTTATTATATCAGCTGGGTCTTTTTCACCCTACAAGGTGAATACTTTTCCCACCTGTAATTATGACAGTTATTCTTGACAGTTTAATTCCTAACTTTTTGATTATATCACCCTGCATGGTGAATACCCAAATCCTACTATGTTAATATAGGTATCCAAACCCTCATATCATCCTTATAGTGATTAAAAATTAAGCAACAACTGGGATTTCATGAAAATTACTTTGCATTACATTTGATAAGACTCAAGTAAAATACAGCTGACATTCATGGAATCCACACAATCACATATAATATAGCCATCTTCAAGTAATGAGCAGAAGAGTAAAGAAATCTACAAGAGTTAAACTGCAAGACAGCATTATTTGACTTCTCCACAATTGAAGAGAGTTAAAAAACACACAAATGACATTTCTTTAAGAACTTTCCTTTGAATGAGCCTGATTAGCCACCTTAGCGATTTGGGAGTAGACAAATCACTGGCTGCAGGCAAACTGTATGCTGCTTTCCAATGTATGTCATTTCTGCCTGATGTACTAACCTAAATGCAATCACTATTAAGAAGTAATTTCTTTTTATCAGATCATCTGACCTCATCGTTCTTCCCCTGCTCGCATGAAATGCATTTTGCTGTGGGCTTTGGAAAATGTTCAGAATAATTAAAAAATGTACTACAGATGAACTGATTTCAAGCTACATTGCCAGGAGTGTGTAGTTTTAGACATTATAGATTTGTTTAGAAGATATCCACTGCAAACTCTGGGACCTATGGGTTCCCATGGTTGAGACAGAAGAGATAAAAAAGGGTAAAGGAGTCATGCATAATAGTTTATGTATTCTTGAGGAATGTGTGTGTGTGTGTGTGTGTGTGTGTGTGTGTGTGTGTGTGGATAAAGGGGGTGGGATGGCAGCAAATCAAACACAGACTTTTGGGCTTCTCTGTACTTCACTTGTTCTACATTAGCCATGGGTATTTTAAATATTGGCTATTGTTATGACTGACATGCCTGTGTAACAACAAACACTGATTAGCCCTTACGTAATGCAGAAAAACATTTTAGTGGAAATTTTATATACAATGGACTCAGAAAGAAGAAGCTTATAAACATGCAAAAAGAGGTGACAAATGTGGCCAGGCCATTTACACCATGTCCATTTCTTCTTCACCTTCTTAAAGCCAATATGAAGAACTTTTTGAAATAATGAATACAACCAGTGTAGGACTCTCTATCTACTACAACGTGTCCTTTGATCAAAATCACTTTTATTAAAAAAATGTTCACATAAGCTTTTAAAAGCATATATATATATATATATATATAATGAAGATGAAAAAAAAAAGCCAAGGAAGAAAACAAACAAACCACATGCCATCAAAAAGCTAACAGTCCTTCTTGACACTTTGCCTTGCCACAACATAAAAATTATACAAATGAAATAAATATTGTGTAATTTATTTTAGCTGTAATAGGCATTTCACATTCATTGGAGTTCTGTTAATATTGGTAAGCAGTAGTTTAAACGCAGAAGTGACGATGAAGCAACAGTATTAGTTTTCATTCTCCTTCACATTCAGTGGATTTCTTTCAGGGGTAGGCTGGCTTGAAATAGTAAATGCTAGTGGCTGTATTTTATCCTGGTTGGCAATGTCATATCTGGCAACTGACAACCAACAATACACTTTACTGCTGTAACACTCAATACAAATTAATCACATCTACACCATGAAGTTGCAAATTACAATTCACTATGGCTAAATGTAGGTAGTGATTGACACCTCAGAGTAAGGCGGAGTGATGCATCTGCATTTTCATCAGTAAAGGTATACACATTGGGCTTTTCAAGGATAGCCCAAGATATCAGTTACCTGTTGGTTGCTGAGTGAGGTAACATTCCAGTACAAAACCAGGAATGATTTATTATCTCACGGGGGGCACCAAAGTTTATTGACATCTCTGACCAGTGTCCCCTAGCTTAGAAGGTATTGGCAAATGAGGAATCTTTACATAAATTCTGCCATTCAAGTTACAACTGACCTTACCATCCTTGTCTATGTTTAATAACTATTTCTGCTTTACACAGCATATTTAGAAAACTTTCCAATGAAGGGAAGCCCAATCTGTGACTCTCCAGCAGTTCTTGAACAAAAATGGGCTAATGAGATGATCGGCTTTGAAGTTCAACGTAAGATTGAAAGCTCACAGGTTGTATGTTCCTGCTATATTTAAAAAGAGTTGGTGTATATTTGCTAAATATACAAAATTATTAAATTGTCCCATAAACAATAATATATATATATATATATATATATATATATATATATATATATATA
>CM044437.1:74468876-74484917 GCA_024363595.1 Xenopus borealis
CTTCAGGAGTGAAACTGCTTTTTCATGCTCCATATGTACAAAACTGTGTCCGTTGGCCTGTAAAACACAAAAGCAAGGGGTTAATTTTTATTAATTCCAAAACGAGATGCCGGCGATGTTTCCCTATTTTTCGCAGCTTCACAAATTTTTCAGGAAATTCGAGAAAAATTTGGCAAAGCAAATGCCCCAGATTCGCCCATCACTAATTATTATATAAGAAACAGTTCAGGAAAGGGTAACAACAAAAAAATGAAGAGTTGGAGGAGTTATGATGAACGCATTCATTCACAGAGAAAGGAGGTAGATTTTGAATACAGCTAAGGGACCTGTTATCCTGAATGCTCAAGACCTCAATTTTTCCAGATAATATCTTTCTGCAATTTGGAACTTAAGTCTACTAGAAAATCATGTAAGCATTAAATAAACTCAATCAGCTTCTAATAAGGATTAATTATATCAGGGTTGGGACTAAGTACAAGGTACTGTTTATTATTACAGAGAAAAAGGAAATTCTTGGAACTTTTTTCAGGACAGTTTCTATGAGGTCCCCCATAGGCTAAAATGGCAATTCGGCAGCTTTAAGCTGGCGAATAGTCGGTCGAAGGGTTTTTAAAAGGCAAGTACTTCGAATTTTTTCAATTCAAATCAAATTTTGGGCTATGCGATAGTTGAAGTAGCCCAAAATTACTTAGAAATTCAAATTTTCAAAATTTAAATTTTATTCGAATTTTCACTTCGACCTTTAGTAAATGGCATTCTCTCCAAAGCATATACCTCCTGACTGTCATATATTGTTTCATTTATTTATGCTTTACAGGGTTTTTATGAATCAGTTTTAAATTTAACTTGTTTAATACTGAGTAGCATATGCGTTTATTTAACTTCAGCTTACTGTATATGTTGCATGTTGACAAATACTGTACTTTTACAGCCAACACCCCCTGAAAATGACTATAAATTTGTACAGGTTTTGTTATCTTAATGTAATTTTGATCTCCATTGCTTAAGTCTACTAAAAATCTTTTAAACATTAAATAAACCCAATTGTGTTGCCACCAATATGGATTTATGCATCTTACTCAGTACACTACAAAGTACTCTTTTATTATTATAGAGATTATATTTTTAATATATATATCCCCAAAGTTAGTCATTCACTGAGATCCTAGTATTATAGTATTGCACAAGAGAAATCTAACTTTTGATTAGAACTAGTAGAAACAACAGAGTACCTTGATATTATAGCATGAATACCAACCTCCACAGAGCCAATTCTGTCTAATTTGTCTGACAGAATTGTCTGACAGATTTGTCTTGTGGTTTGCTTGAAATTGGATGGCAAGGGATGTGTACGTTTTTTACAAGGAGTCTGTTTAATTAACAATGAGACTAGGAGCAAGCTGCTTTCTGTGGAAAGCGTGCCCTCATTCCTTTTACCTTTATTTTAATTTTACACAAACTTGCTAACATGGCTTTTCTACAATTGCAAGGGCAGACTATGTCTATAATATCTCTTTAAAATTCTTTTTTGAATGTACAAAGTAATCCAGTCTCATCTATGGGGAGAAAATAAAACCAGACATGTTTCCCAAGTGATTTAGCAATAGAACTAGAGGTTTTCATTAACCATGCCTAGACAGGCAGTTCATTTTCTGTAGTCACTGAAATCTTTGGTTCATTCTGACTAGATTCTGGTCACCATGCTAAACAATAATTACACCAAAATTCCCAGTGGTCAAGGGATACAGGCTCATGGGGAAGCATTCTTGGCGTTTTCTAGGGGGGCATTTATCAAGCATATGACAATGGGCTTTGCCTTTTTCTTTATTGGCAGGTTACTGCAAAAGCAGGCTAAAATTCTTCTGCAGGAAGTCCAGTAGCTATGCAGTCTAGTTGGGGTATGTTTCTGCAACATTTATTTACACATATGTGTAAATAATCCTCAATAATAACTGCATGCATGTTGTATATAGCCAATTCCAGTTTCTTGGCACACAGCAATTCCAGGTGCTTTGTCGCTCAAGCATATATGGAGTCCAAAAATCCTATTTCAAAAAAGTACCTTTAATAAATTGGATTTTACAAGCAAATGACTGAGGGAAATGTGCATGAGCAAAACTGAGATTGCAGTCATAACTGACTCCTATAGCATTTTCAGGGGAAAGCAAACTCATATTTATATTGAAACTTAGTTCAACAACTGGAGTGTTTCAAAACACTTGTGTGCCAATGTAATCTAGTGAATGCTGCCTATAGTGCTTGTTGCTCACATGGAGTTGACTGTATTTGCAAAAGAAATCTCTCATTTTGCAATGGCATACGAACACAAGAATCCATAAATTCTAAACATTTTAAAGGGGTGGTTCACCTTCAAGTTAACTTTTAGTATATTGTAGAAGGGCTAATTCTAAGAAACTTTTCAATTGGTCTTCGTTATTTATTTTTCATAGTTTTTTAATGATTTGCAATTTTCTTCTGTTTCTTTGCAGCTTTCAAATGGGGGTCACTGACACCATCTAAAACAAATGCTCTGTAAGGCTACAACTGTATTGTTATTGACACTTTTTATTACTTATCATTTTATTCAGTCCATCTCCTATTCATATTCCAGTCTCTTATTCAAATCAATGTAGGGTTGCTAGGGTAATTTGTACCCTAGAAACCAAATTGCTGACGCTGCAAACTAGAGAGCTGCTGAATAAAAAGCTAAATAACTATAAAACCACAAACAATAAAAAATAAAAACCAATTGCAAATTGTCTCAGAATATCACTCTCTACAATATACTAAAAGTTACCTCAAATGTGAACAACCCCTTTAAACACTTTGGGGGAATGTAATACAAGTCACAAAGAGAAAAACTATTTGCACCAATAAGAATAAAAATTCAACGAATTAAACATAGAAATAACAGATAATATGTGTAAAGATATTTTAAAAACAGTTGGTATAACCTCTAAAGCTTCTAAAACGAGGGAATCGGCATATAAATTACTTATACGCTGGCATCACACACCAATGAAATTAAAAAGAATGTATCCTAATAGTTCAGGATTATGCTGGAGATGTAATAGAATTGAGGGAAATCATACTCATGTGTGGATAACTTGTCCAGCAATACAGGAATACTGGAAAGATGTCCTCCAAATAATTAATGAGGTGACAATACAGGATATTGAAATTGAGAAACCAGAATCAATTTTGTTGAATTTACAATCCGATATGAAGACCACCATAGGAGACCCCTTGACTCTCCATTTATTGCAGACAGCCAAAACTCTAATTCCGAAAAATTGGAAGTCAGAAGTAGTTCCAACTTGTATTGAATGGATAACTATGGTAGACGAAGTTAGACAAATGGAGGAAATGACCTGCTTAATGCAAAATCAAAGTAATAGATATTGGTCAATATGGCATCCTTGGATTGAATTTATGAAGGCACCTCACTAGATAAAGGCTATATGGTACTCTTGGAGGGAATCTACAAAGGCCTCTCTCTAATATAAAGGCATATCATGTATGAATAGGGGGACTATATTGCATATTGTTTATTATTTAGAAGGATAAATATAAGAACATTTATATCTCGACTTAATCATGTTTTGTATTTATGTCCGTATGGCTTTTTGCATTTTGTATTCATATTTTACAAATGTCTATCTGAATTGCCTTGAGAACCCTCCCTATACCCTGTACGTTTTGTATTCCTTTACCCCCTTTTTTGTTCTTCTATAATTTAAAATAAAGAAATAAAGAATTGAAAAAAAAAAGAATAAAAATTCACATCTCACAATGTAATATTCTTCCTTAAAGGAATTGTTCAGTATAAATGTAAAAACTGGGTAAATAGATAAGCTGTGCAAAATAAAAAATTTTTCAATATAGTTAGTTAGGCAAAAATGTAATGTATAAAGGCTGGAGTGACTGTAAGTCTAACATAACAGAACAATACTTCTTGCTTTTCAGCTCTCTTTTGTTTACACTGACTGGTTACCTTGGTTACCAGGCAGTAACCAATCAGTGAATTGAGGGGGGGCACATGGGTCATAACTGTTGCTTTTGAGTCTGAGCTGAATGTTGAGGATCAATTACAAACTCACTGAACAGTTATGTCCCATGTGGCCCCCCTTCAAGTCGCTGACTAACTCAGATTTAGAGAGCTGAAAAGAAAGAAGTAGTGTTCTGTTCTGTTATGTTACACATCCAGTCACTCCAGCCTTTAAACATTACATTTTTGGTTAACTAACTTTATTAGAAACATTTTTTATTTTGCACAGCTTATCTATTTACCCAGTTTTTATTTTTACCCTGAACTGTTCCTTTAAAATGTTTTTACATTGCGGAATTTTAATTAGGCATTTGTAAGAAGTGTTTGAAGGTGTCATAATCTTTTGGAGAAAACATAACTTTTTCAGTAAGAAGTTTTTTTTACATTTACTGCGCATTGGCGCAAACAATCAAATTAAAAGACTTTCTTCCACTGTCGGAAAGGGTCACTAAATAGTTTGCGGGTTTGCAAAAGCTACATTAAATTCCTTTGCAAAATTTGTTCGCGCAAAGGCATAACTTTTCGCATTGGGAATAGTTTTTCCATTACCCCTCGTGATTCATTACTCCTAACCAGTTTTAATTCAGTAGCACTTCTGCATTAAATAAGTTCTGTAAACAATACACCTTATAAAGAAAAACAATACCACTCCAAAGTGAATCTAAATGGCTTAATTAACTTAATGCAATTGTGCCTCAAAGCTTAAATGTGTGCTTAGAATTGTGCTAGCAAGCACTGTCTTACAGACTGATGAATTTGTATTCCGCTGGCAAACTAACAGTTTAAAATCATTACAAAAAATCATTACATTGTGGTAGATTGAGCAAAGAAAGGTGTCAAAAGGTGAATTTTGCCTTTAATTCTGCTAATTATTAAAGCTGAAAGCATATTGCTGTCTGGCCCTGGAAGCTATAGTGTCCTGGAAGGAACAGGCAAGCAAGAAAATCCACTCCAGTGGTCCAATTTACATATTGGAGCTCACTTTCCACAGGAAAGCTGTCCTGTGGAAGGGTATTTAATTGTAATGAGAATATTAGGAAGGGCATAAGAGCAGGGCACAGAACAGGAAGGTTACCTGAGTAATGTTACCAGATTTTCAGCGTGAAACCTTGAACTAGAGACAAGAAGGCGGGGCACCAATGCAATATTTTTGATCACGCGCACTTTGGGAGACACATTTTGATAAACCACTCCCCATTGAATATATAGATAGATAACCATCTGTTTAGTTTTTCCTAAAACACAAATCTCATAATTTTCAGACAAAAGCAACTGATGCAGGCAGGGTTTCAATTGATATACCCATAAAACACTTAATGAACTTAATGAAGCATAATGAATGCAGTGGCAATTTCATGTATAATACCCCATAACTCACAGCAGGACAACACAGTGGTATTTTCATGTATAAATACCCCTAGAACTCATAGCAGGGTGGCGCAGTGGCAATTTCATGCATAATATATTATTATACATTTTAAATGTGCCAACCAGAACAGAATGTTTCTGCCATATCAACACACACTCTCTCAGGCTTGTCTTGCCATGATCTGTTTTAAAAGGGAGAGGGCGGTCTATCAAGCGTTGGCACATTCTCGCTCTGCTCTGGCTGGCTGCACTGTTAGGCTGCTATATGACAGTGGCTGTTTCACCTTTTTTGATAGAAGCTGGAGAACAGATGCCTGACAGTAACAGGGGAGAGATAGATGCAGACAGGCAGAGAAGCGTTATGGATTGCTAGTACCCTCCCCCAGACCAGGCTCTAGCAAAGTTCAAGCCACCCCCCCCCCCGATACTACAGAGGAAGCAGAACCCCATGAGGCTCCCTGGGCCCCCATTCGGGGTCTGCTTCCTTGGTAGGTACACCACTGCCCAGAAGGGTGGAAGCCACCCAGTACGGTAAGAACCCCAGAGTGGGGCAATGTCTTGAATGCGTGAAGTTGAAAAACTTATAAACTGTGTTCCTATTACTTTTATGTTGGGATGAGTTTGTCAAAATAAATGTGTGTTTTTGCCTGCAGACATGGTGCTCCTGGTCCTATGCTTACCTGCTTACCATAGCTAATTTCCTCTAAAAACTGCGTATACAGGCAGCCAGCTTGTCACAATGCATACTAATTAGCTAACATGTTGGCATTATGCTAACAATACAATTTTTTACAAAGAAAATAGTAATTGCAGCATTTGCAAATTTATCACCCCAACTGTGCAGCTTCTGTGGTATTGAGAGCTGGAGTAGAAGCCAATGTTAACCACTCTTTGTTTTTAAACCACACCTACTTTCAACCATATCCATGTAACACAAGAACTTTTAAGACCCTATGCACACCAAAAAAACAAATGATGATATCATGCATCACTTATTTGTGAACATTTTTATATTAAATTAAAACATACCATTAAATCCATATGCCCCCTCTCCAGAACATCTTAGGGGCCCATAACAACAATTTCCATATGCTAATAAACCCCCAGAACAAACCCTGTGAGGCTCATGTCCCGGAGCATAGGGAAGGCAGCGTATGGCACACACAGGGAGCATAGGGCAGGCAGAGTATAGAACACACAGGGAGCATATGGCAGGCAGAGTATGGCACACGCGAGGAGCATAGGGCAGGCAGAGTATGACACACAGATGGAGCATACGGTAGGCAGATTATGGCACACACAAGGAGCATAGGACAGTCAGAGTATAGTAAACACAGGAAGCAAAGTACAGGCAGACAATGGTACACACAGGAAGCATAGAGCAGGCAGATTATGGCACACACAAGGAGCATAGGACAGGCAAATTATGGCACAGGGAGCTTAGGGAAGGCAGTATATAGTAGAATTAATCAAAGGCAACTGAACATTGAGTGTTTTGCTTGAAAATGTTTCACCACTCATCCAAGTGGCTTCTTCAGTTCAACTGAACTGGTAGGGAATTCCCCAGCATTTAAACCCTTGAGGATCAAAGATATCCGATCACAATGTTTTAATTTAAATTCAGTAAGGTGTTGGCTGAAAGTGTGATCCAGGAACAATGGTATCATGATTTTTATTGAGGCTGGTGTTAATCTTTGTACATGACTGGAAGTGTGAAATGTTGTAAAGCTGCCAGGGTAAGGATGTTAAACAACGAAAACGACGCAACACGCATCAAAAATGTGACGCGACTCGTTTTGCGAATTGTTCGGTGAACCGATACGGGATAGATTCGCCCATAAATATTAGTAACTGTTAAGGCCTAATGAAATAATTATGGTCAAGGACCATGGAAAAAGTATGGTGTGCCCAAACTTTTGCATTCTACTGCATTATGTTACAAGCTGAAATACACCCAGTGCTGCCAGCCTCAACATGAATAGCATGTTGAATCCTCTTTGGGTTCTTGAGTTCATTTGGGTATGATAGCAGGAGTAGGGGCATGGGCATTGTACTTCTTTTCCTTTGTTGTTGTGTTATCTACTTCATGCATGTTGCCCATGGGTATGCACACGTACTCACAGCAAAACTAGATGAAGTACATATTGTATTAATTAGTCTTTGCAAGACAGTGTTTCCAGTGGGCTTTAAAACTAATTTCAGTTGTCTTTTGTGAGTTTCATTGCATTCCACGTTTAAAGGGCAAGGAAAGTGTAAAATAGAATAGGGCTAGAAATGCTGTATTTTGTATACTAAATATAAACATGAACTTACTGCACCACAATCCTAATCAAACAAATTATTTATGCTTTCAAAGTTGGCCACAGGGGGCTGCCATCTTGTAACTTTGTTAAAAATATTTGCCTGCCTCTGGCCCTGCACATGCTCAGTGTGATCTGTGCTGCTTAGGGATTGTCATAAATTATCAAAAAACAAAGCTGCTTGAGTTCTGCATGGCTGGTAAGTAAGGCAGGGGCTTCCCCTGCTGTTCATAAGTATTATTGTTTCCCTGTCAGAAGTTAGGGACAGTCTAACAATTCCTATTTTTTCCTAATTTCACTGCATACAGTCAGGTTTCTTATAAAAACGGTACACATTTTTTAATTAAAGTATAATGGAGATATATTTCTTTTTCATTAAAGAAAAGTAAAAATGGGATTTTTTTTCTTTGCCTTTCCTTGCCCTTTAATATATATATTGCAATGTAAAAGGGCTTGCATTTTAATAAGGGAGTACATGGCTAGGCCTAGGTATTTTCACCTGAGACATCCACAGTCTTCCTGTGACAGCAGCCAGCTAGAGATAACCGCTGTACTGCACTTCCACTTCTTTCAACTTATTCTGCCCACCTGATATAAGGAAGAGCCAGAAACTCCTGTGCTGGTGAAATAGGCCGAGGTTCAGTGATGCAAACCAATCATACTAAGATGGGTGGGTAGCCATCTCTTATACTTACTTTTCTCACTAAAAAGAACAAACAATAAAAAAGTTTTCTCATAGGAAGTGTGTCTCTTTATTGATTTTACCCTAGGCACATGGCTCTACAGCCTACTCCTAGTTCCAGGCCTGAGGGAGTATATAGCTATGGATTTGTTTTTATTTATCGAATCTGACTTTCTGTATCCCATTTATTGCACCATATAGACACTACATTACTAATTTAAAACAAAATTGGACTTTAGTGAAGTACATAATATATTTAATATTATTGGAAGCAAACCATTATATATACAATTACATGTGCACTAGATGGAAGCAACTTAAAAGAATACTAGAAATCAAACTTACGTAGCTACACAAGATATGGTTAGGGATTTTATCTTCATGTTACAGAACAGAGTTTAAGTGATATACATATCATATGTATCTAAATGTGAAGTGAATTCTATTGTATATCCACAAGATGGCAGCATAATCAATCAATCAGTTTCCTATAGGGCTAATGTCACACTGGGCAAAAATGCCCCAAACCACCTGTGCTCCTTCCAATTGACTAATGTAACACCACAGGCAGGAATTATACCAGCAGAGATGCAACTCTGTGGGACATTAGTCTAAAACTGATATTAATAGAGAAAATCACCTTTTAGCAGTAAAAAACTTTAACCCTTGTTTTATTATGGGCCATGCAGGATTAGTTTGATAGGGTAGTGTCACAACACTAAGGGACAGATTTACAAAATTCATGTGAATAATTCGAAGTTCAATCGAATTTAAAATAAATTTGAATCTTCAAATATGCAAATTAGGCAAATTCAACCATTGAATATTCGAATAATTCGAATATTCAAATAAAACTTTATTCGAATATTTGACTATTCCATGGTCGAATAACTTCCCCTTTAAATTTTTATTCAACCAACTACTTCGTCAGAACCAAGCTACCGAATTGGGAATCATTACTTTTGATCGAATAAAAAAAAAATTTGATCGATCTATTAAACAGTTCAAATCGATTGATTCAAACGATTGATCGATGGACCGGATTTTTTTTATTAATTGCGGTAAAATCCTTACCCCACAATTCCCCACTATTCCCATGGTCGAATTTCGAATTTTTTTTAATTTGAAATTCGACCAATAGTAAATCTGCCCCTAAGAAGCAGTGGAAGAATGGTTAGAACTGATAACTTACTTTATTCCATTGAAATCAGATATAGTAACCAATTATCTCTGATCAAATGCAAGGACTTGTGAAAATTTTTTTAATTCTGATTATGTTACTTACCACTTTAAAACCCACAGAGAAATCTTTAACACTCTGCTCAGGGAAGTAATACATAGTGCTGATGCATTACAGTAATGAGGGTCATCCAAGGATGAATAAATAATACTGTGTTTGTTAGACCTTAAAACAATTATGTAAATTGCCCATTACTTAATGGTTGGCGCACATGTAATGTCCTTCCCCAGGGAAACACTGGTAAATAGTTAGGGTATATACCCGTGAATGATTGTTTGAAAATTTGTTTGAGTTGCAATTCCATAAGTTCTAGTATATGCCAGTGCACTTATTAATTCTTCCCTGTGGGTCTTTAAATAGGTACAGAGACCATTGCTCAATGCAGAAAACACATTACTAGACCAATTTTCCTGTACTCAGTTTTAGTCTCTGTTCCGGTCTATACACACCCACAGAGAAATATAGAATCAATTACAACTTGCATGCCTGATATATATAGAACCATATATACAGAAAATACGTAAAAAAAAGTCATACATGGGGTACATACCTCTAGAGGTTAGTGGTTTATACAGTGTGATTTGCTATTTATATGATAATAAATAAAATATAAACCCCACTTATTAACTGAGTATTGTTTAGCTTTTATCAAGTTTCTCAGCAATAATGTGTTTGTGGGTACTTCCATTTACTGGGAAGGCCATACTTGCTTCACAGTTTGTGCAGTTGGAAATGTTGGTCTTTTTTTTTTTTTTTTTTTTTTTTAAAGGCACACATAAGTAACATACACTATTTCCAACCCCAGCTGATCCATTTTTAGTATTTACTGCAAGAAAGAGTGAGCTAATCCTCCAAGCAGCATGTGTTTTCATATAACCTTGACACGATTCAGTAGAAGTTCTATCAGTCCGGGTTGTTTCCTAGCAACTAAAACTCACGAATGTTAATGTTCCGAAGGGATTTATAAGTCTGAACATTTCTGCATTGACTAGCAATTAACCCATTCTGGGTCAAAAAGTATCCTGCAAATCACTTTAAGAAGCTGTGATTATCTTAGCTTAAATAGATTGCAGTAAAAATAATCAATACAATATCAACTTAAATGTGATACTGGCAGGTCAGTATCACGTTTATAACAAATCCAGGAAAGGCAATGACACATTTCTGTATATTTTGGAGCTGCTATTACAGACCTGACTCTTTATAGAGCAGTCTAATTGCTATGTCCTACCATAGGGAACCACCAGAAGCATCCCAGCTTCCAATACTCTATGAGGAATAAGTTCTGTGTATATTGTAGCTTTGAAAACACAGCAATTTAAGAAAAAATCATATGCCACTCCAGGTTAGTGCATAATTTAGTAATGCTTTAAATATTAATTAAGATAAGAGCTTACCTTTAAAATCTTGTCTCCAGGCTGCAGGACACCGGCCGCTGGTCCATCAAGCTGAACCCTAGTAACAAAGATACCCTATAAGTCAGAATTAACAGAAGTTAGGATCCTTTCACAAGCATTCTAGACTAGCATACCCTCCAATATGCCCCTTAAAAAGCTTTTATGCGTGGTGTGCTGTGGCTATTTAGTCCCACATCAGGTTTAATCTGGAAAGGCTACAATGAATACTTGGGGGGAAATCATAAAACTGGAGTACATTTTATTCAGAGTAATAAACTATAGCTGCAAGAATTTTTCTTTTCCATTAGTCTTACTGCAGTAACACAATCAAAGCTAATTGCAGGCTGGTTGCTATGGGTTACAACTGTGGGATAAATAGATATCAGCACAACTTGCACAGCTTCTTATGTTTTTTATGGAACTGTACTGATTTAAAGAGAGATGTTGGAGGGTATGACTAGAGATGTGAATTGATATTCTAGTCAAGATGGATGGTGCATCCTGAACTGCAGCAGAAGGCATTTCAAGAGTATTTTTAAAGAGAAATACTACTTGCCTCTACAAGAAAAGATATTATTGAGTATTATTACTTGTGGCAAACATACATTATTCATTTTTTACCGGCTTCCTGCCAGCCCAGTCAGACCCTGGCTATGTACCATGTGAATTCCATCCAAGTATGGCACCAGGTTGCAGCTCTACTTAAAAGGTTGTAAATATAATACAAAATAGCAGGAATTACCCAGTGCAAGAAGGATATCAATTCCCACATTCAAAAAGTCTGATGTTTGCATGCTGTGA
Source organism: Xenopus borealis (assembly GCA_024363595.1). Classification (NCBI taxonomy): domain Eukaryota; kingdom Metazoa; phylum Chordata; class Amphibia; order Anura; family Pipidae; genus Xenopus; species Xenopus borealis. Next base: position 74,480,713 of record CM044437.1, read on the forward strand.
CATAAATATTACAACCTATGAAGACCGAATATTTTGTAACATGCATAAATATTCCATGTTAGAAATAGGATATTCAAAATAGTCATGCCTTGTTTCAATCAGTTTTGTACTGGTGATATTAACATTCTACTGTGTTTTAGAACTGGATATCTGGAGCAGTTTTCTGCCCCTTAAAAGAAGTAAACAGTACCAAGGAAACTTGTCTACTGCTAGAAATTCTGTGTAGAACAAACCAGCAGTTGACAGCACTATTTTAAACAGAATTCAGGGGGGAGATTCATATTTGTGGCCCTCCAGCTATTGTGAGTTATAACTCCTTACATTGCCCAACAGTTGAGGGATACTGGGAATGGCGAACACAACTGTAGTTTTTTTTTTATTCTGTCATTTCATATTTTACATAATGTTCCAATGGCTCCTTATGTCTGATCTAAACAGAAATCATTAACTGCCAGCCTTTCATGTTGAATGCACCATGTTTGGAGGACACACACACACAAACTATTTGAAACCTTGTTCTGTGATATGAAAATGAAATATATGGATTGTAAAATAATTTTTTAAAGAAATTATGAGAGGGCAGTATACAATACCGCTGTACAGCTGTGTACCATTTTGTTTTAGCAAAAACACAGCAAGTAGCTAATGCTAACCATAGTGATGTTTTGTTACCTGCTCTAAATTAATAAACTACTTTTTACTGTTTGTCTCTCTGGAACTATAACATAATGAATTCAAAACCAAGTCCTGCAGTTTAAAACTAAACGTCAGGTAAACTAATACTAAAGCAAGCCTTCTGGTACATGATAAATCTTCTGGAATTCCTCTGACCATGTAGGAACTCGTGCATGTCAGGAACTAAACTTATGATATTTTAATTGTTCACACTTTTTACCTATTCAGTTTTTGTTCATTTGTAATCTACAGTCTTAGGGGCAAATTTACTATTATTCCCAAATCCCTCAAATCTGTTTGAAATTTGATAAGCATTTGACTATCGAATGTTTATTGAATAGTTTTAGGCTATTTTTTCCTCGATGTTCGATTTCTCAATGAAATCATACGATCGAATACCGATCGTTCGATTTCACGAAAAAATCGTAAATTTTCCTTCGAGCGCTCGAAAAATTCATACGATTCGAATGATCGAGGCGCCTCGATCGTACGAATGGTAGTCGAGCAGGTGTTTGAAAAAGAAGCCTATGGGGGGAATCCCATAGGCTTCTATTGCAATTTGGTAGGTTCAATCTGGTGAAGTAAGCAGTCGAATAAAATATTAAAGTTAAAGACTTTTGATCATCGAATGATCGAATATCTGATTATTCGATCTATTCGATCATTAGCATTTTGAGTATTCGATGATCGAAGTGGCCAAATTTGCATATTCCGAAAAAATCGTACGATCGGAATTTGATCGAATTCGGTCGAACTTCGATCCATTCACGTGAATTTTGTAAATTTGCCCCTTAGTCTTAGATTAGAGTCAAGTTGTAGACGTGGAGTTTTTATATCAGTCTAGAGTCACTTTACTATGTATGTAACCTTGTTCTTCTGCTGAATGAAAGATAACCTGGAGGATCTCAAAAAAAGGTTATCTGTTTGACAATCTGATTCAATTTACTTGTTGCAGGGCAATGGAGCTAATGCTGCAACCTAAGTTATGGTGGAACCCTGGACACCTAGGGGCCAGTTAATGACTACTTAAACTTTTCAGCTCAAGTAATCATGAAGTAATCATAAAATAAAGCCCATGTGAGTTAAGATGCTTAAGGAAAGTAAAAGGTGGCAAACTTTTTCTTATTTAAGAAAGCCTACTCTGGGAAAAATACTAATGAGGTTTTTTCCCCAAAACCTTGTGGGTTAAGAGCTTATGTGGTGTTTCCTTCATGATTGCTGGAGCTAAAAGGCCTGTGCAGTCATAAATCAGCCCCCCCTTATCACCTCTATACAGCTCATGAAGATCACTTCTTGAAAAACAAGACATAACTCTATATTTAGCCATAATGACCAGACAGCACTTATTAATAATAATTATAATAAAAGAATGGTTTCATCATTGTCTGTATTTTGTAACTTATATGTTTGCTTCGGTTAAGAGATCTTCTTAAATATCATGGCATAAAAAAAGCTTCTTACAGTTTAAATAGACTGCTTTGAGGAGATTTCTCTCTCACATGTTTAATTTCTTCTCTATAATCTTGAAGGTCCAGAGAATAGCTAGAATGCAGCTATTTATATTGCAACTACCAAACAGCTGAGAACAAAAATGTTGCAGCATATTAATTTCTGTGGGGCAACAGACAGTGAGTGCAGATGTTACTAATGTACCCAGGCCCTGAGACCTGAGGGACCATGTTGGCACTAATAAGTAGATCTTTATACTGATGGAGTTTCAGAAGCAAATTAAACAGCCCAAAATACTTTACTAGAGCTCAGTTTAGGGGGTTACATGATTTATTGTCATTTGCAAGCAAGGAACAACCCAAGTCAAAATTTCATACCAGATCCCATGCCTGGAAGATAATTTGTAAGGGCTTAGAACAGCCAATGATAGCAGTACAAAGGCTGATTGGCAAGATGAGACATAGCTAAATGCAGTTAAGAAATTAAACGTGAGAGCTAGTTAAACAGATAGAAATTTAAAATAAAAGCATAATTGATTCTCCAAACAAGGGTTCACTGGAGGGCATATTCATAAAAAAATTAAATTTTGGATATTTTGCAGTTCCCCATCTATTCATATTTAACACCTTTTTGAATCAGATACATTTTTCTGACAGACAGGAAAGTGTTTAAAGAATTGGCTGATTAGTCAAGCTTTGCCACACAAAAAGTGTTGTCCAGTCTACAGAAATTGAATACCATGTGCTTCAATGGGCAATGCTGAATTAAAAAAAAAAAAAAACTATATCAAGGCTATGGTTATGGGACTTTATTAGATAAGCCACTTGGATCCTTTGTACTAACAGGAATCTATAGTATGGTTAGTGCCCTTTAAAACAAGCCTGAATATGAGAATCTATATCATTGTTACTCGGCAATGTTTTTCCCCAAGAGCCCCAAGGTAAAAGGAGGTCTGGCCTATGTTAGCAGAGAATATGAATGGAAATTATGAGCTCAGCTAGTCCACCTTGCCTTTCATAGAGGTCACTCACCGATGAAAAATTATACTGGAGTGCAGCAAAAGAACCATGATTGCACAGAATTAGCATCAGATATGGCCCCCTTAATTGTGTGTGATTGGTGATATTTATTTTGTCATAGTGAATTTGCATGTTAATGCATATCTTCAGGTTCACAAAAGACCCTTGAAATCATACATGTCATAAGAAAGAAATGTTCAACAGGGAAATATCGGTTGCAATTATACCATGCAGAATACATTTACCAATTGTTCTGTATTACTATACAGTATTTAAAGTTACTTTAGACACATAATTACACAGATCAAATAAACATATACAGTAGAACCCCCAATTTTTTTTTTGTACCCAGATTTTATGTTTTCCCAGAACTTACACCATTTACTGTATTTTTATCAGTGCAGAGGATTTTTGTGCTAATTTTGACCTGTAGGTTGTTGAAACCTACTCCAGCCTTTGGGTAAATTATGTCCTCCAGGACTATAATAAAAGGGTCACATGCCTAGGGTACAACAGAGAGGGGTGCTAGGCACATACTTCTTCTGCCTACCCCTAGAAGGACCAGGTACTGAAGGTCCTTCAGTAGAGGATTTCCCTTAGATTACCTGTTAAGGACTTCATGTCTGATTGGAGATTGACTTACCTTGTCAGAAGGCTTGAAAGGATTCCCTTGCCCACTTAACCCGCCACTGATGCTAAATCCAAGCCCTGGGTTTTTCTCTATTCTCACACAGTACTATGTAAGGAAGACAGAGAAACAACAAATTACATATTCAATACCGTCTTAAAGTGGACCTGTCACCCCAAAAAAATATTTTTATAACATTAGTCAAGCAAAATAAACATTAATTACACTTCACAAATTATTTTAATCTTGTTTTCTTCAGTCTGGGAATTCATAATTATAGCAAGCAGGCAGGAGCCATTTTGTGGACACTGTTATTAAAGCAAGCCTTGCATCATCTCAGAATCTTGTTTGTGCACCAGAATTGGGGACCCAAAGTCTATCCCCATGTCCTGGCTACACAATTAAGTAAAGTTAAGAGAACTGGGGGAATGTGT
>CM044437.1:74493963-74505105 GCA_024363595.1 Xenopus borealis
TATTACTGAACCCTCCCCCCCCCACGCCTAGTTTAAAATCTCCTCCAACCGTCTAGCCATGTTATGTTTGAATTGAAGTTAAAATTAATGGAACAGATGTATCTTGCGTATTTTTTTCAGAAAACTTGAATGTCAGGATTAACATGTCCAAATTGATGCCTGGACCTCTCCAATTCACTTATATTTGACTCGGTGGGTATTAGGTGGTGAATAATCGAATTTGAATTTTCCAAAGGGCCAGCATTTGATAAATCTCAAAATTTGAATTAAAACTTGAATCAAGGTTGGAAAATTCACAATTCAAATTTGAGAGTTTTGACCATAAAAAAAATTTGAATTGGAATTTGATTTAGATTTGACCCTTAATAAATCTGCCCTTAAATGTTAAATAAAACATACTGCACCAGGTTATACAACTTAAAGGATTTCTGACATTAAACTAATCCATAATCATATTATAGTTCATAATCATAATTAACATAATTAACATATATTTTTGCATAATGGAATAAAAATGTAATTCTACGTAACTTTTTTAAATTTCAGAGAATAACACTTGGATGGTTGCAATATTAATTAATTTCAGTCTATAATATACATATTGTTCATAAATCCTAGAAGTAGGCAATTTTATGAAAGAAAAAGCAGTAGCACTTGAAAAAAAAAATTTTATAAATATTTTCTAGGACTTTATTATTTGTTATTGCTTGTACACAGTGTATAATTTGTGCATATTTATAACAGCTCGCTCATGCAGTATTCCTGTTCTCCGTTTGCAGTCATGAATATTTGCTTAGCATAGTAAGGAAACTATGCATGTTGTTTCTCCCAACCAATATATATTTTAAGTTGTAAGAAGAAATTTAATTATTTGTAAACAATATTAGTGATTATTGCCCCTTCATTTAATATAAATACTGTATTTTTTTTATCTCTAAGATGCAAGATTTCCTACCTGCTCAGGGTATCCATCCATACTCCGTTGCCCTTTAGTCTGGATCAAACACCTTCCTGACTGAGGACCTCTCTGAGCAGAAGGGATTTGAATAGGAAGTGGTGACTGGTACTGTTGGATGGTGACTTTATTCATACCCCCTTCATAGTGTTGCTGCTCTCTGGATCTGTGCTGCAGGCTCTGGGATCCCATTAATGTCTGTATATGGCTACCTGCCTGTGGGTAATGTAACCCGTTAGGCAAAGCTTCAGGAAGCTGAAAAGAAGCAATTGTTACATCTTATAGGTTCGACTAGAAGAGAATCTCCTGAGGTTTGCCCCCTTATTTGTTATCTAGATATTAATCGACAGCTTCTTAAGGCATTCATAGATACCAAAAAAATGCTGGTTCCCTACCTTAATGCCACAAAGTAAGAGAAAATAACTAAGATATAGTTTATTTGTGCTATACACATAGTACTTGTGCTGTAGGAGAATGCATTGGTGGGAAATGTGTATTTTGTGAATAGATTTGATGCAAATTGCACTGCACAAGAACATGAAGGACATATATACAGTATACTGAGTACCCACATTATCTGGCTTTTTGCCTGCAGGGGAAATTAGACATTACTGAATTTGTGAACTGTGGGCTAGAACACCCAGAAGGGCTTGTGTATTTTAATGGCAAACTGTAAAAATCCTCCATTGCCATTTACACAATGACAATATGGATCATAATATGAATACAACATACAATACCCTGATGGATGTAATTTCACAAACCTATATAGATCTGCAGGCAAAAGTGGTTACAAGCAAAATGTTTACCATATCAGTATTAATGTACTTGTGGATTTGTTTTTAAAATAAATAGAAATGCTTTCCATCCTTCACACTTTTTGGCTAAGCATTTTTACTGTATGGAGATACCCCCGAAGCTTTCTATAAAGCTATTTTTACAAATGCCTGTAAAGTTTATAGCTTGTGGAAAATTCCCCACTGCATTCCCACAATGCACACCTCCAGCTGAGATCTTATTGTTTGGACCCTCTCTCATCTCACATGTAATTATCTGGCTTGTTCTCAGACAACAGAGAATAGTTTTATCACTGACATTGTCCTAGCTAAGAAATAATAAAGACTTATAATTCATGAATGTTATGAAAATGTTATAATGTAAACCCCAAGCTGTTAAAGAACTAAGAGTGAGAATTGCTTTCCATAGAAATACAGTCCAATTTAATCCTATTCTTTTTTCACCTGCTGTGCACTGTACAAGAATGGCATACTGGACATAACAGATTAGCCATTAGCCAGCCCTGCAAACCTTTAACACTTGAAGTAAAATATGAAGAGAAAACATGTCAATCACAGATTTCAAAAACCTTGAAGAATTCTATGCTCCATAAAGGTTTTTCTTTAATAAGATTATATAGATAGCAGTTCTTCAAGGACTAGCCTTAGCCCTACAGCTACATAACTAGTTAAGCCAGTCTTTGTAGTTACACTAACACATGAGCTCAAGAGCCTCAAGTCATCTTGTGACACCCGTTTCATACTTGTTTCACGTTTTTCATATCTGGGGTAGTAGTTGTGGGAAGTACTCTTATAAAAGCAAAAAAACTCTATGCACAACCCTCAGCTGCCTCCAGTGATGTCACAGACCAACAAAAATGAGCCTGAACTGAATTGATATGGCTAAGGTAAGACCTTACCTAATAACAAGATTGGGGTAAAATACATTGATCATATTATTGACAGTAACTTATGCCTGAACATCCCTGATCTTATTATGTGTAAAAAAAAATCTGAATAAAGTGTTAGAATAATTATGAAAGGAAAGGCAAGCCTATTTAGACTTTTCACTTTAACACGATTTGAATGTTCACAACAAGACACATTCTCTAAAGCAATAATACCTTTTTAGTGATATTTTCAGGTGGTACATCTCTTCGACCCAGCGGATAAGGGTTCCATTGACCCAACGACATGTCTTCCTGTCCATTGTCTAGAATGTTGCTTTGCTGTGATGGTGTCTAAGATATATAAATAGAACTAAATTAGAATAGCTCTTTTAATCTACTGAACAATTTTATTTATGATTTACATAGATAGTAACATAAATAGTGACAGTTTAACGTACCCCAAAATCTCCCTAAATTGTACTCAATCCTTCAAACCATAATATAATATATATACAATGTGGGTAATATGTGAGCCTTTTCTCACATGCTCCTCATATGTTTTATGTCTATGCCATTAACATTGTGATTGTTATATGCAAGGAAACACTTTTTTTGTATTGTTTACAGGACATTTCACATTGCATAGAAAGTAATAGTAACTTACAAATGTACCAAAATATGTTTATAGTAATATTTTAATTAGACAAATTGTTATCAATAAAAACCCCAAGATCCTTATCACTTAAGGAAACTCCCAACACACATTTAGGGGCAAATTTAGGAAATTCACGTTAAATGATCGCAGTTTGATCGAATTAGATCGAATATCGATCGTGTGAATTTTTCGTGAAACTGTATATTGAAATTTGGCCTCTTCGATCATCGAATATCGAATAGAACGAATAGATCGAATGATTGGATATTCGATAATTCGATCATTCGATGATTGAAGGAATCAACATTTTAAAGTAATTCGACTGCCTACTTCGCCAGATTGAACCTACCGAATTGCAATAGAAACCTATGGGAAGCTCCCCATAGGCTTCTGAGACTAAGTCCTGCTTGAATACCATTCGTACGATTGTAGCGTTTGATCGTTCGAATTGTACTAATTTTTTCGGAGGCTCGACGGAAATTTCTAATTTTTTTCGTCAAATTGAACGATCGGTATCTGATCGTACGACTTCATTGAGAAATCGAGCCTAAAACAATTCGATAAGCATTCGATGGTCGAATGCTTATCGAATTTCGAATTTGGTTGAGCAAATTTTCGGGAATAATAGTAAATTTGCCCCTTAGTGTATAACTTGCATTTATATTATTTTTATCAAAGTGCATAACCTTGCATTTATCAACATTTTCGAATATTTTTTCTGGCCACTTTGACCATTGAATTTAAAAAATTCGATCAAAACGAATAATTCGAATAAAAATCTATTCGATCATTCAATGGTTGAAGTACTTGCCATTTAAATTTGAATCCCTAGTTCGCCAGATTAAACCTACCAAGTTGCTGTATAACCATATGGAAAGCTCCCATAGGGTTTTTCCAGCATTTTGAGATCGAATAAAAAAAAAATGGTTAAAATCGTTCGATTCGATCGATTTTATCAAACAATTGAATTAAGTAATTTTGAGCTACTTCGACTATTGAATAGCCCAAAATTTGATTTAGAATTGAAAAAATTAGAATTTTGAAGTACTGTCTCTAAAAAAATTATAATTTGAAATATTTGCCACATTAAAGCTGCCAAATTGCCATTGTTGCCTATGGGGGACCTCCTGGGAGCTTTTCTGAAAAAATTTCTAAATCCTGAAAAGTTGTTTGAATTGTTCAATTTGAAGGATGCAATCAAATGATTTGAAAAGAATTGAATTTGATCGAAAATGGACCTATTTGATTGAAATAGGTCCATTTTCCATCGATAATGCCCCACCAAAAAAATTAGATGGTAGAATTTCAGATTTTTTTTTTTTATTCAAAATTCGACCAATAGTAAATCTGCCACTTAATGTAGTTTTATGAATAAACAATAAAAGCTAATAAATAAGCAAATTTAATATCTCTGGATTTTGTCGATACATGGTATATATGTATAAATAAACAGTGCAGAAGAGAAGTACCGCACTCACAGAATTTGCTGAATTAGTCTAGCAAAGACATATTTTCTGGAATGTGTCTGTCCCCAATAGGGACTTTCCTTTGGAGTCAAATAGTGCATCCAGACTCCTGACAAAGGTTCTTGTAAGGAAGTAAATTGAGCAAAATAAGTCTTTGGAAGAATAAACGAGCAAACCTTGTGAGTGGTGTTTCCCAGTTCGGCACCCAGGTAAATATGGCATACACATTACCTCTCTCTTTATTTGTGTGTGTGTTTATTTATTTATATATTGATTTATTGGAGCATGCTCTTGCAGCCATACACTCTCAGGAATTATAATATGAGTAAAAAGTACCCTGCAGTCATGCAGAACTATTTATGGGAATTAAAATGACATTTAACTGCAATTATTGCCACCTAAAGTCTTTAAAAGGCTTATTAGAAAACAAATAAATTAGGAGAGTAAGCATAAAAATGTTGTTGTGAACTTGTTTAATGCCGACCACCAGTACACAACATGTTTCGGGCTTCTTTGACCTTTATCAAGTGTCTTTAAAAGGCTTGTGATCATAGAGCACTAGAACCTATGGTTAGTGATGGGCGAATTTATTCGCCAGGGGCGAATTTGCGGCGAATTCCTGCGATTCACCACTGGCGAATAAATTCGCCAGCGAATCGGAAACAACGTGCCAAAGTTGATGCGACGCGCGTCAAAAGCGTCCCGCAACTCGTTTTCACCAATTTTTTTCGGCGAAGCGAATCTCGGGAGTTTCGCCCATCACTACCTATGGTATTTAAAATGGTTAGAAATACCACAAACAAATACGAGCATTCTAATTTACCAATATAGAATGTTCTGCTTTCTACTACAATTGGAAGACTTCAGGGATTCATTAAACTATTGTATATTGTTTCACAGTGAATGGTGCACTTTTAAATCTTTCCCACTGAGTAGGTTTTAGGACTCATTGTGGTTTCTGGATTTTCTACTTCTAATGACTAAATAGCATTAAACAAGTAAAATTTATAAGCATTTATATTTAAGAGTCTCATGTCAGATACAAATATGTATCCTTATCCATAATCCATGAGTATTCTTAATCATTAATTCAGTGAAGGCAGCGATGGTGTCTTAGATCTCAAGGAATTCTTTCTACTGTCAGCAATATACAGAGTATGAAATATGGAAGTAGCTCAAGACCTATGACAGTTTACCCAAATGTTGTCTGTGTGGGCCTGAATATCTTCTGTAGTATAGCCTTAAAATTTAAAACCCACAAATAAGCAAAAATAAAGCTTATTCTTAAAATGTGGGAATATTCTGATAAATGTTTGTTGCTGTATCAGTAGTTGGGTTTGGCATATATTTTCTTTCACCGGCAGGCGAAAGTTAATTTGATGGGTTTAAACGCACAAAATGTGTGTCCTTTTTACTATTTCAAGTTTCCCTTTCCTTTGCATTCAGTTTTAATACATTCAAATTACTAGTGGTAACAGATGCTTAGAAAAGTTATTTGAAGAGTAAATAAAAAGGTAATTTGTTGCTTAAAAGCATGCAAGGGAAGTATCAGGCAGTTTGACAAAATAAAATTTCACATTCAATATTATCATCAGATTAACATTCACTATTTACCCAGAAGCTTGATTTAAAAATATAGAAAAAAGGGAACTTTATATAAGCTAACAAAAATCTAGCCATAATATAAGGTTTTAAAATAATTTTTAACATTTGAGATTTCAATTATTAACACGCATGGCTATACATTATAACTATTTTTGGACAAAAATAAGAAATATAAAAATTATAAATGGTGAATGTTCAAGAGAGAACTGAATGGCAAATGATTCTCTAGGGAGGTCAGGCTGAGAAAAAGCATGTCAGTGACACGTGTGTGTGTGTGTGCAATAGTGCATGGAATAGCTGAAGATGACATTTGGCTGCATGGCCTTAATGTACAAAGTCTCATTCTATATGGTAGAACACCAAAACACAGAAAAACATGTGTTTTCCAGGAATAATGCACTTATTCAATTATTAAAGCTTAAGAAATTTGCCTGAAAGATTTTTCATACATAGCAAATTAAATTGATAGCTTAAGGCAATAAAGGAAGGAAACGAAATGCACAAAAACATTTTTGTTATTATGGTTAATCATATTTAACATTTTCTATACTGTGAACCTTAAACTTTTAGATCTAATTTTATTTAAACTTAAACCTAAACAATGAATTCTGCATTTATCAAAACTGCTCTATTTGCTTATTTTATTTTACATTTGTCAGTATTCTTTTGCATTTCATTCTGTCATCATTCTTCAAGTAATATCATTTTTCTAACTCCAAACAATGTATAATTTTGGAAAACTGGTAAGATAAGCTATGTGCTTATACAATATAATGTCCATCATTATGAGGGCTTACTCACACCTTCCCAGAATGCATCTCACACAAACATACATACACACAGAGTGCAAACAATCATAAGACTGGGTTAATACAGTGGAGATTAACGTCATAGAAAACAGAAGTCAAAATATTGGCACAACAGATCATTTTAGATCACACACATTAAGGACATCTCACTGTTCAAAATGAAAAAGGCAAAACATTTAATAGGTATATTTCAGGGACATAGACACCAAAGGACTTGTAAACATCTATAGCTAAAAATATATATGTATACATAACACTGTGAATAATATTATTGAAAGGGAACTGAAATTATCTAAAGAGACTCATTTACCGAAAACAGGGCATGGTGTAAAGTACAAAATAATTAGGTGCAAACGCATATGGGTATCCCCTGGAACCCTTAGAACTTGAGTGGCATGCTTCCAACCCAGTTAGGGAGTATGTATATGTGTTTTTTTTGGGGGGGGGGGGTTAAAGGGACTATGACTTAAGCAGGGCTGTTTTTCCTATGACAGTGCTTTACTCTGTGTTGCACAAAATATCCAGCTGCCACCTAAGGTTTTTAATTTTACACCTCTCAAAATGTTCCCTATAGCAGGAGCATATTAGTTTATCTTATCTTAACCCCACCAAGCCCACTGTCATGCACTATTGGCTAGTCTCAATAGACAAGTTACTGTCTAGAACTGACAGTAAAGTGTTAAAAATTAAAACTGGGTAAATAGATGACCTGTGCAAAATAAAAAATGTTTCTAATATAGTTAGCTTGCCAAAATGTATTTTAACAGAACCAAACTTTTTGCTTTTCAGCTCTCTAACTCTGAATTAGACAGTGACATAAAGGGGGCCATATGGGACATTACTGTTCAGTGAGTTTGCAATTGATCCTCAGCATTCAGCTCAGATTCAAAAGTAAACAATTATGACCCACATGACCCCCCCTCAAGTCACTGATTGGTCACTGCCTGGTTACCAATCAGTCCAAACCAAGAGAGCTAAAAATCAGGAAGTAGTGTTCTGGCTATTATGTCAGACATCCAGACACTCCAGCCTTTATACATTACATTTTTGCCTGACTAACTATACTGGAAACATTTTTTTATTTTGCACAAAGTTACCAAGTTTTTATTTTTATACTGAAAAATTCCTTTAAAGCTAACACAGTGTTGTACCTATAAATCAGTATAAATATTACATCAGTTTAGAGTGAGCTGGGACCCCCTGCAAAAAAATCTTCAAAGGCTCCCGGCGCACTCCCGCCCACTTACTGTCCTGCCAAGCCCACTTCCCGGCCACACTCCCCCAACTCCTGCCTGACTTGCATCCCCTTTCCTTGCCACAGTTAAGAGAGCAGCAAGGGAAGAGGGTTTTTTAATTAGCTATAGAGGAAGCAGACCCCTGTTCCCAGCCCCCCTGCGACAACAGGATCTGCTTCCTTTTTTTAGTTACACCACTGTATTACATAAACACTACTACTTAATTTAATCGAAGCACAGAGGTGTACTGCATGTTTCTTGGACAGCAGAAATACACCAATGGGGAAGCATAATGTTCCATTACCCTAATGATCAAAAAATTATGTAAATAATGTATAGGTTTATTATTATCTACAGAATTGTCCATATGCCTGTGATTTTGTCATTTTAGAATAATAAAACGCCTGTAAAAAATATGAAGGTACATTCTATTTTAATAAAAACATCTTTAACATTAACAATATTAATGACTTACATACTAGCTTTCCTAATAGAAGTCTTCACCTATCATTTATAGTTCAGTATTCATTCATTTATTATTGCCACAAAGAAGCGTTCATATGCAATCTCTCTGCAAAGCAGCTGCAATCTAAGTCCTTTTATAACTTGCACCATTGATACAGAAACAGGGATCCTCCTGGCCTTGTGTCTCTACTGATCATTCATCTAATGAATACTGAGACAGTAGGGACTTGCATGTGGGCACCCATGGGTCACACATGCTGTCTCTTACATGACATGAAGACATTTTTGGATCTGAGAGAGAGGCTGGCACCAATATGGAGGAGCAAGGTACATTGTGGACAGAACACGACCCTGTGTTTTGAACTTTGCCGCTTGTCACTGTTTAGTAAAGGAGTCATATAATCTTAATCCCAAGCATATAAACCACATAAAAATACAATCAAACACGTATTTATAGCTGGATAAAACATATTATGGGACAGATTTATCAAAGGGCTTTTTTATCACCAGTGGGAAAAATAAATGAATAAATAATAGATACATTTTCAATGTAATTTTGGATGAATTACCCATAGACTTTCACTGCATGAAGCATTACTGGAACTTGAAAATTTTTTCAAGACTTTTCATCTTGGCCTTCTAATAGGATATGTAGCAGACTACAAGATTTTTCAATTGGGCAACATTGGTAAAAACATTTGGGCTCAATATCCCTGTGGTGAAATTGGTGGAAATCTTTTGACTTTTGTGAAAAGTCATGAAAATGTTTTCAGAAAAAAGGGGCTGCAGACAAACATGCTACATTTAAACAGTAAATACTATTCTGCTTTTCATGGATCTGCCATTACGCCTTCCTTAAAATGTGTTAAATTGCCCAATACTAACTCAAAAGGTAAAACTGTCATTACACATAAGGGGCATGTAAGATTTTGTTGTATTAATTTATGTTTATTTATGAACAGACCCACTGTGAGAAGAGATGATCAATGGTTTGGCTGTGCTATTGGAGGATAACAATCCATATTGTATGGCAGATGCATGTAAAATGCCCATGTATAAACTAAGTATTAATGCCATTACAAACATTAGTAGGAAGAGCTCCTAGCACAATTTAATATGGTAATTGTTTATGTAGAAATTAAGTTATAATCCAGCTATATAATAATATCAAATATATTTGTCACATATAAATATAGAAATCCTTGGTTCTCCAAATACTGATGATGTAAAATGGCTGTAATAAATTTAGCATAGTTAAAAGCTACACACATTTTACAAGAGATATAACAAGAGGGAATACATAGAACAAAGGCACATTTTTGCTTTATCCCAGAGTTCTAGCCACATACTTACATTCGGGAGAGGTATGTCTTGATAGTAAGGTCTAGGCTGCATGGTTAAAGTCATGCTTTTGCCAGCATGCATTGCTGGGAAACTTCCTGAGTGCAGCATGCCAAGATTAATAGTGTTGTGCTTATAAGCAGCATTCTGAATGAAGGAAATAATGGGGTGACAAGGTATGAACACACATGCTAAGCTTACATGAAAAAATAAAGGAAAAGAAAAGAAAAAAACAACACCAACAAGGCTTAATCCACATAGTTTGGTAATGTTGAAACACACTCTGGGCCTCACATAAGCATACAATGCTCATTATACAGAAATATGTATTACAAAAGACTTAAACACTTACAGGACTCACATGGAGAGATCCATTCTGTTTAATGGCCTAGAAAATCATGATGTTCTTTTTAGTATTTGCCTTGATTTATATGTTAATAATCTGTTATTGCCAGACTGAAAATGACAGACAGAACTTTTAAATACAGGATACTAGCAGCTCAAGCTGTTCTTCCTTACTTTGGTTAAAATGCATAATAATAATCTGTCACATAAAATTCCCGGTAGATTAATTTGTTGATAAGTATTAAATATCGAACAGATCCCATTGGGATAATTATTTCTGTATTTCATCAGTATTTACTTTATATTTATAAAGTAGTGGGTTGGATTTCTTTTATACTTGAATACTCACCACCAAAACATTTGCAACACTGGTTGTGTAGAAAATACCTGATGTGAGAGCTACCTTAGAATAATTAGTGGTGAAAAGGGATGTAAACCCAAAAAATAATTAATGTAAACGCACTCAAAATATTCTTTGAAGTATGTTCATTTTCTGTCTGTGGTGTTTTTGCAATCCTAGCAGTTAAGACCCCATATATATTAAAGGAAAACTATACCCCTCAAACAATGTAGGTCTCTATAAAAAAAGATATTGCATAA
>CM044437.1:74506219-74528840 GCA_024363595.1 Xenopus borealis
TTTAAAAAAAAAAAAAAAACAGTACCTCCAACCGGAATGCGGGCTCTATCAGCCCGCACATTTGGTTGGGGGTAATTGTTTTTGACGATAGGTGCCCTTTAAATATATATTCCAGTTTGATAAGATTCTTTAATATGCCACTGAATTTGAAATAAACTGTCTGTTGCTCGAGGATTCATTTTGGGGGTATAGTTTTACTTTAATAGGTGTAATGTTTGCACAACACCAGCAACATAACTAATAACAACTAATAATCTGTTACATGATTTATATAATATGTATTCTTAAAAAGATGATCTGTAAAAGTTCAGTATTGAAATACTTAAATAGTAAAAACAGTATAGGCTACAATAACACAAATCTTCCTCCAGCTACATTGTCTTGTTATCACTCACTATAGGGAACAACAGAAAGGCACAGAGCTTATATTGTTATAAATCTTAAATTCAGTCTACGTAGTATTTTAAAAATTATTTGCTGTAAGCACATCCAATGTATTTGTTGCATAAACGTATTCAATGTACCATGAATTATTACTAAGAAGATGGAGCTGTTATTTCTGTTTAATCCCTAAAATCATTTTAATCCTGTAAAAAATGTGTGAAATTGAATAGTTCTGTTTTTCTGTCTCTGATTCTTTTGAGTATTCAAATGAGTTTTATTGTCTTCCAGTGGTAAGACTAATATATTTGCAGTATGCATCCTTTGACAGGTCATATGACAAAATAATATATATATGTGATAATGCTACAAGTACATAATAACTTCTGGTAAATTATTATTGTAACAAAGCTGCAGAATTTTTAAGGCAAACTGTGGTCAGCTTAGTCTCAGCACATATGTGAAGATATTACTAAATCTCCGGAGGTATGGCATTAAAATGAATTCTTATGTTTTGCATGTGCTATTAAATAACTGGAGCAGCAGTAAAAATCTACAGCTGATATTTTTCTAATGCACACAATGAAAATATATATATAATTTTTTTACAGAATATCCAGCGTTTAGTTACTGATAAATAGTTGTTAATCACCAAAATATTAGTTCTATGCCAATCATAGGAACGACAATAGGTAAAGTAATGCTAGTAATCTTTCATGGGTTTTGGGCACAACCTGCTATATCATAAAGTACTGTGGTCCAAAATGGTTCTAATTGAAATACTTGTAGACACCATTGCAGAAGCATCTGCTAAGCCTGAACATAAAGCAGTTGATTTACAGACCACAACTAAAGAACCCAGCCTGGACACTGCAGAGTATCGCAAAAGTCTATGCCTCACTAGCTTCTTTATCTGTCCAACATGATGTTATTTGCATATTTTCAGTATCTTAATTTTGTATATGACATACATTTAATTGTGGTAACTATAGTTCTAATAATAGTTATACCAAGAGATGTTTAACATACCCTGTCTAACCTTCTAGCTTCTATATGTCTAAGGAGCTGTTGTCGCCAGTCTGCAGGCATCTTATTGCAGCTTTCTTCTATTTTTCCGGCATTTTGCCTTGACTTCATATCACTGTTTTCAAATGATTTATCACCATAGTTAACCAAATTATAATCAGAAGGAATCTTTTCAAGCAGAGCTGCCATTGTGGGCCTTGCAGAGACAGGTCTTGTTTGAGTGGTTCCATAGGTCTCTGTACTGTAGCTTCTTGCAGATAATGGCCTTCTTTGTGTAAGGGTTTTAACTTGATAACTACTACTTTGAGTTTTCATTTCTGGGTATAAGCCATGATCATCTTCATACCTTCCATTCCTTTTCAAAAACTGGGATTCAGCAACTGACATGCTATTTTGACGGTCCATAGCGCCTAGAAAAGGAGGCCTGCCATATCTGTCGGTCTGTGGAGGTTCATGCGGCTCACTGACTCTCCTATACATTGCCATTTCGGTGGCACTTGCTAAGGAATCTGCTCTTTTCAAAAACCCTGGCCTTGACCCTTGACTTGTAAATTGGGGTGGAACTGAATCTTCATTTACTGATGGCTGAGAAAAAGAAAAGATCTGCTCCATGGGTGGATAACCTCGATAGCCCCTTGGGCTGATCAAATCCTTTGCAATTGTTTTTGTCTGTGCAGCATATTCTTGATTGTATGAAAAAGGTGGAGGTACTCTTTTTTCTGGCTTTACCTCTACTGCTCCTTGAGGGTTAAAACTTTGGTCAAACTGATAAACTTTTTTAGTTATATGTTTTGGCTGATGCCCCCTGCTGCTTCCGTAGCCAAGCAATTCATCATCAAGCATTGGTACTGACTGACTGCGTGACATACTATGCTCCTGCACCATCCCTAAGTTTTGTCTTTCATGACTTCCTTGCATGATATTTCTTGGGTCATAATTTTGCAGTGGTATGTTATACACTTTCATCGCACCTATGTCTATTTCATCTATGCTTTGTGACTTTTTAAACCGACCAGTCTTCAAATCCTTCATTAATGGTGAAAGCCTCTCAGTACTTTTGCTCACTGACACAGAGTTTTTGGCAGACTCTGGACGACAATGATTATGTGAAAATACATTCCCCATACTCCTACTGGTACTTGAATCATGAAACTCCCAGGCTGCCCCTGATGAAAATTTGCTTGGGGTTTCAAGAGACTGCTGTTTATGTTCTTTCCTTTCTGGCAATGGACTACTGACAGGGGTGCTTTCTAGCTTAGAAGGAAAAGCAGTCCTGTCTTCAAAAGGACTTGGAGTTCTAGTCCAGTTCTGCCAAGGATTGCTGGAGGGCACATCTGATTCTTGGGAATTTCTTTGTGCAGACTGCTCCAGTTCCAAAGGAATGCCCACTATTCTGTCTTGTCTAATTAATGGCCTGCGTCCATGGGCAGATGTGCTTCTTGATTTTGCATTTAGCATTGGATTACTGCTTGGATTTTCTACTGTATTTTCTTCTGCAACAAAACCAGTGTTATCATAGTGTGAGCTATCATTCCAGTTCTCAGTAAATGAGTCATTGAGAGCTTGTCTATCATTTCGCTGTTGTAAATTCCCAACCGGAGCAGGCTCTCGCTGACTCAGTAATGGCTTCGTTTCAAGTGGCTGAGGGAATGACTGGGTAAGTCTAAAAGAAAAATTTATATAAATAAAACTCTTTAAGAACAATTTAATCAGTAGAACAACAATTCATATTTAATGTAATAATTATAGATACATCCAATAAACTGGAGAATCCATGATTCAGTGGGGGGGGGGGGTGTTTTAAGAATCTACCAATCCAAGGGCCTGTGCTGCCTTATTTAGCATCATTGTATTCATGATGAGTGGGCTGAGAAAGGCATGTAAGATGATTAAATGAGGGCTAAGGGGCCTTAGAGCTCTAGCACTTGCCATTGAGGCATTAAGTAAATGACCCCTCATTTTTTTATTATAGATGGTTAGATTCTTGTAACCAAGAGAGGTTTTGATATTTTTGACAATTATTGAATTGAGTTTTTTTAGCAAGCTTTTTGTGGATAATCTGGATTTTCTATGACTTCTGTGTATTCTTAGTTAAAATATGTTAAATGAGTTTTTTTCTGAAATAATATTATCAACATTAAAATAAGCTCCTGTTTTGCATATTAGTTAATATGGCATTTTTAATAAATAGATTTTTCTGTAATTGCTTGATTTTCTTAAAGTAAACTCACCTGTTACCCCACAAAGAACTATTTACTGCTTCCTTAGCTGTAATCTGCACTTTGACCCGAGCATTAGATGATCCTGAAGATGCTTGTGAAGGGGAGTAGTCTGAGTAAGTGCCCGAAGAAACGCTATTATGATGATGTTTATCAATTTCTGACTCATCAGTAGATTCTGTGAAAAGTAAATGATAACTGAGTTTTTGGTCAAGGGTATTCTATGAACATATAAGAAAATGTTGTATTGACTGGAATGAAAATGACTCAATATATTTTCATTTCCCATTTGGCCTACTTAATGCACTTTGTGCGCTGAATTTTCACACAGGCAACCAGTTTATATAGTGAATAATGTACCCCTTGATTGAAAAATATATGATATTATGTCACCTTCATTCACATTCATTATTCATTAAATGGCTGAAATGATCCAAAATTGTTATAACAGTACTGCCTGCAAATGTGATGGTCATTTTTGCTTAAAAAGGGTTTTATACATGCTTGAAACCTGGTCTAAGCTAAGCCCAAGTGGGCTAAAAAAGGCACAGGGACTAGTTATGGCCCCCAGAAGATTTTGTATGCCCCCCCCCAGATGCCTCAAAAGCTCTCCTGGGGTTTTTGGATGGCATCATCATTTGGACAGCAATTTTCTACAGCCCCATCTAAACAGAGTTTTAAATCTAAACATTTAAACAATAAGAGTTATTCAACCTTACTGTTAAATAAAAAAGGTCAATAGATGATTTAGCAGCAGTGCTTACAAAAGGCATTATGAATAAAAAGAAATAATGCATGAGAAATATGCTAAACATACATTTAGGAAAATGAAGCACAGATGCAGGTTCCCTAAATTATGTGATGACCTTCATTCTTGCTGCAATTGCACAATAATACATTATAATAATTATTTTCATTACAATCAAAAGACATCGCTTGGTTTAAAAAATTATGTATAATTTACAATAGTGCCACCTTTATTTAATTTTTATTATTAATATAGTCTAGATGTTCAGAAAAAGTATTACTGTGAGGTTTACCCTGTCGGTCTAGTGGGGGTGCGACAGGGACCCCTGCCACGTCCTTCTCCCTGGGCACCGATGCATGTTCTGAAAGACTAGCCGTGCCGCTCACTTCCGTGTCTGAGCGGTGGCGCGGAAGACATCATTGCTCTTTGTTGTGGATGACGTCATCACGCTTTGGCATGAATATTTAAAGGCTCCGGTACCCTTTGTTCATTGCCCAACGTTAGGTCTATTTCATAGTTCCTGAGTGTGTTTGTACTCCTGATCAGTTACTGACCCTGCTTGTCCCTGATTACATTTAGTTTGCTGCCTGTCCTGAACATTGCCTTGTTTTCAACTACTCTCTTGGATCCTTTTATGTACCGCAATTTTGGTGCCTGTGTCCCCGACCATTCTTACATCTCCTGAATCTGTACCGCATTGTCTGATGATTACCCAGCCTGGCATTTGACTGTGCTTCTTGTTTCCCGTTCTACAACCCCACGATTGGTTCCCTTGTTTGCTCAGAACTCTTTCCTTGGGTCTCTCACATTAAGACCTGGCAGCATCCGAGTAGCAGAGGGCTAGTCCGCGAAGACAGCTAGTCTCCATGTCCGCTAGTCTCCATGTCTGCTCCAGCCTTGTCAGGCAGAATTCCAGTCTGCAACATTCAATAACCCTATGGTTCTCCCGTTCCCAGAGAAGTTCACTGGTGACTGGGAGGCTTGTAAGCACCACTTCAGTTTCCTTACCCACTCCTTCCCTACTACGAAGTTACGTGTAAATATTGTGATAACCTTGTTACAAGGGGATCCCCGGATGTGGGCCCGTAGTTTGTCCCCTAGTGATCCAGACTGTCTCTCTTTGTATGCCTTCTTTAAATTGATGGCCATCATTTACCATGATCCCGACTGCTCTGCCAATGCAGCCATACATAACCTCAGGCAAGGCAAGGGGGCAAGGCCGAGGATTATTGTTCGCACTTCTGCCACTGGGAGGTAGAGACGGCTGTAATGATATAACCTTGAGGAGTTAGTTCAGGGTGGGATTGGCTGTGGCTATGAAGGATAGCCTTGTTAATTTTCCAACCTAGTCTTCCCTCGACTCATTTGGCTCTCCAGATAGATAGGAGGCACAGGGAGAGAGATATAGAATTATCCCCTACCCTTACTCTCCGAACGCTTTGACTGACTTAAAGGCATTACCATTTTTTCTAAGCATGGGGCACCCTTCCCTTAAGGGGCACCTTAAGGGAAGGGGATGAGTGGAAGATGGCATTTAATACTTGCAATGGACATTAAGAATACTTTGTAATGCCATTTGGCTTATGTAATATCCCGGCTGTCCTCTAGGAACTCGTAAACGATATATTTCGTGATCTTCTGGGTTGGTATGTTGTCGTATACCTTGATGATATCTTGATATTCTGTTCTAATCCTTCTGATCATTGTGTCCATGTCCTCAAGAGGTTATGTAGGCCAAGGCAGAACCAGTTTTATGCTAAACTTTAAAAATTTGTGTTTGAGGTTCCTTCTGTACACTTTTTGGGCTACATTCTGTTTGAGAAGGGGTAAGAGATGGAGCCAGCCAAAGTCCAGTCCATCTTAGATTGTCCTTACCTGTCATTCAAAGGTTTTTTGGATTTGCCAACTACTAAAGGTAGTTTATTAAAAATTTCTCCTTGTTAGTAGCTCCCTCCTTACAAAAAAGGAGGCTGATCCTAGTATGTGGCCTGATGAGGCATTGAAGGCCTTTGAACTGTTGGTCCCAGTATTTCAGCATCCAAACATTATGCTACCTTTGTTGGTGGAGGTGGATGCTTCTGAGATGCAGGGGCAGCTTTGTCCCAGTGACATCCAATTTCTATTAAAGTCCATCCCTGTGCTTTAATTAAAAAAAAAAAAAAACTCTGCTGCCGAGATGCACTACAATATTGGGAATAGGGAATTTCTGGTCATTAGGTATGCCTTTGAGGAAGGGATGCATCTTCTAGAGGGTTCTAGGTATGTGGTTACATTTTTACAGATCACAAAAATCTTTTATATAGTGCCACCAAAGCGCTGAAACTCCAAACAAGCCAGATCTGCGTTTTTTTATACCTGTTTTAATTTCATATAACATATGGAAACTCACGGCTCCAAGGTAGCTGGGCATCCAGGCCGCAGTAAATCCTATTCCCTTCTGTTTTGCTCGTTGTGGTGGCCAAATTTGAGACAGGAGGTTGGTAAATATATTGAGTTGTGCTCAGTTTGCCAACGTTCCATTGGATGGATTTTATTTTGAAGTTATCTCCCTCCAGAGAGAATACAGCCATGTGGGTGGTAGTGGATCGTTTTAGTGACTTCCCACCCTCCCCTCTGCCAAGTATCTTGCTGGTCTCTATCTATCCAATATATTTAAGTCTCATGGGGCCCCTGTTAACATTGTTTCTGAGAAGGGTTCAATTAGTGTCTAATTAGTGGGGACTGATTTGTCCTCGTCTGCATTTCACCCACAGACCAACGACCAGACAGAAAGAACAAATCAATCCACGCAACACCTCAGGTTTTAGCAGTGCCACAGATGACATCATCGTGCTTTGGCGTGACATTTGAATATTTAAAGACACAGGTGCCTTTTGTTCATTGCCCAACATTAGACCTATTTCATAGTTCCTTGGTGTGTTTTCTCTGTACTCCTGATGTGTAACTGACCCTGCCTGTCTCTGATTACGTCTAGTTTGCTGTCTGTCCTGATCATTGCCTTGTTTTTGACTACTCTCTTGGATCCTGTTGTGTACTGCGATTTTGGTGTGTTTGGCCAGTGAACTTGACCATTCCCACATCTGCTTTATCTGGCTTGTTTGCCATTCTTCAAGCCCATGCTTGATTCCCTTGCTTGCTCAGAATTCTCTCCTTGGGCCTCACATGTTAAGACCTGGCAGCATTCGAGTAGTAGAGGGTTAGTCTCAAAGCCAAAGATGGCCGTTATAGGCAAAGGGGTGAGCTGCGACCAGTCTTTGAAGTCTGTTCTGAGTTTGGGAAACCCTGTGTTACAATTACAGATTAGAAATTCACATGCAGACATAAAAAATTTTTTTTTCTCAGATTACCTTTTTTATCTTTTCCCAACAATACCAGCTTGGGTGGGTATAAAGGAGTCTCAATTAAGGACGGACGAAGCTCTGCTATTCTCATCTCATTTGGACGATGCCCAAAAGCTTCCTGCTGGATTACATTTATATTAATAGCACTTTCGGTAGCTAACATTACCCAATAGCTAGCATATCCTGTCATAAAATAAAATTACTGACTGTTTTAGTCACTCCAATTAGTTGCTCTAATTGAATGGTCTACAGGATTTTGCTCTCATGAGTAAATCATTTGCAATCATTTTAACAATACAGTACGTACTTTGGTTCTAAAATAAACAGCATAGACATGAATACATTTATATCCAGGATGTGCTATTAATACATTACAGAGGATGTCACTGCCAAACATTTTAATGTGGAATAATTCAATACAACAAAATAATACAAGTATCAGAAGAAAACAGTAGGTGCTATCATTTTCTGGCATTATCTGTAGGTTCTCATAACTATATCATACAGATTCAATATTGGCTTGCCACCTTTTGAGAATGCCAAAATATGTAACAAGTCTATCCAGAAGCCTGTTATCCAAAAAGCTCTGAATTACTGGAAGGCCATGTCCAAGACTCCATTTAAATCAGACAATTTAAATTTTTTTATATGATTTTTTTTCTCTGTAATAATAAAACAGTACTTTGTACCTGGTCCCATCTAAGATATAACTAATTTCTTCTTGAGGTAAAACAAACCTATTGGGTTTAATTAATATTTAAATGATTCTGCAGCAGAATAAAGGTTTGATGATCCAAATAAGATCTGGAAAAAGCTAGGTCCCAAGCATTCTGGGTAGAGGTATCATACCTGTACTATAAAGAGACATAAAAGTATCTGCTGACCTGTTTTAACCAATACATTGCTTAGTTAGTAGAGAACTGCACTGACATCTAATCTCAAGTTTTTGATAGACTTCAATTGAATACAGCAAAAAAAAAAAAAAAGTATTTCAACAACACACAACTTTCTACTAATATACATCTCAGAAAACAAATTTACAGCATCCTCCCTCTTCCTTCTCACAAAAGCCTTTCACCTCAATGCCCCCAAATGTGGATCAAAGTTGAAAAATTTTGCCACTGTGGGAAAATGTAAGGGGCAGAGATGAATGCAACGTTTACATTCCTTGAAAGTGAAAAAAGGCCATCAGAATCTGTGATTATAAAATAAGCCCAACTGGGTGGATACATAAACAGAACTATATTCATTGCAACTATGTTTTTAAGAATGAACTAACAATAAAGATTTTAACAGAATCAATGCACTTGAAGAATTAAAACAATAACAATGTTTGATAAAATAGCTGTGGCAAGCCCTGGTTCATATATATACCTCTGGTCTCTCTGAATGTTCCTCTTTTTCCTTCCTTTTTGGGACATCCACAGAAAAGCTACGGATATTGCCTGAGTCCAATATTTGGCTTTTTTGGAACTCCTTATGTTCCCGATTTGACACCTAAAATTCCAGAACATATGAGTTTAGACCCACCTTCTTTTTATTTCCTTTATACAAACCAGATGCAAATCAGATGTAGAAAAGCCTAAAATTTGTTGTTTTTCGCCACAAATTCTCAAATTTTAAACACCACCATACACTAGTGATGGGCGAATCGGCGGTGCTTCGGTTCTCCGAACTTTTCACAAATTTCTAGAGAAATTTGTGAAACGGCGAAAAATTAGCAAAACGCCACCTTGTCTCGTTGTGGAAGCATGTGTCCGTTTTTGGACGCCGGCGGCCAAGACGTTTTGCCCATTTATTCGCCTGCGGTGAAACGCGGGAATTCACAGCGAATTTGCCGCATGCAAATAAATTCGCCCATCTCTACCATACACAGCTCTTCTTCTCTTCTTTGCAACTTTTTAGACACCTACATTTAAGGTTTGTAGAAAAGAAGTCCTTGGTGCTTAGCCATGTAAGTAAACAATCTCACAAGTTCGTATGTAGGGTCTGGGTGCACATGCCCAGACCTCTCATCTTTCTTCATCAACTGTTATACAGATCTATAATGTTATGGTGCATTTGTAATAAGATAACATTAAATATTTAACTATCCTGAAATGTCAGAGAAATCAAAATATATAAAAGTCACGTACAAAAATGCAGTAATGAGCATTTCCAGGCAATAAATGTCTACCAGCAGACATACAGCAATTCTAATCCTTTTCAATGGAAAGTGATTTATGGGCATTTTGTTGCCACCTGTGACACACCAGCAACAAAACAGTATGCCATTGCCCTAACGCCTGTAAATCATGTTAACTTACCAGTGTTAAACTAGCCTGATGAAACCTGGTTAAGACGGTTGTCTGCTACTGACCTGGGCTTGCCAGGTCCATAACTTTATAAAGGTGTAAATGAAGTAAAGCTAAACATCTTGCTTTTTTTGCTTCATTTTTATTTGACATTGAAGAAATTTAATTTCTAAAAAAAAATTTACAACTATAAATTAATTAAAACTTTGACAGTATTGGCTGGCTTCAGGTGCTAATAAGCATATCCCTGCTGTCTCATTGCCAACAAGATTAATATTAAATTAGTGAACAAGACAGAAAGCATGTACAGTACTTCTTGAAGCCATGCTGCTCTGACTTCCTACTCAGGGTAGTGGTGGAGAGATTTGCCTATCTGATCAGTGGGCAAATGCATTGTGTACTTTCAATTAGACAGGAAATAAAAAATCAGTTGCAGTTAATCTTTGCCATGCATATAATCCCTGCACATGCCACACTACTGATTGGCTGGGCTGTGCATAACATGGAGATTGGTAAAGATGTCCACAGCAGGGATGTCTCTGACACAGAATTTGATAAAACAGTAAATAGCTCATGGGATATTTGAATATCATAGAGATTTGATGTGTTTTGTGTATAAAGTGTAAAATCACCTCAGACTTCATGTCCTTTGTTGACACTGGCCATTTATGCTCATATTTTTCCTTGAGATTTTGTTCAGCACTTGGCGTTGGTATGGAATTTTCCAACGACGAGCCAAGGCTTCCTTTGACGACCAAGTTTTGCACTGATTTGACCATATTCTTTAAATCTTCAGGATATGGTGTTGGGTAGCGTTTAAGGTTAATTTCAACCTATATTAAGACAATAAAAAATGTATAGTGATACCAATAAAATATAATGCTGACTTCATGCAAGCTGTATATCTGCAATAAGACTTTATAAGAAGATTTTTTGGTGTATAATTCTACTCTACCAAACATTCCTAAAGCTTTAGCTTCCTTCTTTAAGGTCATTTCCCACATCTTATTTACACAGTGAACGTAATAAAATATATATTTTGTTAATGGGAAAAGTTTTCTGCTCTCTGAAAACCCCACACCAATTTTCTCCACCTTTAAGTCACTGCTGTCCCCTTCCCCACCTATGTCATGTTCTTCAGTCGCTGCTTAAGATATTGCTGAACACTTCAAAAGCAAATTTGACATTTCATAAATGACAACATGCAACCAAACCATCCTAGCCCTTCTAACCCATCCCTTCCCTTCCCACTGCCCAGTCTTTTCTGTGCCCCTTCTCCCCTGTGACTACAGAGGAAATCTCAGAAATTTATGATTTATGATTACTTGCCTACTCAATCCCATTCCATACAAATTTCTCCGCAATCACAATAGCTAGTGCTTCTGTGCTTTGTGGCAACCCCATGCTAAAATTATGCAGCCATTTTCTCTGCATTAATGGATCATTCAGTGATAAAACAACATCACTATCAGCATCACTGTCAACCTAAAGAATTATTTGCTAACTTCACATAGTAGTTGATGTCAATGGATGGATAACTGAATGAACTTTCTAATTTGAATTGGTCCCTTATGTAAATCTCCCTACTTTGCTCACAAACTGTAAGATTCACAGTACCAGTTCACACCACCTACATAATTCTTTCATACTGAATCCAAACACTGTATTTGAACAAGTTCTGACAACACAGTGCTTATTTAGTCTGTTTCTTTTAACAAAATTAAATAAAATATATTGACCTATAATGTACAGGTCAGATTTAATTGAGCATTTTTAAATATAATGTAATTGATTTTAACTTAAAGATTTGCCCACACAACTGATGGAAAGGGAACCCTGCAGGCTATATTTTCCTCCAGCAGACCAAAGCCTGTAGTGTACAGTTCACTTTAACCTGCTCTAATTTAATCAAACTGGTTTATGGACTTGTAAAAAACTGTTTTATGAATAATGTGTTTAAAACATCATATTTTTGAGTGAGCTGCACCATTTTCTGAAATAAATCATTTCTCCCTTGATTGTAAAAGCAGCTCCCTGACATTTTAATGATCTATTAGAAAATGTGTTTCAAACAGGGTATGTAGAGCAGTATAAGCTCATCATAAATGAACAAAGATAATAGACTATACAGATGGAATGTGTATCTTTTGACATAACACAGCTCTCCTGGTCAGGTACACTTTTATGAACATGCAGTAATCTATTTGTATAGCAAAACAATTTCTAATCTATGTGGATACTGTTCATATCACTGAATTCTCAAGGTCCACAAAATATGTTGTGATTAAACACTGTTTATTCTGTAAAACGCTCATGCTTTGGCTGTTTACAAAAACAAGCACTGTGCTTAATATTAATATACTTATGCTTAATATAGTCCTGTTATGTGCTACTTGTGCACTTTCATATGGCTTTTATAATAATTATATTGTTGAACACTAAACCTAATAAAATATTGTGTGTGTGTGGGTAGCCAGCTGTGTGTGTGTGTTTGTGTGTGTGTATATATAAGAACCTTTACCCACTAAAAAGGCAAAGGGGATTATTAGCAATATTATCAAGAGAACCAATTTCAAGACTGACTACTGCAGGGGGTCAAGAAATTAGGGACCAAGAACAGATTCTATCCCAATTTGTGGACTTTTATACCAACCTATATAGCTCTAAATCACAACGCCCCTCAGAATCTCTTCTTCAATACCTAGATAATATCCGGCTTCCTAGATTAACAGCAGAAGAGGTTGAACCCCTTAACCAGCAAATCTTATTAGAAGAGGTCCTTGTAGCCATTGATGATTCACCAAGCGGGAAAGCCCCGGGTCCAGACGGGATCCCCACGGAGTGGTATAAGGCCTACAAAGATATAGTGGCACCTAAGCTCTGCTCCCTCTTTAATTCTATACCTCAAGGGGCCAAAATACCAGGAAGTTCAAAGGTAGCCAACATTGTCTTAATCCCCAAAGCAGGGAAACCCCCGGAGAAGTGCGAATCATACAGACCCATCTCCCTGCTAAATACGGATGTTAAGATCCTGGCCAAAATCCTTGCTACTAGGGTAAAAAAGGTGATAGAATACTTAATACACCCTGATCAGACAGGCTTCATGCCAAATAAGGCCACAGACATAAACATTAGGAGACTATACAATAACATCTGGGCCACACATGATGTTATAGGAGAGAGAGTGGTAGTCTCACTAGACACTGAAAAAGCATTCGACACAGTCGAATGGCCTTATTTGTGGGCTCTGTTGGAACGATACGGCCTGGGGAATAAATTCCTAACATGGGTAAAAGCCCTATATGATGCCCCGATGGCTCGTGTGCAAGTAAACTCAAAACTCTCGCAGGGGTTCCCATTGGCAAGGGGTACTAGACAGGGATGCCCAATGTCACCACTCTTATTTGCCTTAGCCATAGAACCTCTGGCGATCCTGATCCGCAATAACAGAGAAATAGAAGGGCTTAAGATACAGAGACTTGAGGAGAAGATCTCGCTATATGCGGACGACATGCTGGTGTACTTAGCAAATCCCAAAGAGGCTCTCACAGAATTATTGAGGGAAGTTACCAATTTTGGGGACTACTCTGGACTAAGAGTCAACTGGGCAAAATCAATTATATTTCCCATAGATGACAGTGGTACCAGAAATCCGCATCCTCAATTGCAGTGGGTATCCTCCTTTAAGTACCTGGGCATGATAATACACAAGGACCCATTAAAATTTACAGAACTGAACTTGGTCCCAATTCTCAACTCATTAAAACAAAAAGTACAACATTGGTCCAATCTCCCATTATCATTGCCTGGGCGCATCAACATCCTTAAGATGATATTTCTCCCCAGGTTTCTGTATGCTCTCCACAATGCACCAATCATACCACATAGGCAATGGTTTAAGGGGTTAGATGCTTGTATAAGGAACTTTGTGTGGGCAGGAGAGCGTCCGCATATAGCTATTCGGATGCTCCAAGCTCCGACCAATAAAGGAGGACTGGCTCTCCCAAACTTTCTATTATATTTCTATGCGAGCCAACTGGTGTACGCCGGATGGTGGCTCAACCCAGATCTAACTAATCAAGCTGTAATGTTAGAGGCAGCTATTATATCCTCATATGAAGCTTTAGCTAACAAGCTGCACAGAGGGCTTCCAGCAGTATATCAGGTGACACCTCCTATGAAGACCGTAATTCAGGTTTTCCAAAAAACAGTGATTGCTGCATATAATAAGAGGCACAGCTGGTCCAAATGGACCCCGTTATGGGGCAATAATGCACTTCCACACTTTAAAACTATCCCTAATGTAAGTGAGTGGGCAGCAGTAGGAATTAAACACCTACAAAATATAGTTGAGCCCAATGGTATTAAACAATTTGATCAATTGAAACAAGAATTTGGTCTAAACAATCATATGTTTTTTAGATTCATGCAAATAGGGCATGCCTACCGAGCCCAATTCTCTGAAGGAACCCCGATAGTTACGGAATCTACATTAGAATGCTATCTCCGCAGAACAATACTCCCTAAACCACTCAGTTGGTACTACACTATCCTGATACAGGAAAACTTTGATTCTATGAAACACATATGTAATAGATGGGCTCAAGACCTCCCCGGTCTGGACGAGGGAAACTGGAAAGATTTACTTGAACAAATACCCGGAAATAACATATCATGCAGAGACAGGT
Organism: Xenopus borealis; assembly: GCA_024363595.1. Lineage (NCBI taxonomy): Eukaryota > Metazoa > Chordata > Amphibia > Anura > Pipidae > Xenopus > Xenopus borealis. Next base: position 74,520,917 of record CM044437.1, read on the forward strand.
TCATAAGTATTAAATTTATTAATAAAGTATATCTAACACCGTATAGGCTGTCAAAAATGTATCAGGGGTATCCAGATGTATGTGCAAAGTGTAACATTGAACAGGGCAACTACATGCATGTGTTCTGGGAATGCCCTAAAGTGCAAGGGTTCTGCTCCGAAATACTTAGCTACCTAGACAACAAATTGGGGCTACCGAATATCAGGACTCCTGAGTACTGTCTTCTGGGGCACACAGAAGGAGTAAACCTTTCGACATGGGACAGATTATGTCTTCAGCAACTTCTTCATTTCGGGAAAAAGGCCATTCTTATGAACTGGAAAACTATGGACGCCCCAACCTTGGGCTATTGGAAAAAACTAATAAACGATGCGCTGCCAAAGCAAAAACTTACCTATATGGCGAGGGGAAATCCAGCCAAATTTGGTAAAGTGTGGAGCAGCTGGCTAGCTGACCAACAAACAGCAGCGATTCCCCCACTGTAATGGTAGATCAAATTGTGTGATCTGTATCTGATATGCAAATGTAATGTAATATGAACGGATAACCCATCCACATCTTTTATCTTTCCTACTTCTTTTTTCTAAACTCTCTCTTTTCTATTCCTCAGTTAAAATCAATAAATAAAATCTTTCAAAAAAAAAAGACAAAGGGGGATGTTAGCAGCATGGAATATGTTTTTATTGGGAAATTGTATGAAATTTCTTCAATGTCGAATAAAAATGAAGCACAGTACTATATCAATTCTTTCCACATGCAATCACTAATGACACACTCAACAGGCAGTTAGTATTCCCAGGCCACTGGGCCCCAGCATAATGCCCGGGCCTTTTTTCCTTCCAGGGATGCTGTACATTCTTTCAAACTTTTAGCAGAGCAGTCAGTCTTGCATTCAAGACACACTAAGCCCTAATTGACTTAGTCCCTCTTCAACTGCGTCCCTAACTGGGCAAAGTGCTGCCTGAACACTGGTCGCTCCCTACTTTTTCTTGAAGCCTCAGCTGCTTGACTGGCTATAACACAACTAACTCTCACAACTGCCAATGACCTTCAACAACTCTATCCTACTACTTTGTAACCTAACTAATCCTATCAACTACACCTCTGAGGTGGCCTCCTGGCATCAAGCACTATCCACTTCTCATTGGACAAGGAGGAAGTGGTAACAGATGAATTTGGTCATAAAATGGACAATTCATGTAACCACAAATGACCAACAGAATCCATGTAAATGAAAAACTGCTGCAATGGCACAAAGCCTAATACTATCAATCAGATCCTTGCAACTTTGGCACTAACCCCACTGCCATCCTTGCCAGGCTACCTGGCCCTAACTGCCTCTTACTTATACAGCAACCCTGCACTGGCTAACTCTGATTAAAAAAATCTTCTACCCCTAGTTAGACTGGCAGTAGGAGCCTACCTGCTCCAGGTATGCATCTACATTCACTCTTGAGTCTGAGAATGATCCAATGGACTGATCTGTATGGGCAGGGCAGGACATTACATTATTGTGGTGCTTTTTACAACTTCAGCCCTCATGAAACACCAATCATGGAGGTAAGTAGCTACAAATCCTTGGTTGGGGTAAGGGGTAGCTTTTGTACTGAAAACTCTTATAAAAGTTTTAGTTTTGAATTATGAATTAGTCCTGAAAGCTTCATTATATCCAGTGTCATTTACCTTTATTGTTGTTGTTTTACTGTTTTCTAATCTATAAATAAACAATTTCAACATCAACAATCATATCTATCTATCTATCTATCTTTTAAAATGTGCATCTAACTATATTACAAACTGATCAGAATAAAAAAGATAAATGAATTCAGCAGTGGCCCATGCTAAACACCCAGAGTATTTTAATGCTCAAAGCAACATTTATTTACTTTTATTAATGCAAACTAGGTATTGGGCTGACATTTGACAAAGTTAAAGCAAATGCAAATATATACAAAAATCACCTAAGTGTATGCAATTCACATCTTAAAATAACAATTATTACTAAATCATTTGCATTATCAAGTATGGGTAGAATAATAAAGTCTGCTGGCTAACACAGAGGCTCATATATAAATATTCAAGGCTCTTAATTGCTCTGTTATTTGTAGGAATACTTTAATGAACTGACATTGAAAAGTTGATGATATATGAGCACCCTGCACTATACATAGTAATTAATTGAATCATTACATTTAGCAAGAAAAATCAGCATAAGGTTCTTCCAAGAGATATTTACTCTACTGTAATTTAGAGAACCAACATAACCACTGAACTTTGGAAGTAACTTTCTGCATGAATTATTGTAGAGTTAGTAAATGTATTACAATGTCATCTGCTCAGCCTTGCTTTTGCTTTAAGTTGCTGGAATCTGTTACTGTGTTGCTTTTGCTTGTCCATTTGATCTCTATATAGGTCATATTTATCAAAGTGTATAAAATATTATGCCAAAAAAAGCAGCGTTAAAATGAAAGTTAGTGTAAAATAAACAGAATATTTCCAAAGCTCCACACATGAACGAAGACCATTTATCATAATCAAAGAAATTATTAATTACAAAAATTAACTAACACCCAAGGGTGATGGCATGTGGCATACTAAGTGCTTTTCTTGCTGCTACAGGTGTAGGTATGGGACCTGTTATCCCGAATGCTCAGGACTTGGGATATTGCAGAATAGGGATATTTCCAAAATCTGCATCCCTCTACCTTAAGCATTCTAAAAATAATAACTTAAACAAGAAATAAGCTCAATAGTATATTTTGCCTCCCATAGGGATTCATTACATATTAGTTCGGATCAATTACATGGTATTGTTTTATTATTACAGAGAAAAGAGAATTATTTAAAAATTGTAATTATTTGATTACAATTGAGTCTAGGGGATAGGGCCTTCCGATAATTGGAATATCGGGTTCTGGATATCGGGTTTCAGGATAACATATCCAATAACTGTAGTGGTGATCAAATGTCTAAGCTCATGGCAGGTCTACTCACTACAAAAGGGAAATTCCACTGGTAATGCTGAAGATGGTCACCAAAAATGCATTGATGCAGCTCAGACCTTTCAACCATTAATAATGGCTGAAAGGAGATGCTAACTAGTTCTAGTGTTTACATAATCAATTAGTGAAAAGTGAAACAGTAATTGGTTTTATATTTGAAACCAGTATCAGAAAAAGCTTATACTATCACTGTACAAGCTGCACTATTAAAAGGGTGATATTTTCAGTCATACTATTTTATAAAATCTACAACCTTCAACACAGGTATTCTCAGCCCAGCACTCTCTCTCTTCAGATTACTTTCCCCTCTTGAAATACCATGAGAGCATGTAACAACCATTCTTTACTTACTTGACCCCCAATCAATTCCATCCAATTTCTCTCTGACAAAAACAATTCCTTTATGACAATAACCTACTTTAACACATCAGTCTTGGAGCCGAAGCAGCGATGCAACAGAAACTACACTTGTTACAATTTCTATTGACCTTAATCCTTCGCTTATTTTGACAAAGCTGACACTGCACATTGCATCCCTCCACAATATCTATTTTACTGAAAATTCACTCTCTACACTGCATATTTTTTCTGTTGCTTCTCATTAATTAATTATTTTATAGGCAAAGTAAATCCTCAGATAAAATTATATGTTCATAAATTTCTTCCTTAAGCAAGTAATTGACTTTAATTTTTTAAAGCATGGGTTTCCCTCTTCCATCTCCATGATTGTGGTCAGGATGGCAGCACAGAGGTTGATTCACTGTTCAAGTGGCTTCACCAATTAGACAGCTCACTACACAGAAATGTATCAATGTTGGCTTATTGCTAGCTTTGGCAAGCTTTGAGAACACAGAGCAGCTTCTGTCAGTCTAGCAGTCTCTTTTACAGACAAAAACCCAAGTGTGCTGTCAGATTGGGTCATGTCAGTGATCTAATGCTGGCCAGTACTATCAGTGTGATACAGCATCTTCTCATCTTCTCTACTTGATTGACTTTGTCTATTACAAACACAAGAATGATTTCTAAATAATAATTCCTCTTTCTTCATTCTGTTGTTCGCATCTATATACTGTATATCAGTGGATATTATTGATAGAAAAAATACAACAAACTCTTATTTCTATTGATATGAAGCTGATAACTAGATGCTAATGCTGTCAAGCTAGATATAATCTATATAAAGCCTTTTGTATTTAATACTATGAATACTTGTGCAACTGATGTCATTTCCTGTAATTTCTCCTTTAAAAACCACATGACCATGCATTGCCCTGTACTCTTTTTTGGCTTGATAAAGGACACGATGCATGTCCGAAACATAGCCTGAGCTTGATGGCTAGATGTTTGCCTGATGGCGTGATGTTTTATCTTTAATACACTTTTTTGATTCCAAATAAGTGAGTGCTGCCTTTTTTCTGTGTTGTTCCATGTGACAAGGAGGAGAGACTCGGCAATCGCCCCTGAGGCTGTGCACCACGAAAGCTTGGAAATTAGGAGAGTGCTGCTACTATTGTGAGTTGCTATATATATAAATATATATATATACATACAAGTCTTCTGACTTGACTTTTCCCTTGGTTCTGCCCTTTACATTTTAGCTCTGAGCCATTTATATATTTATAGGGATGAAGTGGTAAAGATAGAAATTTATTGCAGCCTTCTGAAAATGTTGTTAGAGATGAGTAAACCAGTTGCAGTTCAGTTAACTGCTTAAAGGGATACTGTCATGGAAAAAAAAATTTTTTTCAAAATGCATCAGTTAATAATGCTGCTCCAGAAGAATGCTGCATTGAAATCCATTTCTCAAAAGAATTTTTTTTATATTTAATTTTGAAATCTGACATGGGGCTAGACATATTGTCAATTTCCCAGCTGCCCCAAGTCATGTGACTTGTGCTCTGATAAACTTCAATCACTCTATACTGCTGTACTGCAAGTTGGAGTGATATCACCCCCTCCCTTTCCCCCACCCCAACAAAACAATGGGAAGGTAACCAGATAACAGCTCCCTAACACAAGATAACAGCTCCCTGGTAGATCTAAGAACAGCACACAATAGTAAAAACCCATGTCCCACTGCGTACTATTCAGTACTATTCAGTACTATTCAGGAAAAATAACAGCCTGGCAGAAAGCAGTTCCCTCCTAAAGTGCTGGCACAAGTCACATGACCAGGGGAAGCTGGGAAATTGACAAAATGTCTAGCCCCATATCAGTTTTCAAAACTGAATATAATAAAATCTGTTTGCTCTTTTGAGAAATGGATTTCAGTGCAGAAGTCTACTGGAGCAGCACTATTAACTGATGCGTTTTGAAAAAAAACATGTTTTCCCATGACAGAATCCCTTTAATATAGACCATGTAGTTATAGGTAGATTGAATATACTAGCTGTGACTAGGCTAACCACTGCCTCAACACAAAATGGGGAAAAGTGGCATGTAACAATATAGTTATTCCATTAAAATTCCTGTAATTGTTAAAAATTTAATATACAATCCCATGGTATTCTGCCTTAAGCATTTCATACCCTCTGGTACATAGGCAGTTCACTAAAATCCACTTTTATGGATGTTTTGTGTTTTCAGCACTGCATAAAGTTTTTCCATTAAGATTCCTTTTATTAAAAAATCCCTGTTAAAAATGTAATACAACCTCCATGGTTTTGTGACTTAAGCGTTTCATACCCTCCAGTCATAGGTAGTTTACCATAGCCTCAGCCTTTCTCCGCCATCTGTATTATTTCCTTTACTGATATCCACTTCTTTAGCCTCTTCAGTGTTTTCTGCACTGCATAGAATTCTTATCCTAAATCCAGTTTTCCTTTCCCGCATCTTTCTCCTTATTATTCTGCGTTTGAAGCAGTTTCAGTGCTTTACAATTCCTATCCATTATATATATTATTACACACATCATATCTACTCATTTAAATCATGTTATACCATGTCTCATTTTCATTTCAGTATCTTTGTCACTTGCTTGTACAAAGAGCACTAATTATCTGCAATAACATTTTTTTTACATAAGTACTTCAGTTGACTGACAGGAAGTCAGATTTTTTTTAATTTTAAACACAACCTCTCCCACATGGACATGACATTCTTTCCCTGCAATAATAAAACCACATCCTGTGCTGTGTGGGTACAGGGAAACATTTCATTATTTGTCATTTCAGCATTTCACAAAGCAACATAACTGCCAGCCATATCCTTTAAAAGAGCATGCACAGCGTGATGATAGCAGCCATTTCCTGCCATGAAATACTATTTAAATTGTGAATGTGAGTTGGGAGTTGGTGTATAAAGTACATTTAATATGTGGTTTAAAAAAACATGTTATGTAAAACAATTAATGAGTTGTGCACTGATTCCAGATCAACAGAAGATAGAAGACAGTAGACAGAAATTCTACTTGTGATTTTTGGCACTTCAAGGGTGCCAGCTCATACTAATGACTAGACACCAAACATTAGTGTGCCATAGATATATAGGGGAAGATTCAGCAAAGAGTGAAGTTCCGCCACTAGAGGGAAATTCCACAGCTCTCAGTTAATTTCTATGGGATTTTGAAAGGCCTATTTATTAATGGGTGAAGTGAAATTTCACCCATTGATAAATATGCCTTTCAAAATCCCATAGAAATGAATGGAGAGCTGCGGAATTTCCCACTAGTGGCGGAACTTCACTCTTCACTTCACTATTTGATGAATCTACCCATTATTCTTCTTTTCCCACATACAAAAAATCATGTCATGCTAAGACTCAAGAAGCCCAAAGGTTCTCCTCTTGATGACAACTTTTGTATAACTACTTGTGGCTTTAGACAAATAATATTTTTTTATGCCAACAACTGCACTAATTGTCAGCCAAAAAACTCTGTGTACATACATATAATTTGTAAATATACTAGAAATATATAAAATAAATGTAATATTAAGGCCATGACAAACAGTGGTCTACATAATAGAATTACAGAGCATTTGACTTTATGTATTTGATGCATTGTTCCTTTGTATCATTACATCTGAGAAATTGCTATTTTTTACCCACACTGCACCTGTTTTCCCAGAATTCCAGCATAATAGCAGATCCCTGCTGAGTGCTGTCATTTATACATCAATATGGATGCAAGTTACCATTCATATTGACAAAATGTGAATACAATTGTGCCAAATGTTTTACTTTTGGCTGCATCAATACCTATATACAAATTGTGCATTTACTATCCAAATGTTCCAACCATTGGGCACCTTGAGTCTTAGCACAACTATCAGTTATTAGTACTTTTATCATTCTTAATGGGCTTACAAATATCATGGAAGCATTTGTTTGTGGTGGATAGAAGAGCAGATCTTTACTGACAGCGCTACGGAATATGTTGGCGCTATATAAATACATGTTATTATTATTAACAATAATAACAATAATAATAATACTAAAGTGAATTATTACAGAAAATTTCACTGGATTTTCCCATTCTGTGTCATGTATGTACATTTAATAATGCATTAACTTTACCTGACCTTGAGGCTCTGTGTGTCAGGGGAATAAAGCAGAAGCCTAAGAATTGTATCTAGAAAAAAATTAAAGCAGGCCAAATAAAGAAAAGGGACAGTAATAAATGACAAGGACAATGTAATACTGCTCTTGCAGCTGATTAAAATGAGAGGTCTTTCAAAGCATCCTCCAGTTGAAATAATTAATGGTGGCCATGGGCAAATACCCATTTTCCTATTTATTAAACTGGAAGGAACATGTATAGATGCAAACATCTGTGAACAGTGTCAATACTCACTTCCATTTCAGCACACTTGCACTTGTGCACTATAGTGTGCATTTATAAATAGGGATGGCGCGAACATCGGAAAAAAGTTCGCGAACATATTCGCGAACTTGCGTCAAAAATGCGAACGGTTCACGAACGT
>CM044437.1:74530368-74568578 GCA_024363595.1 Xenopus borealis
CGAACAGCCGATGTTCGCGCGAACAAGTTCGCGGGCGAACAGTTTGCGCCATCCCTATTTATAAAGCTAGTAAACCTACAATCGGTACTGCATGCATTCCTTTGGCATCTAATGATAAACTAGTTGGGTAACTGCATTTTTTTTTTTGGTGAATTGAAGAACAAAAACTTCAAAAATAAATTTAAAGATCTGCCAATTGTCAACATCATGCTGATGGTAAATAGTTCATTCACAAAACCAAATGTGGAGTAAGAAAATATGCAAGTTAGCAGGGTCTCTTTGAAGAAAAAGCCCTTATTCAGGGACTCATTAGCTAGGACATTGGAATGGGTGGAGGTCAGGACACAAAGAGCTAGTAGAATCCTGACTACTATTAAATTTAATAATTTTAATGTGGCAAAGGGGCCCAGGGGTATATCTAGAGACCCATATATCTTAGTGTTAATTTAGAAAGGTCTAAATTTAGCTGTGCAAATGTAGAGTCAATGAGGCTCCTGTTTCACAAATAGAAAGGCCAAAATAAACTTCCAGCAATAAAAACCAGACCCAAATGTGTACAAATAACAATCTCTTAGTAATAAAGATGTAGGGAACATTGTTTTAAAAGGGAATTAAATTGCCCCAAACAAATTAATGTTACATTAGTCACTGTGCTCTTCTGAGCACTTTTGGGGGCAGATTTATCAAGGGTCAAATTTTGAAGCGAAAAAACGTCGAAATTTGACCATCAAATTTTTTTAGAAGTGGAGAAACGATCTCTTCCAAAAAATTTAGATTTCTCAAAGATTTCAAAAAGACTCCTTAAAGGTTATATGAGGTCCCCATAGGCTTAAACAGCGATTCGGCAGGTTTAAGGTGGCGATGGGTTGAATATGAATTGTTAAAGAGACAGTACTTTGATTTTCAAATGGCCGAATTTTTCAATTCAAATCAAAAATTTTTACTGTAAATTTTCACTTCGACCCTCAATAAATTGGCCCTTGGAATTTACATATTTAAGTATTTTACCCTGCTAAAAGCATGGATGTGCAATTGGAGAACCTGCTACTGTTCTATTAGGCAAGTGGGTCTAACTATTTATTGGAGTAAGAGTTATTTTATTATGTCTATAACGTTCTTCATTCATTCTTAGTTTAAAACACCTGCTGTGATCTTCTGGTCCATTTTTGTTTCCCACAACTACCCTACTGCTTCTTTATTTCTGTCATCTTTACATATCTTTATGAGCTACCTTTCCCTCACGCATTCATCGGCAAACTCAACCACTCATGCCCAATACCTTTCCAAGAAGGGGGTGTAGAGAGGCAGGTGTTCTCAACCCTCTGTGCCATATGATGGTCAGAAGTGACTGCATGTAGTATTTTACTTCAGAGGAGTATTACAACTTCCTCATGTTCTGTTTTATGCTCTTATCCAGTATGCATTGTCATAGCAAAGGGCTCTTGCATTCAAACTTGTCAAAACTGGCAAATTGTCTCCATAGAATGTGATCTATGCCCAGCAATGGTATTATGTATTGATCTTCCCAATCCCCTATAAATAAATTTGTGTAGCTGGGCGTGAATCTTATTTCTACCATAGGTTTGAAAGTAGAATTGATCTCCAAACCAGATATAGTTATCCTCTATAGCAGATTTAGGGCTACTGTTACAGACTGCATTCCCTTTTATACACAAATATAGGCTTGCTAACATAGGTTAATTATCCTTTCTTATTTTAACTTTTGTCCTATCATCTTATATGCCAAGATGTTAGCGTCACGCATGGCAAACCTAAACCCCAGGAAGGATGTTACACTATTCCCCCTCAAAGGGAGGCCACTGGACCCCTTAGTTGGTCACACAGATTTAACAAAGAAACAAGGAACACATTACCCATAATATGCTGTCAGCTCTAAACTAATCTTGACAGAGCTTAAAATTTCACGAATCTTGTATGGACCAAGAAACATAGGTCTTAACTTGGCAGAGGGAACCTGGTGTTGGACATTCTTAGTAGACAGCCAAACCCTGTCTGCTACCTGGTAACTGGGGGTTAAAATTATCAAAGAGTGAAGTTAAGACTGAAGTTCCGCCACTAGAGGGAAATTCCGACACTCTCCATTCATTTCTAGGGGATTTTTAAATGCATATTTATCAAAGGGTAAACTTTCACTTCACCCATTGATAAATATGCCTTTCAAAATCCCATAGAAATGAATGGAGAGTGGCGGAATTTCACTCTAGTGGCGGAACTTCACTCTTTGATAAATTCCCCCTAGGAGTAGCCCTGTGATGTCTGCCATTGACCCTTTTCTAGTAGGCAGCTTTTGCCAGCCATATGTTGGATGGACTGCACAGCAGGGACATCAGAGGGAGAGCAAGAAAGAGAAATGGCTTTAGAGGTCTTAATATGAGGGTAACCGGGTTTTCCAAAAACTTGGGTCTCCACAGATACAGCATAGCAGAGATTATTGAACATCAGGACAGGACATGGGGCAGCAGCAATCACTGACCTGGGAACATTAGTAGCCTTTTCAGTGATATCAGTGAAAACCCCAACACATTCAGTCAGACTCTCAAGGACTGTAGCAGCAAGCTGTAAAGGGAATTTAATGCAGACTGACTCACAGCCAGGGCCCCATTGCAAAATCTCCCCAGTACTCCAATCAATAAGTGGGTTATGTGGTCTTAACAAGGACAGGCCAAAGGAGTGGATGCACAATAGGTAAGATGGAAATAAAACTCTTCAGAATGTGTTCTTTCCATATATATTTCAAGTTTAGGGGTTACTGATGTAACTAGTCCATTTAGGGGTTACTGAAGTAACTAGTCCATTGCCAAGGGGATTTTCATCTATGGACAAGAGTCTGACAAGGGAGAGGAATGGAATGGATATACAGCCAAAATGAATCTCCCCAAGCTCATCCAAGCTCAGAAGTTTGCCAACCTTCACTGGGCACGTACAAACAAAATGGCTTTTGGAACTGCAGTACATACAGAGACCCTGGGAACATATGCAGAATCATTCCTCAGGTGATATCTTAGTGGCCCCAATCTATAGGAGGAAAAGATTCAGAGGCAATCAAGACCTTGCTAGCAGGAATATAACCAGGTTGCAAGACCTTTTCCTGATGACTTTCCCTTAATCTGTGATCCACCTGTATAGCTACATGCATTAAGGCTTCAAGGGAGGTCATTTAAAAAAAATGCTTCTAAAGAGACTCTTGCAGAGTCAGATGGTTGTAAATTTAAGGCCCAAATTGGGGGATCACAAATTTCCTTTTAACCTCCTTTTAACAAGAAAAGGAACCTTGGGTTCTGGCTCTTGAATGGCAGGCACTGCAGGCATGGCATCCAGACAGCAGTTAGGAGTTGCATGAACTGTACGATCTGGTCCTGCTTGCCATCTTGCACATCCAAACATTGCAGGTGATCAGTAAACAAATGCTCAGCTGGAGCATGAGGCGGTGTGGCTGCTTCACCATACATGGCGCATTATAATGTCATGTACAGGGCCAGATTTACATAGTGGGCACCCCTAGGCCCTCCGTTTTATTAACTCAAATTTTCATCATCGGGACGCAGCAATGGGAATTGGCACACAGGAAATTTAAATTTTTGAACCAATGTGGGTATGGTTGGGCAGCATGCCACCCCCTAAAATCCTGCTGCCCTAGGCCCGGGGCTAGGTAGTCTCTCCACAAATCCAGGCCTGTTCATGTATGGCAAACTCAATCCCCAGACAGCATGTTATAGTTAGTATTATTACTTATTATACATCTTTTAGCTTTATGCTTATAACAGCCACTGTTCTTATTTCCCTTTTTCTTTCAAGGTTTATTTACTCATTTTTCACATAACTGGGTGCTTTAAATTTGCTTTTGTTCTTTTATATAGTACAACTGAATGGAATTTAAATAGAAATCTAAAATCAGGTGTGTTTGTATTATGATCAAGTGCCTGATAAAATATCCCTAATTTCTCCATACTGATGGTTACCATAGTTTGCTCACCTGGAATAAAAATTGCCCTGTTTGCTTTCATAATTTAGAGTTAGAGCAATGAGAGCTAACAGCTTACTGACTGCAATTGCTTGACTTTGCCCTGTTTATCTTTAAGATTGACTGTGTATTCTATTATTTTTTTATTGTTCATATGGCAGAAAAGTTGTCTCTTGGATAATAATTGTTATCTATAATGTACAAGCTACATTTTAACACTGAATGTAAACATCTCAAAAAATCATAACCAATTCAATTATATGCAGATTAAAAAAAACAAAGAAACGTAGCTCCATTATGCCAAAAAACTGCCACAGGAACAAAAAAAAAAAACAATAATTACGAAATACCATACAGCTGTTACAGTGCATTGAAGCATGAATTACATGCATACATTTACAGAAACATGAGGTTTACTTTGAGTTTTCCTGGGGCTTCTTCTTCTTCTTTCTTTTCTTCAAAATCAAACGCTACTGTCATTCGTTGCTGCCGCTGCTCCTCCCACAGTGTTGGATTGAAACTGTCACTGTCTGACTGGAAATCTACATTATAAGATACAGATTGTCACAAAATCACTTAGCTCAACAAATTAAAGACAACGCAAGTAAGTATTGAGAAAGGTATCAAACATGGAATTAAATATGACGATTTCAAGCCAATTTGGCATGACGTGATAGCTGTAACACCAGAACTAGCCTTTCCGTACTTATAAACAAAGCTGACCTTAGAGATCATGGATTATTTCCTGAGGATAATGTATGGTAAATACTTATTTAAAGGTTTTCTGGTACAAAGCAAGACTTTCTTTAAATATCTATAATTATTGATTTTATTATATTTTATCTCAATTTAAAAGCACAGAATGCAAAAAAAATATATATAATGCTAACCACATTTTAACAATAATCTTTGTTATTTCTCTTGCTTCTCTGATAAGACAAAGGGTAAGACAAAGTCCCTACCCATCTAGCTGACCATTTATTTCTGAGAAAAAATTCTCAGTATGCAAATCAACTTGTTAAGAATACTATGTACAAGCACAATAACAATTGTAGAAAAAGCTTCAATGTATGTAGTAAAAAATGTGAGTTGCAGCTTGTTCACATTAGTTACAGTCATTAATAATAATCCAAACTTCTTTTATGACTTTAATAATAAAAACGTTGTTGGAAAATAGTTGTATACCAAACTGAAAATCATTCAAGTTGGGGGACTGTGATGACAATTCCAGAATATTGTACTTATCCCTCTGCATTAAATGCCTTTGTAAATTTTGAAGTGTGTTTAGGGTCATTTTCTTGATGGAATATCCAACCCCTGCTTTTCCAACTTTGTGACTGATGCTTGAGCATTACCCTTAAGTATTTGTTGATATTAGGTTGAATCCATTTGACCCTCGACTTTAACAAGGGCCCCAGTCCCTGAACTAGCCACACAGTCCCACAGCATGATGGAACCTCCACCATATTTGACAATAGGTAGCAGGTGTTTTTCTTAGAATGTGGTGTTCTTCTTCCACAATGCAAAGCACTTTTTGTTATGACCAAGCAACTCAATTTTGTCTCATCAATCCAAAGCACTTTGTTCCAAAATGACTGTGGCTTGTCTAAATGAGCTTTTGCATACAACAAGCAACTCTTTTTGTGGCGTGAGTGCAGAAAGGGCTTCTTTGTCATTACACTGGCAAAAAAAATTTATGTGTGCAAATTGCGCTAAATTGTAGAATGATGTACAGATACACCATCTGCAGCCAGAGGTTCTTGCTGGTCTTTGGAGGTTGTCTGTAACCATTCTCACAATCCTCCGCATATGCTGCTCCATTTTTCTTGGCCTTCCAGACCTGGGTTTTACAGCAACTGTGCCTGTGGCCTTCCATATCCTGATTACATTCCTTACAGTTGAAACAGACAGTTTATAACTCTGAGATAGCTTTTTGTAGCCTTCCCCTAAACCATGATATGAACAATCTTTGTTTTCAGATCTTTTCAGAGTTTCTTTGAGGATCCCATGCTGCCACTCTTCAGAGGAGAGTAACAGAAACACAACTTGCAATTGGCCATCTTAAATACCTTTTCTCATGATTGGACACACCTGCCTATGAAGTTCAACCAATTTGGTGTTGCCAGTAATCAGTATTAAACAGTTACATGAATTCAAATGAGCAAAACTACCAGGGTACCCACATTTTTGCACAGCCAGTATAGCAAATTTTATTTCATTTCATAAAACTGAATACTGCTTCACTAAAATGTTTGTTCAGAAAACACCCCAGTATTCAGATGTTCCTGGGAAATGAAAGGAATAGATTTATGGCATTCAGCTTATTTACCTTCATCACCACGTGGTTGTTGGGGGAACATGTAATTTGTTAATACCCTCTGTTTTGTATCCGGGTGAGCTTCAGTTTGAAGAGGAATGAGTGCTTTGGACTGTAAAACAATGTAGTTGCATTGTTATTTATCTTTCAATATTGGAGCTGAAAAAAATGATCAGTGATCTGATTATCTCTGTATCTCTTTCACCAGGTACAAGGTTTAGTAAAGATTATAGTAATATAACGGAGGAAAGTACAATAATTGTTTAGCAACTTCTATTTGCTAAGTGATCCATTAAAACCTTAAAAGATTGTTGAGTTATTTGATGTATTGCAAGTCTCTAACTTACCAAAGAGGTTAATATCGTTTGGTATAAATGCTTGGAAATGGAATTAAAATGTTTAAGGGGTAGTGGCAGCTTTGTCCTCTGTTATCCCTGTCCGAGTTAATTAGAAGAAAATCATGACCTCACAGCTTACTTCACATTTAAATGACTAAATTTGCTCATTGCAATATATCTACAGGATCAATTATGCAGTCCTGGACAATGGATCTTTTCCTAATACCTTAAGGTTCCTACCCAACCCCGCTTGGCAACTCACAACAAATCATCCCCCCCCTCCGAACCTTGCGAGTTAGGAAAGAGATGGAACTAAGGGTAGGCAGGCAGAAGCTGTGTGTTCCTAGTGCCCCCTCAAACTTGCACCATTTGGCCATCAATATATATTTATACTGACTAACTTATTTTAACTGATTAATATCAATTACAAGGTACTATCTCGTTATTACACACAAAGGCTAAATTAGTCACACATGAAAATCTATACAATTGCCTATAATAATGTACATGCAACCTTTTACCTGATTGTCAGAAAGCCACAGAGCAGCAAGTTCTTTAAGTTTAGTGAAACTGAATGGCAAATTCTTTAGCCTGCAAAGGAATTCCATAATATATTACCCACATAATTCAGAAGATTTTAGGTGTACAATAATGCTACATTTTATACAGAATAATTTACTCTTGTAATACCAAGATTGCATATAAATTCTACAGGAAAAATGCTTTCAGAGCAGATTTTATTTAAAAAATTCTAAGGTTGGTGAGCTGAACCCCTGTATATATGTCCTTAAAGAGATACGGACACTAGAAATTAAACTCTTTTTTTACATCAATCAAAATATTGACTTTGAAAGCAACTTATAATTTTGCCATAAAGTATCTGCACAATGCTTTTACATGTCCGATGGCGCATGTTCCTGTATGAGGGGGCTGCCATATTTGTGCAGCAGGAGTTCGTTAGTATTAGAAACTTTAACTGAAAGGCTGAGATGGGACAGTCAGATTGGCAAAACAATCAGGTTTAGAGACTTCAACAACAATTACAAAAACAAACCTCTCAGCAAAAAATGGTCAACATGACCTATAGGTAACATTCATATATTAAAAAGTAGTTTTTAGTGTCAGTATCACAAGGACATCAGGATCAGGGATCAAGGTCTCAAGAAGAAGAAGACACTGGGAAACAGCCAGAAGAGGCAAAGTTAGTACTTGAAACAATCAAAACAAAAAAAATCAAAACAAAGGGGTATATTTATCAAAGAGTGAAGTTAAGAGTGAAGTTCCGCCACTAGAGGGAAATTCTGCCGCTCTCCTTCATTTCTATGGGATTTTTAAAGGCGTATTTATCAAAGGGTGAACTTTCACTTCACCCATTGATAAATAGGCCTTTCAAAATCCCATAGAAATTAATGG
This sequence comes from Xenopus borealis, assembly GCA_024363595.1. Lineage (NCBI taxonomy): Eukaryota > Metazoa > Chordata > Amphibia > Anura > Pipidae > Xenopus > Xenopus borealis. The sequence goes on from CM044437.1 coordinate 74,538,419, forward strand.
AGAGCGGCGGAATTTCCCTCTAGTGGCGGAACTTCACTCTTTGATAAATTTACCCCAAAGTCCAAGTCCAGGTTCAGAAACCAGTTAAGACAGGCAACAGTCAGGAGCTGAGTACAAATATTTGCTTAAAAGGAGAACTAAAGCTTCAATAAAGAAGTAGGCTAGAAATGTTGTACCAGCCCAACGCAACCACAATCCTTCAGCAGGGAGGATATGTGCCCCGAAGGATGCCCAAGTAGTTCCTTATCTTCTTTTCTGCTGATTCACTGCACATGCTGCTGTCAGTTATTGAGCTTAAGGACAGACTCACAATATACAGTACACATAGAATAGAAATCTCACAATATAAGGCTGTTCAGTAATTAATACAGATAATTACAACATGGTAACAAAAAAAAAAAAACAGTGCAATTAGCATCAGAAATTAATAATCAGCCCTGTAGCATCAGTTTATATTACAGACAAACCTAATTTTCTGCTTGATAATTTGCGACCAACCCGAAGCTCAGCTTCTCAGCAGCTGCTCAGAGCCCATGTGAGTGTTGCCAAAACTTTCCAAGATGGTGACCCCTTTTGACAGGTTTGCAGTCCTGGATCATTGCTGCTTTTGACAAGCTGAAACTTTAGGCTGGTGCAATAAGTTTAGTAAAATATGACATCAAATATGGCATTTTTAGCCACATTCATGTTTGAGGTTTAGTTCTCCTTTAGGCAACTCTTTCCCTTAAGCAAAATAAGCACCACTTATTCCTAAAGTTATAGTTTTCTTTTCAGTATAACAGTACAGTTAATTTCTCAAGGGAAAGTTGTATTGTATTTAGGGGGATGGGAGACTAAATTGCGATGCTGGGTGGAAAGGTGCTCAGTTTCTGCATCAGTTTCCATGGTAATGAACTGAAAAGCTAATGCAGAAACTGCAGATGCTTCCAACCCACGCTATTCTTTTCCTTCGTACAGGAAGAAAAGCTGCAAAAGCAGTGAAGGTTGAAACAAGGTGCCAGCATTATTATATGTGGTGCACAAAAGAGGTTAACTACCAGTGAGCAATATCAACTGGCTGTAAATTAAAAGAAAGGTTCAACTTTAGGTTAACCTTTACCATGCCTGGGGTGGAAATAAGTCAAACTTTTCTGTGTGTGTGTGTGGGGGGGGGGGAAGTAGGGAAACCTGGGGGCTGAATCTTTTGCCTCGGTTAATTTATTTCTCTCCAAATGTTAAAATGCCACCAGACTGCTAGGTTATGTGGCCCCAGCAACAAATAGCACAATGATTATCAGGCTATTTGCATTATTTACAATGCTAATCTTTCTATTCCTGTCCTCTTCCATTTATATTGGTATGTGATGCTGTAACACGTCTGGTTTCAAGGGTCAATGTGCCTAACAAACACATTTAAATTAAAACTCGTTGAAAAAAATTTAAGGATAATAAATTAATAACTAATAAAATTAATACCTGATACAAAATGACATAGAATTGAATTCCCTGTCCCTGCAGCAGTAATTTAACCTCTTTCCAATCAAGAATAATGGATTTGCAAACCTGGATTTGGTTCAGAATTAATATATGCAATAGCCCACCATCAACTCTTTGCAATTTAATTTATCCCCCCAAAATGGCAAAAACTCTAACCCCGTAATTAAAATTATTTTCAATAAAGAGAATAAATAAAGAGAACGTTACTGCAGAGCAGTCCATCTTTGTAAGGATTTATTTTAAATATAATCAAATATTTACTAGGCAAACTTGCTGTCTCCCTCAGTAGATACTGCACCCAGATCCACCCACTCAATTATAAATTATATGCAAGATAAGTGCAGTTTCATACTGAAAAACATTTATTTGTGCAAACACAGAAAAGTAAATTCACAAACACATCTTTTAAACAGAAAACCACATTGCAGTGCTACCCCTCTGTCTGCCTACCTGTGTCAGCCACTCCCTCCTAATGCGTTTCGCGCTATTGGGCGCTTCATCAGAGGATGATGAAGCGCCCAAACTGTGTTTGCACAAATAAATGTTTTTCAGTATGAAACTGCACTTATCTTGCATATAATTCATCTTTGTAAGGATACCAGAATTTGCTCTAATGTGGCATCCCTGGTGGGCCCCATACACGCACGTCTAACATTAATGGCTTACCTAACAGGGAACATTCATTTAATTATTTTATTAGGTATACAAAGTGGAAGCCTTCTAAAGGATCACGTAGAACAGACTAATTTAATTTCACTGTAATGTGAGGATTTTAAAGCACTGGACAAGATTCTATTTGATAAGAAAAACATCTACTAATCAGTTCCAAATTTCCCTTTTATTCGGTTTTCATGAGATAAACATGAGATAAGAGTTTCTCATCAAATTGACCCACACCCATTATTTGTGATTTATTTTGATAAAATATTTTGAACAAATAAATAGTTTTGCTTACATATATAAATAACTAAGAAGGTGGGGATATAGAAACTGTCCTATATAGTGCCTCGTTAAATTCAGTGAGAATAACTTCTCATGGTTTATCCTAGGAAAACTCCATTGAAGTTTATGGAAAATCTTGGATTGAATTAAAAAAAAGACAAAAGAGAAGTTTTTCCTCACTGAACTGAATATGGTCCATGCACTTGCTACATTTGAATCACGTCTATGGGGTAGATTCATCAAAGAGGGAAGTTAAGAGTGAAGTTCCGCCACTAGAGGGAAATTCCGCAGCTCTCCATTCATTTCTATGGGATTTTGAAAGGCGTATTTATCAAAGGGTGAAATTCACTTCACACATTGATAAATACGCCTTTCAAAATCCCATAGAAATGAACTGAGAGCTGCGGAATTTCCCTCTAGTGGCGGAACTTCACTCTTTGATGAATCTCCCCCTATATCTCTATAGCTACCAATAAAACATTTACCAGTGAATGCAACTTTGTTATGACTCCTTACATTTCTTTAAAATATTAGATTTTTTAATCAAAGTACATTAGAACTATGTTACTCATTCCCTATATAACATTTTAAAATGTATGATTGCCTTTATCAGTTCACCAGTGATGGCATTAACATACTTGCAATCTCCAAGGTGTTTGGATTATATTTGTACTAACAATTAAGCGAGAAACATGAGTAAAAGGTTCCATTGTTGCACTTAATAGCCAGGACACTTGCTTATCACTGTATTGAAGTCCAGTAATTTTTATACCTGTTATCGCTCAAGTTTAACACTCTCAATTTTTGCATCTGTCCAATCTCTTCAGGAAGGAACTCCAGTTTATTAGTACGAAGTGACATTACTGTGACATTCTTGCAGTTCCCAATCTGATGGTAGAAAAAAAAAATTTTTGAAACCATTTTCAGAACATTCCTTTCTCCATGGCATAATATAGATATACTTTACAAAAACCCAGAACCAAGAGGGGTGGTGTTAGGGCTTTATGGGTGTGTCTAAATAAGCTTAAATGAAAATATTTAGTGTATTTCCTTTATATGTTTGCTAACTAAGTTATTCAGTCATGGCTTGAGATAAAATGTCTCCTGAAATAAATTTTGTCTAAAGACTGTTGCACTCTCTGTTTTATTATTAAGGATCCTGCCTTTATATTTATATATTTTATAGAAATATTTTAAACATTTAAGCAGCAATACTGCATATACAGTTGTGCTCATAAGTTTACATACTCTGGCAGAATTTATGATTTCTTCACCATTTTTCAGAGAATATGAATAATAACACAAAAACTTTTCTTTCACTTTTCTTGTCAAACAACTGTGTTTACTCTTTTTAAATCATAATCACTACACAAACTACCCAAATGACCCTTATCAAAAATTTACATACCCCAGTTCTTAGTACCATGTTTTGTCACCTTTAATATCAATGACAGCTTAAAGTTTTTTGTGGTAATTGGGGGTGAGGCTCTTTATCTTCTGAGATGGTAAAGCTGCCCATTCTTCCTGGCAAAAAGCTTCAAGTTCCTGTAAATTCTTGGGCTGTCTTGCATGAACTGCACGTTTGAGGTCTCTCCAGAATGGGTCAATGATATTGAGGTCAGGAGACTGAGATGGCCACTCCAAAACCTTCACTTTTGCTGTAGCCAATGACAGGTCGACTTGGCCTTGTGTTTTGCATCATTGTCATGTTGGAATGACTTAGAATCCAAAAAACATCAGTGCAGAACTGGATGAAAGATGCAAGGGTCTGTCAGGAGTCCAGAAAGTCACTGAACTTTTATACACACCCACTAATTAAAAGCAAACAGATCACAGGTGAAGATGGTTACCTTTAATATCCATTCTAACCCTTTTGTGTTAAGTTGTGTGCATGTTATCAGGCCAAATCACCAGGGTATGTAAACTTTTGATCAGGGTCATTTGGGTAGTTTGTGTAGTGATTATGATTTAAAAAGAGTAAACACAGTTGTTTGACAATAAATGGCTTCAGCCAACCACTAACCATGAGTGAAAGAAAAGATTTTGTGTTATCATTCATATTCTCTGAAAAATGGTTAAGAAATAAATCATAAATTCTGCTAGGGTATGTAAACTTATGAGCACAACTGTAGTTTCCCACAGCTGCAGGGCATTATGACTCTTGTCCAGTTTAGCAGTTATTTGGAGTTGTGTGTGTGTAATTCCAATAGGTAAACTCAATGTGAGTCATTTACTTTAGGAACAGAAGCGTGCAAAGAGGAAAAAACAAGCACAATGTACTTTGCACATTGCCTTCACTCCAATGAGTGAGGAGACCTGTGTCTACCTTTAAGAAAACAATGCTGCTTAAATGCTCCTGCACTCTTGCTCTTGCTATTCTTTTTGGGTAATAATAAATAACCCCTACTGTTTCATTAACAATGTAATATCATTTTAATCTGCAAAGTATCCATTTATACTAAGAGCAGATTATATATAATATTAATACTACTTTCTCCAGTTTCCCAACTCAAATGAAATTTATGCTGTTACATGATCTTTTTCTCATAATATTTCTTGCACTTAAACCTAAATCATTTCTCATTGCTGTGCCAGTTTTATCTACTATCCTTCAGGTACAAAAGCATCTTGTCAAGCTACCTTGTTAAATGTTCTAGAATTGCATTAGCTTCTTGTAATCTGGATGTAAATATTGTAATATTGTCCCACCTGCCTGAACAGGTGAAGGGGCAGATTTAATAAGGATTTTTTGGAATAGGCCAAAATTCGATTCAAATTGAAAAAAATTTTAATCAAATTTTAAAATTTGACCATTCGAAAATCGAATTACTGTTTTAGCCTATGGGGGGACCTCCTGTAACCTTTTTGAAAATCAAATTTTTTTGGGGAAAATTGTTTGATTTAAACAATGTGATCGAACGACTCGAATGATTTTTATTCGATCGAAAACACACCATTTTTTATTGAAAAATCCATTTAAAAGAAATTTCGATGGTCGAAGTTTTTTCATTTCGAAATTTGACCCTTAGTAAATCTGCCCCTAAGTTTTACTTAAGGATCTAATAGAAATTATCTTTATTGTCTTTCGACATGGGGCACAAATGACAGGGGTTAAAGATGACAGAAGTATCAGCCACAGGTACTTCAGTGGAAGTAAACTGGCCAAAAAAAAGCATTTAGATACCTGCTATAAACATAAAAGATGGTGAATGACACAAAGATGGAATAAGCAGTATTTATATGAACCTAATACAAGTACATACCCGTTTTAGAAGGAGAAAAACTCCTGAAATAACCTGGATCCCACTTATATTTTTAATATCTGTTTTAGCAATATATTGGTTTATAGGTTGGTGTGTTATATGGAGACAGCTGTGACAGGAGGGCAGGGAAGAATTGTGTAATTTTACAGGATTAGTTTACCACTACATAGAGGACAAATTTACTTTGTGAAGGTAGAAGGAAAAACACACAAAAAAAAACACAAACCAATGGATCAGCCTACACAAATTTTAGACTAAGACCGAAAAGAGAAAAAAGACTCCAAATGGTATTTTTATAGATAAAGGATTACCAGACTGTGCAGGTAGGAACAGTCTTGCACTGGTACGGGGCATCAGCTAAGCGATTACAATCATTGGGTGCGCATAACATTGGGCAAACCCCCAGAGTGTGGAGAACAAAGAAAATAGTTGTGGACTTATAAATACAACCACCAAATGACCTCTCTAGTGTATTTATTTGCTATCTGTTATTAATGGACAGTTCTCTCCATATTTCTAAATGAAAAGGTTCAGGAATCACTTTATTATTATTATTATTATTATTATTAATAATTATTATTATAACTTAAACTAGGCTTTGACAGGATCTAGCCATGTTTCTTCACTAACTAAAAGATTTCACTTCATCAACTTCAAGGCCTTTTCAGTTAGAGATGGGGAAAGCAGTATTGTGCAGGGTATGCCATAATGTCTAGCTGATTAGACCAATTTTAGCTGTATATTTGTGAATGTATAGTAAGTAGATCAGTGATTTTCAACCTTGTGCCTCCAGCTGTTAAAGAACAAGTAAACGTTTTTTTTTTTATCTCTAAATTTGCTCTAAACAGCCCCTCAAATTAATGTACCTTAGTCCCTGCTGCTAGTGATGGGCGAATTTTATAAATTCGCGAAACTGGCAAAAAAATTCGCAAAAAAAAATTCGCCGCGCAAAAACGAGTCGCGCGTCGCTTTTGACGCGACGAAAACGATGCGGCGCGCGCCGAAAATGCCGCGACGCGCCGCGTTTGACGCGACGCGCCGCGTTTGACGCGACGCGTGTCAAAAACGATGCGACACGCATCAAAAACGACGCGCGACTCGTTTCGCGAATCGGCAAAAAATTTGCGAATTTCTCTGGAAATTCGCGAATTTTTCGGCGAAGCGAAACGCGCCCGTTTCGCCCATCACTACCTGCTGCAAGTCTGCTCTGGTTTCTGTGTTATCAGCAGCTTGTTTCACCTTCTTCCTGGTGCAGAGTGAAGCCCTGCCCCTTAGCTTTCTGAGCTGACCTTATCTCTTGGACTAGTCCCGGAGATCATTTGCATACTATGACATAGCAGAGACCAGTGTGTAGCACCTTTTGCTTGGGGAAACTAGCTTACTAATGCACACACTGGCTCCCTCTTCCTCTCTATTGTGGAACAGCAGAAAATGGACTGCTCAGTAAGCTAAGGGGCTGGGCTTCACTCTGCACCAGGAAGAAGGGGAAACAAGCTGCTGATAACACAGAAACCAGAGCAGACTTGCAGCAGGGACTAAGGTACATTAATCTGGGGGGCTGTTTAGAGCAAATATACAGAAAGAAAAAGAAAAACATTTACTTTTCCTTTAAGGAACTACAAGTCCCACAATGCAATGAAGGAGTCTGACAGCCACAGTCAGGCAAATGCATTGTGGGACTTGTAGTTTCTTAACAGCTGGAGGCACAAGGTTGAAAATCACTGAAGTAGATAACCATAAACTTATCGGCAGAATTATCATATAACAAATTGGAAAATCTGTATGGTCCCCAGTTATCAACACTATACTACTGGGACTATTTTTCCTGACAGGAAAATAGTCCTCATATAAAAGTGCTTTCAACAATTGAAACATTTATCAAAGAGGTTACCTGTGTACATTTGTCAGTATGTATATGTGTGACTGCTTTGCACACTTGAAAGCTTTTATTTAAATCCAGAATGCAAATCACATTTGGATATTAACAATATGGACAATTCTTTTTTCAGATTTGTTCCAATGTGAAAAAGACTTTGTTAACCATAAAAACAGTGTTATTCTTTTTAGTATGTATCATTAATGTTTGAGAACTATGACTTATAGATCAGCCCTATAGCCTTCAGCTACCTGGGTTTTGCCAAGTTTTTATAACCAAGACATACCTTGCGCTCCCCAGTACTTTTCGGAAAGCTGCTGGGCAGCATGCCGCCCCTAATATTTTGCCATCCTAGGCCCGGGCCTATGTGGCCTTGCCACAAATCCGGGCCTGGAAAGAAGCAATGAACAAATTCTGAATATGGGTTACATATAAAATTAAATCTTATGATCATTGAAAGGAAATTAACACTTTTGAAAGATGTGGATTCTCAGTTAGAATTCAACAATGATAATGTATGTTCTTGAGAGGAAGAGCTGATTTATGAAGTTGACAAGGAAGATGACTATAGAGAAAAGGGGCGCAGGAATCAGGAATTTAGCAGGCAATAGTCAACAAGCATAAAATATCCCAGTGGCTTTAATAACTCTTAATAATTCTAAAATTTTTTGATAGATTGCCAAGTAGCAGAATGAGCAATAAATCAGACTGAATAGTTGTTCACATTTATAATGCCAGCATCACATCTCCTATGAAATTAACTCAGTTAACGCGCTGCTAGTTATTCTCTTTAGGAGTGCTGTCATCACAAGTATATCTGGACATTAAACACACCACTATGTGTTTCTCTGATGAGTGGTACAAAAGCTAGAGTTACAGTACCACCAACAAATGTAAGGGAATTATAAAACCCTTCATCCCAGGTTGGGAAAGTGATCTGTGAAACTCATTCTAAATCGTAGAAAGCTTTATTAATGCTTTAATCCTAAATAAATTAACAATCTTCTTTTCTGAATTGTAATTGTCAATTTTTGGGGAGTATATAATACAAGGCATTGTGTTTGTGTTGTTGACTTTAGGCAGTTCGGCTAGAAGAAAAGAAAAACACTGCACCTCTTTGTATTTCCTGCCTGTGAGATACAGAAGAGATGTCATTGTAGATTTGCCTTAAATGTTCAAGGAATAAAGATATTTTTTAAAATGGAGCATTTTAGAAACTTTTCTTGATGAATTGTAGCTCTGATATTACACACAAAATGCAACTTTATGAAAGGAAACTGAGAAAAGTTAGTATTATGTGAAAGCATGGCATTGAAATTGGTAAATAAGGACATGCATTAATTTAAAAAAAATCTGTGTATCCAGCCAAAAACCACTCTACAAATGGGCTTCTTTGTCTAAAGGTTCCTGGTAAAAGTTAATCATCTCTTTCCATTATTTCAGGGGAGACTCAGAACCAGTTCTGCTAGTGCCATGAAGAAAGGTGAAAACCTTTCCTGAGGCAGCCGTGTGCTGCAAGTTACCAGAAGAGGAAAAAATATGCCTCCACTAACTTTTAGAGACAAATGCCTGATTTTTTTAACTAGAAGCTGGACAATAAAAAATGTCGTAGTTACCATACCTAGCCAATTCCTCAACTGGCAGCTACAGCAGTTTATAAATGGCTCCTGAACCATTGACTGAAAAAAAGCTATAGGCCAAAAATTTACTTGGTAAACTTATAAAAACATGTTTTTTTAAAACACATCAGTTAATAGTGCTGCTCCAGCAGACTTCTGCCCTGAAATCCATTTTGCAAAAAAGCAAACAGATTTGTTTATATTCAATTATGAAATCTGACATGGGGCTAGACATGTTGTCAATTTCCCAGCTGCCCCTGGTCATGTGACTTATGCCAGCACTTTAGGAACTGCTATCTGGTTACTATTAAGTGTTTACTATTGAGTGTGTTCTTAGATCTACAAGGCAGCTGGTCATGTGGTAGGGAGCTGCTATCTGGTTACCTTCCCATTGTTCTGTTGTTAGGCTGCTGGGGGTGGGGGGAAGGGAGGGGATGATATCACTCCAACTTGCAGTACAGCAGTAAAGAGTGATTGAAGTTTATCAAAGCACAAACCACATGACTTGGGGTAGCGGGGAAAATTACAATATGTATAGCCCCATTTCAGATTTCAAAATGAAATATAAAAAAATCTGTTTGCTCTTTTGAGAAATGGATTCCAATGCAGAATTCTGTTGGATCAGCACTATTAACTGATGCATTTTGAAATGAAAATGTTTTCCCATGGCAGTATCCCTTTAACTGTATTGGCATTGGAAAGAAGGTTTAAGAACTTCAGATACATTTTGTCTATATCAAATACTTCTCTTCAAAATGGATATAGTTGAATGTGTTTTTTCCATTCAAACACCCAACCACACATAAAATGCAGTCTTTTGTTTACTGATACTCACTTCCCTGGGCAACTCTGTGAGGAAATTTTCATCAACTGCTAATGTTCGGAGACTATGCAGGTATCCTATAGTGGGCGGCAAAGACTCCAGCTCGTTACAGCTGCAATCAAACTCTTCTAATAATGATAAACTGAAATTTTAGAAGAAGACTTATTAAGCAAAGCACAATTTGCAGTTACAGCGTGAATTATGCAGTAAAATCTATAAAACACACACACACAAGAAAACTGTACAATAAACTGTACAAAAAAATCATTTGTAAGCACTGATTTGCAAATCTTGAAGATATGTCAGTTTCCCACAATAAAACCATTATTCTTTAGCATCTAACTCATTCTCAAATCAATAACCAGGATGAACAGGCAGAAAGAAACAAGGAAGCTTTTAGTATATGCTATCATTTTATATTTACATAAACATAAAGAGATGATTGTGTCTCTAAGTTAAGACAGGAATCACAACACACAACCATTATCTACAAAAAACAGTAAGAAGACAAGAGGGCCAATGATGAGGACTTTACCTGTACAGCTCACAGGAAAGCCAGCTACAAGGCTGGAAGTGGTACATACAACAACAGACACATCAGTGGAATATGCAATGAGATGAAAAGGAGTAAATTAGCGATGAATAGGACATGTGTATGAAAACAAAAATAACACATATTCATTGTATTATCCTTATTATACTCAACAGAATGCTATAGATTATATGCTATGCTGCTGAGAACATTTATAGAAACTGTCATGAAAATATACACTATATAGCAAGAAATATGTGCACACACTTCTGACACAGCTATCACTGCATTGTACAATGACTTTCTGGACAATTCTATGCTTACTACATTGTGGCAACAGTTTAAGGACCTTTCTTGTTGCAGCAGCTTAATAATCTCATGCTCAAAAGCATGGTCTATACAAAAATGGTTTGTAGAGATGAAAGTGGAAAAAACTGATTGGCGGCCTACACAAACCACAGTCCACAGCCAAACTAAACACCTGTGCTAAAACATTGGAACTCCAACTGAGCGCCAGGCCTGATCAACCAACATACGGGTCCAACTTTTACATATCAATAGAAGCACCTCCAACCAGCATTGTTCTGGCACAGGGTCAGATTCAGTTAAATGTGAAAAAAATATCTCATGAAGACTCAAGTCGGAGACAAATTTGGAATTAAACCAGGAGATAAGCTTTTCTCATCAAGATAGCCTTCCCTGAAGAAAAGGTGATAAAAGATGCTTTAGTAGAAAAGAGGGCCAAGTGTACATAAAACATATTTTAGTTAAAATAGGCTGTTTATGCCACAGTCCACATACCTTTGGCCATAAATCTGCTGGTCACAAGATTTTGCAGTAGCTTATATCTAGAATTTTCAGAATGAAGAACACTAAGAGGCCTATTAATCAAAGGTTGGATTTTAGTTTTTTTAAACTGTGACTAAACTCACAAACATAAAACTATAAATGTCATGACATTAATTAAAAGATCCAAATAAAAAAGTAAGAACGGAGAATGATGCTGAAGGATGCTCTAAAATATACAAATAACTCTAAAACCTTTAAATATATCCATAGACGTATAGATACAATGGTACAAATCCTTGATTCAAACAATGTGGAGTGTCCCAACAATATGGAGTGTCCCAACATTTTGGTGCCACAGCGTTTGGTCGTTCAGTCGATCGAACAAGTTAGATTTCTGTTGGCTGCTGATAATATCTCTGCATGTATTGCTGATCTGACGATTTTCAGTGGGAGACATATCGGGCATAAACTTTTGTATGATTGCGGTCAGGGCAGAACATTGTCTGTTCTGGTCTTTTACTTCTATATTTAAACTGAAGGCTAATGGCAGACTGGAATGCCCAATCGTTTGCCCAATATTGCAGGTAAATCTGCACATCTATGGCCACGTTTAACATTTGCATTTTTTGGACAATTCCTAGCAATCAGATTCCAAAAACCTCTAGTCAAAGTACTCAAACATTTCTTCGAAATTCAAATTTTATTTATTCGAATTTTCACTTTGACCATTAGTAAATCTGCCCCTTGGATTATTTGGATTAAATTGGGTCTATGGGAGACAGTCTTTCCATAATTCTGAGCTTTCTGGATAATGGGCTTCTGGATAATGGATCCCATACCTGTATTATATAGGGAATATATATATATATATATATATATGAAATCTACAGTTTTTGGACCTTAGTTGTCTGGTATAGAATTTATAAGGGCTCATTTATAAGTACAGGTGCAGCCTACAAAGTCAAATTCTAGGTGCAGTTATTTTCTTGCCATATTTAGCTAATTATAGCCATGTGTTTAGCCAAGTTTAGTCAAGTTTAGCCATGAGTTGGCCAATGGCTGATCACAGCCAATGTGTTAATGTGGTTGTTCATCTTCCAACACTTTTTTCAGTTCAGTTGGATTCAGATTGTTTACCAGAAATAAAGATATTTTTCATTTACTTTCTGTTTTCTATGTATGACCATTTTTCTAATTTTGCTGTGGAAAGTGTCCTTTTTCACCTTCTAATGCAGTTCTGGGAGGGGGGGTCACCTACCCTGTGAATTGTCCTAAATTAATACATTTAATCAATACATTTCTCATTTTTGTCCCTACTGAGCAGAATCCCTGGGTTTCATTAAAGTGGACCCGTCACCCAGACACAAAAATCTGTATAATAAAAGTCCTTTTCAAATTAAACATGAAATCTAATTTCAAATTTTTATTAAAGCATTCATAGCTGTTTTAAGCTCATTTAAAAATCTCAGCTGTCAATCAAATATTGTCTGCCACTCCTCTATGCCTTAGGCATAGAGGCGGGCAGATAATTACTTTCACTTTTCATTCAGCACTTCCTAGATGTCACTGCTCCCCACACATTCCCCCAGTTCTCGTAACCATTTAATTGTGTAGCCAGGACATGGGGATAGACATCGGGTCCCCCATTCTGGTGCTCAAACAAGATTCTGAGGTGATGCAAGGCTTGCCTTAATAACAGTGTTCACAAAATGGCTCCTGCCCGCTTGCTATAATTATGAATTCCCAGACTGAAGAAAACAAGATTAAAATAATTTATATAATGTAATTCATTTTGCTTGACTAATGTGATACAATATGATTTTGAATATTTTTTTGGGGTGACGGGTCCACTTTAAAGGAAGTTATTGGAATTGATACAATAGCTGCTAATATTCCAGAGATACTGCTGAAAAAATGTATCAACTAAATTTGTGCCTGAATTACTGAGCTGCCAGAGTGAATGACCAGAGACGGGAACATTAAACTTAGATTTTGGAAAAACAGTAAAAAAACAAAAAATGGAGAGTAATTGGAAAAAGTCTTTATTTCTGGTAAACTATCTGAAACCAACTGAGAAAATTGTTGGAAGGTGAACAAACGCTTTAAAACAGTACAGTTGTTCATGTGCTACATCATGAACTATACGTGAATTATTTTAAAAGTCAATGGTGTTCAGATGTCATCATTTACAATACTCGACTTCAAAATGATGCCTGATTCTTTAGGCACATGTTTGCTGCTTCTATGTATGTAGGCTACAGTGGGAACCCGGGAGCTACTGCCACTTGTGACGGCGCACTGTGCAGGATTTGCAAGTGAAGATAGCATTGCTGAGTGCAACTATGCAGCAGTGCAAGCTTAAGTCATTTGTACACAGGTTGTTGATAGCAGCTATTGTCAGCTTGCATATTTTTGCAGGCTGAGAAAAGCAGATCTGCTCAGTGTCCCTTCTCCATTGACTTGAATCTGGTCAGTCTGTATGTGGTCACACACAGTGGAGCTGAAACTGAGGTATGTGTGTGGCACAGGCTGAGTGCAATCAAATCAATAGAGATGGGGCACTGAGTAAATCTGCTTATCTCAGCCTGCAAAAATATGCAGGCTGACAACAGCCACTAAAAACAGCCTGTGTGCTCACAGCCTAAGATGCAAGTACCTTACAGAATAATAGACTTGCGTGGCCACAACTGCACTTGTACATTGTAAAGGACCCCTATAGTTTTTTGATCTAAGCAGAGAAACAGGTTTTCAAGAGGGGGTTTATTTTCATATGCTTTAACCACAAGGCATACTTCCAATTCTGTTACTGTCATCCTACCATGATAATCTACCAAGATACTGTGGATTCAGGTGAAACAAGCAGGTACTATGATGCAAAACATGTATTAGATCAGACCCAGACTACTTTAAATCAAGGTACTAAAAAGTCACTAACAGGGCAGTGTATTAAAACTTGTCTGAAAACAATAACACTGCAGTTATTAATGAATTCTCAAATACTGTACATAGTTTTGGAAGTTTATTATAAAAATGAGAACCAGGGCCACAATTACCTATCCTCTACTTGCTCATAAAACAACTGTGAAATGTTTCTCACTGCAATAATGATAATAATTAAAGCTCAAAGAGAATGTCTACAGTCCGTACAATATTTCCCTTTCCCCCTAGTGTTATGGAGTATAGAGCTTAAAAATTCAAGAATTGCTTACAAAATACAATTATCCTTCTGTGCAGGTCTTTTTCTGGAGCCAGGGAGCATCAGCTAATTGTGCTAAATTTACTGTACACCATACCCAGTGTGTTGACCACAATCTACATTCCTGAGGATTATAGGGATGCACCAAATCGAAAAAAAATCACATGGCTTTTCGTCACACAAACAAGGAAGTCAAAAAATGTTTTAGCCGCGTTGTTTCCCCCCCATCATTTCCCTAATTTACATATGCAAATTAGGGGTTGGATTCAGTATTGAGTTGATTCTCACACAAGGGGTTCAGGATTAGGCTGAATACTAAAAGAGTAGATTAAGATATTAGCTTTATTTAAGAGATCCTCTAGCTACCTCTAGCTGTTGGTTGCTGCTCCCTGTCTTTGAAGCTGTGATTCATAATTGCATGCCAATTTACATTATTCCCCTGCAGTCCCACATTTCATAATCTAAGGATGTATCGGAGCTTTATACCAATCACCCCAGCATATATTACAGGTAAGGGCCAAAGGTTACACAGAGTATAGAGGTTCAATGAAGAGGGAGCCTGACAAAGTTATTTGCACTCCATGCCCAAGAGGAGGTCCTACAAATCCCTGGCAGATCAAGTCTTATGTTTATAAATTAAATAGCTTCAATGGCTATTGGACCAACCAATAGAGGTTGTGGGAAAGGACAGTATCTCAGGTTATATAATAAAATAAAGCAAGTACAAAAATTGAAAATACAAATCTGGCATAGTTGGATGAATATACACAAGCCTATTGAATCAATTTCATAAGTACTGGTACCCACTGCTGCCACGAGACCCTCTTTTTTGGTCAGAAGAAACTGTAGTGATTAGTGTGCACAAATTGTTTACATATTTTTAGTTAGGGCTATGCAAAAATATATGCAATTTTATAAGTATTTATTATGATTTTTACTTTTCTTTAATAAAATACAAAATATACTGTTGTTGTGGTTACAATAATATTGTTACTTTTGTCTACTACAGAAAACTTCTTAATTGTGCAGAGCACCTGCTGTGGTCCGTCTCTCACTATTTCAAGACCCAAATTACTTAAATCATTTGGACTACAGTTTGATCCTTTTATTTTTCAACCTCTTCACAGCCAACTATTATTTTGCTACATCTGGACAGTAACTTGGAACTTTCACTTTGTTCTCAACAACAGAAAAGAACAAATTTCTCCCATCCATTCCCTGATTTCTGCTTCCCTAGGGGTGGGGATGTAGAACTGGGTTATGATAAAATGAAAAAGAATGGAAAGAAGAGCATGGAAGAGAATGATGAAAGTGTAGAGATAACAATGAAGGACTTTGACATAGATAAAACTTAAAAAGAACAATGTAGCTTTTTATTAAAGCATGTGGCAAGACACATTAAAGACAAAAACTTATCAATATAATAAACATATTACAAACTACACCCAAATAAGCCATGTTTTAATCTACATATTTTTCTATACCAAACATTTCATTCTTTACCTATGAGAAATGCATTCTCTAACATATTATAAATTAGGTATTGTAACATACTTTACATTTCAATGTGATCATTTTGTTGATGTTGCACAAAAATGCATTGTTGTATGCATGTGCTAAGCACTAATTGTTGACAGCTATGTTAGAGTTTACTGAAGACTGTAGGAATACTTATTTAAAAGGTGATTGCCATCCCTTTGTTAAAGTTGAAAGTCATTATGGCAGTTGGCAAATGGCACATGGAACACATCAAATGCATTCAGTGAAGTTTCTATACTGTATAACATGCTTTTATTTACAAGGGGAGGTAAAGCAGACCAGAAAGTGCTAGGTTAGCTGTTAGGGTAAAGACCATAATGCAATTCCATAAGTTTATATATTATTAATTTACCTAGACCTGTGCAGTACACGTATGGGTCTCTCAATGATACATAAGCTATTGCCCATATAGAGCAGCTCATTCACTGTTTTAGGGTGCTTCTTTAACCACTTGGACACATCTGGGCTTATTTGACATTTTAAAGCACTAAGAAATACACCAACAGTCTACTGCTCAAAGCCAAAGTGGTTTTGAGTAAATTAGACACAGTTTAGCAACCTGTCTAATAGATGCATTGTCCCTTCACAAAGTGCTGTAGTATATTGACTAACTAGAAGCAAGCAGTTATAACAGTATCTTTTTCTATCAATCCCCACCTGCATTATTACTTTGCACCTTATGAGATCAGAAGAGAACACTGCCTTGTACAGCACTGCAAGTTTGCAAAAAAAATGCAGCAACCTGAAAAAATAAATAGTAAAATGAATATACTCACTTTCCGATTGTATTTGGTAATGCTACAAGTTGATTGTCATCTACTTTCAAAGTTGTAAGTTTTTTCAAGAGACCTAAAACAATAATCAGTGGTACAAATAAGAACTACACAATATATATAATTGATTCTTAAACAGCTTGTCTTCTGTCAGTTTTTCTGAAATTGGTGAGTATCACTGATAAGGGATAAAGATTCTTATAATATCTTGTAATGCATGTAAAACACGTGCACACAGAGATCTAGGTTTAATTGCCTAAGATGTGAAAGAAGGCATGTTCCCCCAATTTAGCTGTATTGCTGCATGCAAGTTTTGGACTTGGGTGTTGTGAATGGATACCCTTAATATAATTACATCCAAGACAGTATAATCATTCAGGGGGTTATTTATTAAAGATTGAATTTTAAAGCTATGTGAGCTTTTTTAAGCCTTGAATGAACTTGAATGAACTCAAAACTCAAATGGTTTCTGATTTAAGAAAAAACTTAAATGGAAAAAACTTTAATCAGAGCGTTGGGGGTTAACAACCTGAAATTCAAATTGATAGAGTTTTCAGCAAATAAAAACTTAAATCGCTCGAATTTAATGATTTTTGAGCAAAACCAACCAAAAAACACTTGAACAAAATCTAAATTTCACTGAACAAAAGGGTAAATAATTTAAAACCACAAAGAATAAAAGAATGAAAACCATCCAAAATATGTATAGATGAAAATGTAATTCCTGCTTCTAATATTATATATTTTTAAAAATAAATCCAGTGAAATAAATGGGCCCCCATGCCAAAAAAATATAGTTCAAATAAATTGCTAGTGTGAAGATTTTACAGAGGAAAATAAAAAGCTAACAGAGCTTACTAAACTATTTCGGAGAACACTGGGCCACATATTCAGGGCATATATTAGGTATTGAATCGTATTACACAGGTTGAAATATATATTTTGTATGAAATTTTATTATAAATAAATGAGTATAGATTATAAATTAAAGTTGTTGAATAGGAATGGGAAGACTCACTGGTGCTTGATTTTTTAATTTTGAATCTCCTTGGATGGATGGAAATAAAATAGGGAATGGAATCATATTGTCCTATTAGGCTATTCTTTAAAAACAAAACAAAAATGTGAAACTTTTGGAAGTATTATTTTGTATTTATTGTAAATGTAAAATTCTTGATAATGAAAAAGTCTTGGTAAAATGGAATTTCAATACACTGTTACGAGTTAATAGTTTGTATTAACAATAAAGTATCCTTGCATTTTAGGGGGTTACTAACTAAAACTCAAATTAATCTTTTTTTTATTAAGACAAAGTTGACAAAACTCCCATCCATGACTTGAATTCCTTTATCAATAATTCTTCTTGAAAAAGCTGGAGTGAAAAAATGTCACAACAAAATTGAGTGTCAATTCTAATCAATCGATTGACACGCTGAAAACTCGACTATATTGGATTATCTAGAGCAGATCACAATGTCAAGAAACAACTTCTGGCACTGCCACTGACTTCTACATGACCTAAACAGGTTTGAAATTAAGTGTTTTAGGATTCTGATTTTTATCAGCTTTGGGGTATAATAACTGTAAAAATGAAACATTTTTTTCTAGAAAAATTCGAGTTTTCCCTTAAAACCTCAACCAAACAAATTTAAGGTTTAATAAACGGGCCCATTAATTTCAGGAATCGCAAAAAGAAGAGGGCATATTTATTGGGCCTGGCACTCACTGAATGTCACCCTCAGTCAGATACGACTGTCTCTACAGTAAGCACAAAAGGGAAGATACCAGTCACTGCCAAAATGTTATGTTTGTTAAGTACAATACCAAAAGCAGGTTAAAAAGCTTCTGCCAAATGTCCATAACATTAGTCCTAAAATGTACACAGTAGACTTTTAGCATTTCATATGCGTATACCCAAGGCATTCATTCTCATCTAATACAACTAATACAAAAATTTCCCAAGCAAATAAAACCATCTCTCTGTTATATTGTGTAGCTTCATTCAATCCATCATGGCAGTTTAGGCATAAGGCAATAGAGAAACTAAGCTAGGGGATGCTCTGTGTCCAGATCATCTCACAGCTGTATTCCTGGAGCTTGTTAGTTCAGATAATTCTTAATAAATTCTGCTCATACACAATACATAAGTTTAATGATATAGGTCATAAGCATAGACTTACCTAGAGAATCAGGTAACTGCTGTAATAAATTAGAGGAAAGTAACAGATCTTCAAGGGATTCACAGCCTGATATATCTGTGTCTACGCTTTCAATCCGATTCTTTGACATGTCCAGGTATATTAACTGCTTTAACTTTCCTGTAGCCTTGGTGAATAAATTGAACAATGTTAAAATATTATCGTTTTGCATTGAATTCTATATAGTTGCCATGTCCACCACTTTTTGACATTAATATCTCATAGGTTTATTATTTGTCCCTTCTCTATTTATTCCTTTTTCTGTTTCTTTTTCTTAATATCTTTTCTTTCCTGTGTATGTAATTTCATTTGAGGTTCAATTTAGAAAATTACTATTTTACCATAAATTCCAGTTTTCATATTGACTTTTGTCTGGTTTAAATAACTGTTTTTTTTTGTTTAACTGTTGATCTTAGATGTAGATTCTGTTGTGCAAGCTAACACCATCAGTGTTTAATACTGAAACATTGTTATGAACTTATAGTTTCATTGTTAGGACAAAGGTTTATGTGACTATTACATAGTACCTCTGGTTTTGGGTTAAGGCCACGCTCCATATTTTACAAGACATGCATAATCAAGAATCAAGATTGGTTATTGTGAAATTCTGGGAAAAGAAAAACACTAGAACTATATAGTATCAGATATACTTCTTTACTGTATACATAGTTTTGTTTATTTACCATTTTAATTTGAACATTGTATCACATTACAATAAATGTAATCCATTTATTTGGATTAGATTTGCATCTTTTGGAAGCACACATAGAATTCTTTCACAAGCAGAACAAATCTTTTTTGAGTTTGATTAAAGGAGGAAAAAGAAGTAAATGACATGAAATGAAAGGATGCTGGCTGGAGTGCTACTAAGTTTACTAATAAGAGGAGCCTACTGCAAGTCATTTTGATGTTAGATTAAGGAAATTAAGGCAATGTAATGTAATGTATTGCCTTGAGAGCCCCATCAAATGACAATGGAATATTACAAGTAAATTAAAATCAACTATCATTTGGGCTGTATTAAGAGTTGAAAGAGTATGAAGATGAAAACATAAACTGGCCTATTAAAAATCAAATAAGAAATTACTGGGTATTGATTTATTTTACTGCAGACAAAAAAAAAAAGTGAAAAACCGCTCCACCACACTTTCCTTACTTCCAGGTGCTCAGTCAGTCAGTGTCCCCACTGTAGTACATCAAGAACTCCACAAGAAGACGGCACATCTGGATATAATTTATTGGGAAAAACTGCTGCAAACCGCCTAACGCGTTTCGGGAATATATCCCTTAATCATAGGCTTGATTAAGGGATATATTCCCGAAATGCGTTAGGCGATTTGCAGCAGTCTTTCCCAATAAATGATATCCAGATGTGCCGTCTTCTTGTGGAGTTCTTAATTTATTTTACCACTTATTTGGGAAATATGAACATCTGCAATCATTTTGCATTTCAACCGTCCCTAGAAGACTTAGATATGCACTGCAAGAATAGTTATCCATAGCATTAGAAGTCTATATGCTATTTACAATGTGTACAAGTTTGCAAAGGCATGCATTGCATACATGCCCACACATAAGCAACACCACACTCTTATGTACAAAGGCTTACAATTTTGATGGAACAGCTCAAGGAACATAAAGGACAAACTTATTACAACCATGGAACTGAGGGTCTATTTTTGCAATAAATTTGATATCTTGAACTACATCTGCCAGATTCTTAATCTAGCCCAGATTATTGTATGAATGCTTTGTAAATCTGCCTGGCAAAAATGTAAATTGATGTTGGGCCTAAAACTGGCCATAGACGTAAAGATTTTTAAAAGATCCAATGGTTATCGTGAGACCACGATTGTCTCTAAATGATCGTTTAAATGTACGATGTCTCCATCAACTTAAAAGACCATTTCAAGCGATATTGCCAGCAAAACTGATGGGTCACTGCCTGCTTGGCCCTGCAAACATAGGTAGATTGCACGGGGACCGATAAAGATTTTTTTACTTGGCCAATCAATTTTCAGACCGATGTCGGACGAAACATATTAATATGTACGATTGTTCGAATCCCACTAACCTCACTATAATTTGACAGATTGGACGGACTATCGTTTGCCAATATCTCCCCGATATGCCCACATTAAAGTGAACGATATTGGACTGATCCATTCGTGGGTCCTAGGGCCCAACAATTGAACATAATGCATCCAAAATGTGCGGTCGGATCGCAGAACCGCATACACGAACAGATGTGGCTGCAATCCGACGGGATTTTTTAACCTGCCCGATCGAGATCTGGCTGATTTTGGGGCAGATATCAATCAGGGAAGCCCATCGGACAGCCCCACACACGGGCCAATATCGGGCTTTTATTGGCCCGTGTATGGGGGCCTTAACATGCAATGTATATTTCAGTTTCTCATTTTATATAGACAGGGAAATCATTGCTAGCCTGTGGAACAGCAGCACAAAGAATACCATGTTTTTAAATCAAATAAACAATAGCTTCCATATGGGAAACTGCAGTTATATATAACATTGCATACAATATACCGGTATAGTAAAATATACGCTTTATGTTTCTCTCTGATGTGAGAAAATGACAAATACCAGTATATATATTGATGATAAAGTCTCTCTGCAACATTCTCTGTCATCGCCATCCAGGACCATGCACAATAGAACCCACCAGATCTGCTTCCGTTGAATATGATCCTGGTCATCAGTCACGGCCATAGAGTCAGAAACAAAATGTACTGTTGCTAATATGCTACTCTCTAGTTACATAACCAAGTGCTGTTTATTTAAATAGGAAACTAGTAGAAATGGTATTGTCATAGAAAAGAGGAGGTTAAAAATCACAACATTTATTTTGATTACCCCAGGCAGTGTTTGAAGGGAATTGTTGTCGAGCCATAGTTCCTTTAAGTTTTGAATAAGTTCCAGGCCTTCTGGCTGAAAGAAAAGTGAAGTGAAATCCAGTGTCACTGGCAACATTTAGAAGTGTCTGTGTTTATAAAATATTTTTAAAATGTGTAGATACATCCAGTAGTAAGTGATTGCTATGTGCATTCTGCAATAAGTTTAATAGGACATTTCTAGAGGACATTTCTAGAGGACATTTCTAGTAGGTGAGGACTTTGCATACACCATAGGGATTACAGACCTCCATTAACACTGCTTGTTGAATCCTTTCTAATACCTGCATAAATAGATATCCCCACCATAAGTGCTTCATATCACATAACCCACTCTTACCCCATCCTTATTGAGCAATTGAGTGAATAGACTCTAAAATACATATTACAGCAGCAGCAGGACTAACATGAATGGGGTTATTTATCAAAATCCAAAAATATCTCATTATTTTCTGAAATATACTCAGACCAAATGCCCATGGGTTAGTTCTCCTTATTTATCAATACATTTTCCTGAAAATTTCCTGTGCAGGGAAAAAAAAATAAAAAAAAAATGAAAAATTTTAATTGTGCAAATTTTTCAGATTTTCCACCCAAAAACTCCAATTTTTTTGGATTTTTGACTGAAAACCACAACATTTTCGGATTATCGCCAGAAACCCAGCGCAGCTCATGATATATTCGGGACCTCTCCCATTGACATATAAAACTTCAGCAGGTCTTAAATGCGGATTTTCGGTTTCTGACTTTTTACATCCTCTGGGTATAATAAATCCAGAAAAATTATATTTTTTATGAAAGATTCGGATTGAATAGTAAAAAAACACTCACAATTTTCATGTTTTTGGCATTCAGCCTTTAATAAATAACCCCCGAAGAATATTTTCTTACCAGTTCTGTAAACTCATTATTGCCTAGATCAAACCTCTCCAGCTGGCCAAGTTTGCTCATAGACCTGTAATATAAAAGAAAAAAAACTTTTAAAATGACATAACCATCTAGTCTGATACTAAATTATTTAATTATAAAAAATGAAAAACTTTAATGAGGTACATAAAGCACAGGAAAAAATAACTCTGTGCATGAGAGGCCAGAATGGTGGAAAAACTAAGCGCAAAATCTTAGTAACTATTCCCATGAAGACTTTTAAACTCAAAATAAAAATTGAATGGCAGAAAATTGAATACATTTGCACCAGATTTTAACCCATACCAGCTAAACAGCAGATAACTTTTACTGGTTTGAAATAAAAGCTTATATATATGTGTAACACCTTTTTGGGCTATACAGCACAAAATAGTTAGAGTGTCCAGCTAGTGGAGGAACATGGATTACATTGGACTCACACTTCAGGATCAGGGCCTTCACTAAGTGGAAGATTCCAATCAGATGAGGTAGTGTAACTACAACTCACAGGCGTCGCTATAGAAATAGTAAAGATGGACGCCAGGAGATTCTTATGATGAAAACAGTAACAAATGATTTATTATGCACAAGGCAAATAACCCCAGGTTTAAATACTCACACAGGAGCTTGGAGCATAGCAGATGAGGAATACAGGAATAGATGATGTGCTAGGAGATTTCCATAAATGGTATCACAGTATGAAATATTCCTCAGAGTCAGAATAGTCAAGGTACAACAAATCCAATACAAAGATCCTGTTGCTATAATGTGACTTGAGTGGAATACCAGGTAAGGCCGGATAGCTGCTGCTAAGTTCTAGTCCTCAGCACAATGATATCCCTGCACTAAAAGCATCACAGGGGATCTCTTCGTGCTAACACTCCTTGTTGGAACATAGAACTGTTCATACTAAATAAACTAACTATCTTTCTCTCTCTAGAGAGACTATGACAATGCTATCCTGTACTTGCAAGTCCTCGTTTACGGGGTGGCCTGGTCGCCAAGTTAGGTCATGGCTTACTGGGGCCTTGTTGATCCAGGCTCAATGGGAACAACCAGCTAGATGAAGAACCAGCAGCCAAAGAGGAAGTGGCCACTCCTTCCCAGCACTATAAAGCTGTGTGGCAGGAAGTGGTCATTACACTCTGGGCTATAGCTATTGGGTAATAATACAAATTGTAACATAAGCTTTTGCCTAGTGACAAGCTGATCAGGGACTTAACTCCATAGGTGCCAAATAGAAACCTATGGGTCCCTACATATGATTGGTTACTATTGGTTAACATACAACATAATGGTTAGTGTATAGCTTTAATACTAAAAATAGTCTGGGTTATTATATATTATATATATATATATTCTATGAAAATAGTTTTTTGTTTCATAATATATCAAAATCCTAGCTGCTGCAGAAACACTTGGTTTTGAGGGGAGAACTGATACATCTTAATGCAGCAACCTCTGTTAATCTGAAAGAAATCACCACTGAAGAAGTTGTTTTATCATATAACCATAGGATTGTAAATGGCTTATAAACCTTATAAAAGTCTTATTGACCATGTTATTTCCAAAACCTTTAAACTTCCGTCTGGGACCAGCTATTGAATGTGGTGAAGGGTCAGCAGTACACTTGATTAGTGATTTAGATGTTGAAAGTGCTTTATTGGCTGGAACTAGCTATTGGGCCGTTGCACTAGGGAAACCTACTGCATAATGCCCTAATTTTTCTACATGTATGTTAATACATTTAATAATGCATCAAGAGAGTTTTCATTAAATGCTCATACAACACATCTTTTCTATGTAAATAAAGAAACACTTGAAATCCCATACTAAAGGGATTTGAAAGTCAAAAGCCCAGTCACAAGGTACAATAAAACTGCAGTTTTCCCTCTTTTCCTACAAGAATTAAATTCACATGACTTCCCTGAAATGTAATATCTCATGAAAAGATCAGGAACTATAAGCTGAGACAGTGCATTTGTGTCACTACAGGTTACAGTAACATTTTCAATATTTGTGTCTTACTATAACATGCCAAAAAGTGTAATCAGCAATTAATAATTCATTACAATGCCAGCTTACTTTTGGCTTCAGTGAGGAAACATTGAAAATCCTACATGAAATAGATCAAAACATTTCATGATCAAAAGATAAAAGGCATGAAATTTTCACAAAAGCTGTCTTACAGCTGCTGTTACTTTGCACAGTGGTAACTGTGAGTTGGGTTAGTATTAAAAGGTCAGAAAATTATATTTAATGAAAAAAAATTGCAGTGAAGTGAGGCTGGCAGAATTTATATTTAAAAGTTATTTTCCAACTGCCAGAAGATGCTAAAATCATGTTTTGGACTTCTTTGCTTGTGTAAGCTCTATTTGGCTATCTATATGTGGAATTTTAATATTGCATGCAGTGCTATATGAGAAAACCTTTCTCCACGGTAATGAAACATGTTGCACCATTTGAGACATACTCTACCTTTTAGATCTGTGTGTGTACAAAAACTCATCATTTGCCACAAAGGTTGTGGGTGGCTTTATAAATATGAATAAAAGAAATATTTCCCACACAGGTTATGAGTGATTTTATAAATCTAAATAAATATTTAAGTAGTAAATATTTAAGGGGCAGATTTACTAAGGGTCGAATTTCGAGGGTTAAATTAGAATTCGAGGGGGTTTTAAGGCAATTCAAATTATCGAACCATCGAATATAAAAAATTCGATCGATCGATAAAATTGTTCGAATCAAACGATTCGGACGATTTTAACCATTCGATTGAATTTTTTATATTCGATCAAAAAAACTTGTAAAAATCCTATGGGAGCTTCCCATAGGGATATATAGAAATTCGGTAGGTTTTATCTGCCGAATTGTTACATCAAATTTTTTTTAAAGGGCCAGTACTTCGACAATCGAATTCTAATTCAATTTATGAATTTTGCAAATTCAAATCAAATTTTGGACTATTCAATAGTCGAATAAGTCGAATAAGCCCAAAATAAATTCAAATTTCAATTTTTTTTTTTAATTCAAATTTGATTGAATTTTCACCTTAGTAAATCTGCCCCTAATTCTAGTTATTAGGCTAAGGGGCAGATTCAATTTGACTGTCCATGTTCAGGCAAACAACTGCAGGAATGGGACATGATTTTTTTCCTGCATGAAGGTTTTTGACACAAGTAAAAAGCTTGCCAACTAACACCTGGTGAGTCTTTTCAAAAACCCACTTTTGCGGGGGAATTAATTTTTCAAAAACCCATCTGTCAGCAAAGTAAACAAATATCACTCACAGTTGCTGCATTTGTTTGCTGGATCACAGGCAGGTGAATCTTCATAAAGAGGCCTCATGTTTACATATTCATTGCAAAATGTAGCTTAAAGTATGCTATTCAGAAAGGTACTTTTGCCTATAAATGTTCCTTTGCAACATACTTATGCACCCCCTCAATCTGCTTTGATTATAACATGCACATGCATTTATTTTAGGTGTAATCACTAGGTGCACTAACTTACCCGATTATATGACAATACACTTAGCCCTTGAACCTGTTTCCATTCCCTAGGTTTGTAGATTTTAGATCCTTGCTTAGTATGCTAAAGAATCACCATACTGGGCACTAGGATCTGCCAGCCCGGATAAAAGATTTATACCAAAACAGTGAAAGGTGCTTTTGTTTTTTGGTTTAACATCCTTGACTAAAACCGCTTCCTTAAATTTTTAGACCCAACCTTGAGCAAAACAATAAAGGAGCAAAACCCTTGAATATCAGGCTGATATAATAGCCTTATATTACCAAAACTGTAATAACTGGGGGGGAAAAAAAACACAGAAATATGTTCAAACTTTCAAATGTTGTAAAATTAACATGGTAGTTAGGGGGTGTGGCCAAAAAAATGGGCATGGTCAAAATTTTCACTATGCTACACACGTTAACTTTTTTGTCCCTCTTTTATTTCCAAAATGTTGGCAGGTATGTGTAAGTACCTTAAATGAATGGTATCAATAACCCCAACTGCTTCCATTTTGGCCTACTGCAACCATGGCTACATTGGCAGGGTCAGACTGGGTTGGCCAAGACATGGGGAAAACCCCTGTGGGCCCTGGCCTTCAAGGGAGGCACCAAATCCAGAATTTCGGCTGAATCCTTGTGCCTGGATTCAGTTTGGTATTCAGCCGAATCTTCATAAAGAATTTGGGAATTCAGTAGAATCCCAAATAGGGGATTCGGTGCATCCCTAATTTTATCTTAACACAGAAGAGCTGCAAAAAATATGCTGTAAACCACTATACTTAATGTGCAGAATAAAATTAGGCTATTTTTAGTAAACTGGAGTAAATCCATTAAGACCATAAAATTAATCTGTTGATACAGAGAATCCTGTATGCTTGCAAAAGAAATCCCACTTTCATCTTAAATCCCGGTTATCACAAACTACATGGTGCACTGTATATGCATCTCTACTTAATGGCTGACATTTAAAATGATGTTTTTGTGTTCTCTAGTTTTTAGTATTTAAAATAATTGAAAAGAGTCGCTGTAAATTTTGAAAAGGTTTAATATGCTACCACAAAGCTAGTTAATGCATCATATCTTTTTGCATTTTCTACAAAAACTATATATATATATATATATATATATATATATATATAACCTTACTATAGCAATGGTAATGCGTCATGTATTAATTTGGTGGATATACAATTGCTTATAGTTTTAGAAACAACATCACACAGTAGCCTGATATAAACAATTGCAGAAATATTTCTCTAGAGGATTCAGTTAATAACTTACAAGACTTTATTGGATCATAGGTCAATCCTCTAACAATTATATAAATCTCACATGGTCTTATGTTGAAATAAAAAACAAGTGACTGGCATTCGGTTACACAGGACCAGATTAAATTAGAAGAGAAAAACTTATCTCATAAATACTCTGTTGTAGTCTATGGGGAAATCAGGAACTGAACCTGTATTATTGAGCTAGTATAGGGACTCAATTGGTTAGTCTCAGGGATAGGAGATTCCTGGAGTAATACATTTCTGTGAGTTTCACCTATCAATAGTGATTGTTTCCATAAGGCAGTGAGTACTACCTCTGGATCACTTTAAAAGCTACAGCTGAAAAGTAGTGATTGATACTAGTAGTATCATATCAACACCTACCAAAGAGACTGTGAAGCTACCAGTAACTCGTTTTCTAAAACCCTGTTACAAATATATAATTTTTTATATACATGTTTTTGCAGCACCTATACTCTAATGTGCGTTACCTCATACTATCTAGTGAAGATAAACTATGTGCTAAGTAGCTATTTTTTTGGAAGACTGGGTTATATAGGCCCACCCTGTCTAGATATTGTGATGGATAAATCTAAGTAGGAAGGATATATCTGTTACCCCCTTTTATCGCAAGTAATAATAATAACAATCACAGATGTTTTGTGATTAAAACAATAGGCAAAAGGAATGTTCATTCCTAATACTCATAATACTGCATTGCTACGAAATCCAGAAAAGTATGGGAAGCAAAAAACAGCATGTGCTAAAAGAGTTAAAATGTTACATGATTGTCTTCAAGAAGTTATTACAAGTAACACCTTCTCATGAGTTCCCTCTTGAATTGGAAGCTGTGTCTAGGTATAGAATCTAACTAGTGCAGATGGTGTGAATCTCACCCTGGAGATGGTTTGTAGCTACATACATACCCTGCAGCATATTGACTAAGACTGTTCCATTTCTGCCAGTGGTAACTATGTATGCAACCACAAGTGACAGTTTTGTTAGTGAATTCCCACTTGGCAGCATGACTCCTTGCAATAGCTAAATCCCTGATTGATCCACAGCTGTGCAGTGTACTGACTTTCTAATGATCTGATTGTGTTACTCAGAACAAATTACCCATCTTATTCAGGAACTGATTAATTATTTGGCTATACCTGGACATTCAATCATCATTCAGCTTACTATTGACGGATAAAATACCTTTATTAGAACAGGTATTAAATTATTAGTCTATAAATGATGGTAACATATCAATGTTACTTTTGATAAAACACAGAAATGTTGGCCCCAGTCTAACTGTGTTTACCCTCTCCGGCCTCTGACCGAACATACAGACAGTGCAGCTTCAATCTCTAATGGTGGGCTGGGGGTGATTCCATCATGCCATAAGTTGAAGTGAAAATGTAAATAAAAAAGGTGAGGGCAGCTTAGGGGACATTTTGTAAAAAAAAAAACACATTTTTATTGATTATTTTAATGTCAGGATAACTCTAACCTTGTGAAAGGAATGCAATTATTCATGCCTTGTTGCTATTTCAAGCAGGGAACAATTGCTAGTAAAACACGGTAAGTAAGACATCAAACATCAGTGCCTGTCTCGCCCAACTTTGATATGATAATATTTGTCCTATGATGGTCTAAATTCTAGGAGTCGGAGGCACGAACAAGGCATCATTGGGAACCAGTTACTTATACCTAAATTCTAGAGCTTCACAGTTAAACAAAGCAATCCATGCAACAGTTTTGTTAAATTTCCAGATTGTGCCTTTTTCCATTATATGAGAATAAGAACCATATCACATTATTCCCAAATATGAGGTTTACCAATTTTAAATTTGTGTTCAACAAATCATAAAAACTTTAATGAAAGATTTCTGCCATTTCTACCTGGAGATGTTCTGTAAAAGTAAATGGGATGTGTATTTCAACATTGATGCTAGTTATTGTTAAAATTACAGTTGATTTTAACAAACAAATAGAAAAATGCTTTTTCCAATTGAGGTTATTTTGTAAAGAAAAAATTGTAGTCATGAAAAAATTTGATTGCATTTCATTGCACTTTTTCAGGCTTGAAAGAGGGTGGAATAAAGCCTGAAGTGTTGCTTGTACCTTTTCCACAGTAAAAACAGCTTTTGCTGCAGCATAATTTTTATATTATGTTTGGAGAGATCACTGAACCACTGTTTGATGAGCACCAAATATGCTGTGTTGTATGAGTGTAGGTAAATGTTGAGAATTATTCAACAGAGATGGTGTCGTACACTTGTCTTCCAATATAACAGCTTTACAGGTAGACCCAAAAATTTTGAATGGCTCTAATTTCTTAAATGGTTAAATATATGCTCTTTTTAAAGGAAAACTATACCTCGAAAATGAATTTTTGAGCAACAGATAGTTTATATCAAATCAAGTGACATATTAAAGAATCCTACCTACCTGATATATATATTTAAGTAAATATTGCTGTCACAACTGGCACCCTAAACCCAGAACTAATGCCAAGCACCCTGGTCTAGGCTCGTGC
>CM044437.1:74571860-74590160 GCA_024363595.1 Xenopus borealis
TTACATATGAGTTGTTTTATGTAATATATTTTTATAGAGACCTACATTGTTCGGGGGGTAAAGTTTTCCTTTAAGTTAAATAACAATTGTAAAATATGCTACTCCAAGCTTTAACTGTTTAACTTTAAAACCAGTTGCTATGGAAACTTTCCATTTGATGAGACCTTGGAAACTAGACATACAGATGCAGTCACTTGGATTTGTGTGTTAAATGCATCGTGACTTAACTCATCTATCCCATTTATCCCACTTAGCACAGAATATTGTGTCACAGCATCCCATCCAATTAAAGAGTTCACCATTGAAAACAATGGTGCTTTGGTATGCTAATGAAAAGGTTAAATGCATTAAATGAGTTAAGATAACTTTAGATAACACAGTTTCTTCAATTAGCCCTGAGTCACGATGCATTTAGCTTACAAATTCAAGTGACTGCATCTGTACAATATTCACTCTTATGACAGAACTAATATAAACCAAATATTTCAGCACTGATCATTCACTCAAACAATAAAATTCTTATATATCAAATCATTCAGAAATTCCCTCTGTAGTGTACAACGCCATGTACAGTATAAGTATTCACTCACTAGATTTTTACAAATAATTTTTGTTACAACTTGAAATTAAAGTGGATTAATTTGAAAAGTTATTTTGCTGATGTTCACAAAATAGCCCATACTGCTGAAATAGAAAAAAAAATACAGACTTATAAAAATTTGAATCTGAATTTTTGTTAAAGCATAACATTTGGAAAAATAGTCAAAATCTTGAATGTGTTCTTATCTCTTCAAAATGTAAATGTTCTACCCTTTCAAATTTCAAATTAGTCTCAAAAACTAAAAACATATCATATCATATCATAGACAACATAAAAGAAAAACAGTATCACAAAGACCAAGGAGTGATCAAAATAAGTGTTCCTGAGTAGCAGTGCTGGGTCATAAAAATGGAACTGTGGCACTGTTAAATCCATTATGTAAAAAATGCAGGGAATATTGCAGACCTGGACTCTGTCTGGAGAAGGCTGTTTGGTGAAGAAGATCTTTAGCTATAAAAGCAACTAAGAGGGCCAATTGTAACCTTAAAGGAGTGGGAAAGATGCATAGCTGAGATAGGAGAAACCATTCATGTCAGAGCTTTTACAAGGACATTCCACAAAGCTGGGCTTTATGGAAGAACGGTGAGAATAAAACCATAGCTAAAAAGACATATCAAAACTTTGTTAAAAGGCATGTGGAAGACATATCCCACTTTGCTCATAACCCTGACAGCACATCCCAATGTTACAGAAGGTTTAGGGTAGTTTCGTCTGGATAGTTTTTATCAGCAGAGAATAAGAAATTGACCAATATTGCAGATGAAATGGAACTTAATACATGGCAATTCTAGAGGAAACATATTTGAGTCTGCAAGCAAGAGACCCGTGACTCTTGCTTTCAGCAGACCAATGGCCCTAAGCACATCATTGCAGCTTTAAATCCAAAATGTCTAAGAATGGCCCACACTTCCATCTAGAGTCTGCAGAATCACAAAAATTGCTGTTTAAAAGCATTCCCCACACCAGCAATTTTGGCCTGTTATAAACAACCCTGGCTTTGAAGCTGTGGCAAACTATGCCTTACACCCTACCCCCACCCCCCAGAACAGCAATGGAAAACCTAGGTCTTTGGTGTTTAGGTCAATCCTAGGAAATGTATTGTTTTATTACTCAAATTGTAACCAATTTTTGTGTTGACAGTTCACGGACTATAAAATCATAAACAGCTATCCACAACTTCAATTCCTCTGGGAAGTGCATATAAATTGCAACATGTATCTTGGGCACTGCCTATAATAGGGGTTATAATAGTAATTAAGCATACATTATTTAAGTGTGGCTCCACTGCACTAATAAGGGAATATTCTGCGCTCTTCCCTTCAAGTTTATTTGTTCCATTGCATTAGTCATATTGCCCGGTAAAGAAATTATAAAGCAAATAAAAAGAATAAGAGAACTTTGAGTATATCATTTCAATGCAGGAAAAATTTAGTCTATAATATATCCTCATAAAATTCTTCAGGGAGTTGAGGTAATCATAATTGGTAATATATACCAAAAAAAATAATGGTCCACACAGGGTAAAATTTCGAATTGTAAAAATTTTGAAATTCAAATAAAAAAAAAAACAGCTGAAATTTATTAGGTCCGTATTCTAATTCGAAGTAATAGTGCATCAAACTTAATTCAAAGTTTCTCCCAAAAAAAACTTTGGATTTTCAGAATCCACCCATTGACTCCAAGTAGTTTCTATGAGGTCCCCCATAGGATAAAACAGCAATTTGGCAGGTTTTATATGGTGAATAGCCAAGGTCGAATTTTTAAAGAGACAGAATATGATACATTTTAAAATTTTATAGCCAGTTTACCAGATGACTTTTTTTTTGTCTAAATTGTCCAACCCCCCCTTGCACCTGACCCCCTCTGCTTGCACCTGAAGCCCCACACTCGCACCCCACAACCTCCCCCCTGCCACTCACAATACTTGCACCAACCTGATTCTCCTGCCGGCACTGTGCATTGAAATCTCTTCCACTAGGGACTGGGACAGCAGGAGATTCAGCTGTCAAAGCCTTCTTTACACTCCCCAGTGGGGATGTGGTCAGTGGGTGGCATGCTACCCTTACACATTTCCATTTTAAGCATTTTTTTTAATTATTTCCTTTTCTCTGTAATAATTATACAGTGACTTGAACAGGTGAACAGATGAAAGCAATCCTATTGAGTTTATTGAATATTTCAAACATTCTGTATAACAGGTCCCACACCTGTATATGCAATCTTGAAGGTTTGGACAGGCCCTGATCATCTGCTTAAACATATACTAACTGAAGCCAATGAGAGACATACCTCAATCAAATTCACTTATCATTGCTCAAACAATAAACTTTTGTTTATGTGTCAAACACATTAGATTTGGTAAGTTGGTTATTGGTCCATATAGGAAACCAGAAAACAGGAACTGCTTACCCAACACTAGCTGCTTCCATAACCCAAAGGTGGTGAGAGAAACTTCCAAGGGCCAATTCCTCTGATGATAGCAGGTATGAAGCTCCTGCCCAAGATATTACTAAGAACTTAAAAGGAAGGCACTACTCTAAAGACTTGTTTGATAAAGCAAGGCAGGATGAGCGACCAAATCAAATCTATAGTAAGAAGGTATTGGCCTTAGTTACAACAAGACAACATATAGGGGGGGGGGGCAAAAAGTTCTGCCCTACTTCTCTATTTAACCTTTAATTATCATTTAAGGATATGATTATTCCCTGTAATATATTGTGAATATTGCTTACTGTAGAGTGTGTGCTTTATCTGCCCTTTTTCCTTTTTAGTTTCTACAATTAGTCTATATAAGCTTTAATTAGAACCAGCCTTTTGAAAAGGTAAAGTTAATGTGATATAAGAATAATTTTGGCTGGGAATGTTGTATTGATTTTGAATGATTATTAATAGGTAGGTACTAGTGTGCAGTTCCTTCATGTTAATCCCTCTACTAACCAATAGAGGTGGAATGTATTATGGATATAATGAACGCTGTTTTCCTATTGGATAACCTTTTTAATGGACATTGGGGTGAGGCAATGAGGAGGTTCCCTTGAAAATGACTCCCTCTGGCATCTTCATGAACCTAATCTATGTTACTTACTTTATTATATGCTTTATTATATGCTTGGATAAAGGACTCAGAAACAGAAAATAGAACAGAAATCAATAGCAGTATAGTCTGCATATTAATTGCAAAATGAGCATCGGCAGGGCCTAAGGGATTCAATCACAGTGTTATTTGCCTGCAGTTCACCACTGATAAAGAGTTATAATGGGGAATGTAAATAAATTCGCAAAGAGCAACAGAATACACATCAATAAAATTAAAAATCCACATCTTGCGAATTTTAAAGTGGACCCGTCAACCAGACATAAAAATCTGTATAATAAAAGTCCTTTTCAAATTAAACACGAAATTCAATTTCAAATTTTTATTGAAGCATTTATAGCTGTTTTAAGCTTATTTAAAAATCTCAGCTGTCAATCAAATATTGTCTGCCACTCCTCTATGCCTTAGGCATAGAGGCGGGGCAGTTAATTGCTTTCCATTCAGCACTTCCTAGATGCCACTGCTCCCCACACATTCCCCCAGTTCTCTTAACCATTTAATTGTGTAGCCAGGACATGGGGATAGACATCAGGTCCCCCATTCTGGTGCACAAACAAGATTCTGAGATGATGCAAGGCTTGTCTTAATAACAGTGTCCACAAAATGGCTCCTGCCTGCTTGCTATAATTATGAATTCCCAGACTGAAGAAAACAAAATAAAAATAATTTATACAATGTAATTAATGTTAATTTTGCTTGACTAATGTGATAAAATAGGATTTTGAATATTTTTTTGGGGTGACGGGTCCACTTTAATTGAGCATTGCGAATTTTAATTGCGCACTCTTTAGAAGTGCTTCACGATGTCGTAATCTTTTGGAGCAAACATAACAACTTTTAAAGTAAGAAGTTTTATTACACTGACTGCGCATTGGCGCAAGCTGTAAAATTCGCAAACTCTCTTCCACTGTCGGAAGTAGTTGCTAAACAGTTTCCGGGTTTGCAAAAGCTATATTAAATTCGCACAAAGCAAAAATTGTTCACGCAGAGGCATAACTTTTCGCATTGCAAATAGTTTTTCCGTTACCGACTTTTATTACATTCCCTCATTTATGTTTTAATGCAAATGTGCAGTAACATTTAATAGCAGAAAAAATCCACCAATGACTTAATTATATAGATTTAATAGCTATATCAACTTGAATATAGCATTTTACTTTGAACACAATTTATATTCGAAAATATCAGCAATCTGATAACTCAGGTAATAATATTTTCAATCCAATTTAGCTTTTAGAATCAGAATTGGTTTGCTCTTACCTGAAACAAGATACCATTAATTTAGCTATCTATTCAGTTGCGCAAATGAATTTAATTTCTCAAGATGAGAAAAAAGTAATTTGTGACTCTGAATTGCTTTTTCTCCTACAGGTATAAAAACATGGGATTCTGCATATGAATACAGTGAACTGGTAGATACAATACATACAATCCAAAGATTAGAGGAGATTTTTTTTATTAAACTGTGTCTTTTTTCAAGAACAGAATGTTAAATGGAAATCTGACTACTGTTACTTAATCACTACTGACTACTGTTACGGAAACCTGCAACTTCCCATTCCCAACCACTAAAAAGGCTTTTTTATGCCTCTCTACATTGGGACTAGTGGGGCTAATCCCACAGACACCTAGTCCATCTATGCAGCCCTACAGGTTTTACTGCTCATGCAGCATCCTCAGGGTCATAAGTGTGTATGATGTATGTAGAGAAATATAGAGCCAGAAGAAGAAAGATTGAGATTATTATTAATGTAATACTGTCATCATTATACAGGTATGGGACCGGTTATCCAGGATTCTCAAGACCTGTGGTTTTCATGATTCCTTAAAGGGATACTATCATGGGAAAACATGTTTTTCTCAAAATGCATCAGTTAATAGTGCTGCTCCAATAGACTTCTGCAGTGAAATCCATTGCTCAAAAGAGCAAACAGATTTTTTTATATTCACTTTTGAAATCTGACATGGGGCTAGACATTTTGTCAATTTCCCAGCTGCCCCTGGTCATGTGACTTGTGCCAGCACTTTAGGAGGGAACTGCTTTCTGGCAGGCTGTTGTTTTTCCTTCTCAATGTAACTGAATAGTACGCAGTGGGACATGGGTTTTTACTATTGAGTGTTGTTCTTAGATCTACCAGGCAGCTGTTATCTTGTGTTAGGGAGCTGTTATCTGTTTACCTTCCCATTGTTCTGTTGTTAGGCTGCTGGGGGGAAAAGGGAGGGGTGATATCACTCAACTTGCAGTACAGCAGTAAAGACAGATTGAAGTGTATCAGAGCACAAGTCACATGACTTGGGGCAGCTGGGAAATTGACAAAATGTCTAGCCCCATGTCAGATTTCAAAATGAAATATAAAAAAATCTGTTTGCTCTTTTGAAAAATGGATTTCAATGCTGCAGCAGCACCCTTTAATGATGTATCCCTTTAAGTATCCCTTTAAGCACCCACTTTTACAACTCATTAAGTTTAATGGCAACTGGAAGGTGTATTTACAGAAACATATGACAATATAATTAATAACTGTGTTGAAATCCAATGTTGGCATTTCAAGGAACATTTTGTAAAATCCCAGCAAAAAATGTTTTTGGGTGTCTATTGGTGACTTATAGAAATCCATAGCTAAACTTGCTAAACCATTTTGATAATATCTACCTCAACAGTTATCACATGAAATTAACAAAGAACTCACGACATAATAAATCTCATACACCACAGTCTAGTGATTATGATTCAACTAGTTCTATGGATGGTATCATTATTTGAATGTGTTTGTGACAGTTCCATGTTAAATTGCAACAATTACAAGGACATGCCCATCTAACTTTTAGTTTAGCTATCAAGCACTTGCTCTATCAAGACAAGAATTAGCTAAAACGTTATTTTGGTGTATTCATTATTAAAAGGAAACTTACTTTGGTAATGTTTTCAAATGATTTTCCCTTAATTCCAATATCCGCAATTTGCTGAGCCTAAAAAGAAATGATGTCAACACAAGAAATTAAAAAGTCAGTTATGTAAGTTATATCATGCTACTGCATAAACAGTTTGTTTTCAAGTTAATACCTTGCATAATTGCATACT
Source organism: Xenopus borealis (assembly GCA_024363595.1). Classification (NCBI taxonomy): domain Eukaryota; kingdom Metazoa; phylum Chordata; class Amphibia; order Anura; family Pipidae; genus Xenopus; species Xenopus borealis. Next base: position 74,578,638 of record CM044437.1, read on the forward strand.
TGCATGGCTAGCTCCCTCAGCTTTCCTTCTATCATCCATTCTCTACAGGTTGTAATGGAAATAAAATATAATATTGACATACTAGCATTAATGCACTACTGAACTTCATCCATTCAGTATAGATTCTAACGGAAATGAAGAATAACAATGTTTGCATTAATGAAGAGAACTTTTTTTGTCGGTGTGTTTTTTTGGTGGAAATACCTCATGCAAATATCTAATATAAGTAATTCTAAAAAAAACTGGACTTGCTGAGTAATCATTGAAGATGTTTCACTACTCATCCGAGCAGCTTCTTCAGTTCAACTGACTCGTGTGGGAAGTACTCAGCATATAAACTCTTCCATTAATCCAATCACAATGGCACATTTTAACTGTTGAAAGTGGTGACATCTGAAATTTACAGAGTTGGAAGAAGAGTTTATATGTCACCGCGTTTTTTTGGGACTTAGAAAAAAATTTCCATTTTTTTTCAACCTCTTATCTATTGTATTGAACTTCGCCTGGTCTGAGCAGGCGAACTGAAGTCTAGTGTAAGTGCTAACGTTCAGAAAAAAGTTGATCTTAGTGAATTTACGTAATTACGATCCTTCGCCAGTGCGCAACTTCGCCTGGCGTAAGGGTGCGAAGTTGTGCAAGTCTATCTACTTCGCTGACGTAAATTCGCCAGAGCCAGTGTTAGTGAATTTGCGAAGTTACGATTTGACGTCACACTGGCGAATTTGCGCTAGCGTTAGACGCTTCGCGCTTTAGTGAATTTGCCCCAAGGAGTAGTAACTCACAATAAACAAAGATCATTTTAACTGCTGCTACTAATAGCAGTAAAAATATTCCAAATGACACTGCTTTCTTCTATATGAGTGGTAATTCTAATGTTCAGAGGTAGAGGAGCTAGAGAGAAAGTTATAGATGGAAGAAAAGAAGAAAAGCATAAAAAGTGCAAAAAAAAAGAGGGAGACAAAAGGAAGGTGAAGAAGAATATAAACATGGGCTTATAAACACAATAGAGGAAAGAAGAAGAGAGAGGGAGACAGTAGCGTAACTATAGAGGAAGCAGACACCTTTCCAGGGTCATGGGGGGTACAGGGGGCCCACTTCTTCTATGGCTAAAATTAACCAGAAAAAATTGTGTGCCTGCTGCAGGTGTAGCAGGTGTATACATGTGTGAGCAAGAGGGGAGTGATGAGTAGTTAGATGTGCATGCAGGGCTTTGAAGATTTTTTGCAGTGTGATAGGAGAAAAGGGGAGCAACTGAAAGAGAGAAATAATGTAGACAGTTGTGAATAAAATAGAAGAGCAAAACAGACACATCTTCAGCCATTCTATAAGTCCACTAAAACATGGTATTATGCAACAGCCCCAGCCTCGCAAATGCAAATTAATAAATAACCATGAAAGCTCTTTTAAAGGACATTCTCATACCATGTTTATAAGTTGGGCACCCAAACTGCCTGACTTGTACTGAACATATCAACTCCGTTCACCAGTTCTGTCACATTTTGCTAAACAAATAGCAGCTTTCACCCAGCAGCCATTTCCCATCTTTCACATTGTCAGTGTCATTTACTACAAACACGTGTGCTGTAAAGTTGATGCAATCAAGAATGCAACCTGGATTGAGCACTGTAATAGGTAAGCTGAGTTCAGGAAAGGAAGTTAAGAAAAAATAGCAGCAGACAGCTAGAGACAAGTTTCTGTGCTAACCAGAAATGGAATCTCTTCATTGGCTGTTAGACTGGAGGGTGTGTTTATTAACCTGAGCTGAGATGAACTGAGCATGTGCAATAACGGGTAAGAGAAGGAGAAGGAATCATAAGTGATTAAAGGGATACTGTAACCTTACTATTAAACTTTGAACAACCAGAGTGGAAGATTAAACATTGCAAAGAGATTGTTCACTGACTAAATTTTGTTGTGGGAGGATTACATGTCCTTTAAATGGTGCATAGCCCTAACGACACATGAATACATCAGTATTGGCTAAAAGAGAATCTTCAGTGCAGTAATATCATATCGCCAAACAAACTAACTTAACTTGTGTTTGTTTTTTCAAGGAGTACCCATAGAGAGAATTAAAAATATATTGCATTTATACCAAGATCAATGATTAATAACAATATAAAAATTTTGTATATTACCTTCCAAAGTTAGCAGGAAGATACTCAAGAAAGGCATCATTAAGGTACAGCTGAGTCAAGTTAAGAAGCTGAGTAAAACCATCTGGGAGCCTGGAAAAAGACACATTTTTTTACAGTAAACAGCTAAAACATTAATTCTAAATTTTCATTTGTCAAAGTATGGATACTAATGATTCCTGGCATCACAATTAAGGGGCAAATTTACTAAATTCATGTGAAGAATTCGAAGTTCGATCAAATTTGCATTAAATTCGAATAATTCGAATATTCGAATAAAATTCTATTCCAATATTCAAATATTCGAAAGTCAAATAACTTCCCCTTTAAAATTTTATTCGACCACCTACTTCGCCAGAAACAAGCTACCGAATTGGGTTTCATTGCTTTTGATCGAAAATAAAAAATGTGATCGATTAAAATCGTTCGAATCGATCGATGCGAACGATTGATCGATCAAATCTTTTATATTTTCGATCGAATTGCGGTACAATCCTTTACTTCACCTGGTCGAATTTCTATTTTTTTTTTTATTCGAAATTCGACCAATCGTAAATCTGCCCCTAACTACAGATGCAGCCACTTGGATTTGTGTGTTAAATTCGTCATGACTCAGGGCGAATTGAAGAAACTGTGTTATCTAAAGTTATCTTAACTCATTTAATGCATTTAACCTTTTCATTAGCATACCAAAGCACCATTGTTCACAATGATGAACACTTTAATTAGATTGGATGCTGTGACGCAATTTTCTGTGTTAAATGAGACAAGTGTGAAGTCTGAGTTTAGTTATTCTGTGTCAAACACACAGTGGCTTCATCTGTATATTGAAATACATTCCACAGAATTATGGACAGTGGCCTGCACTCAGAAAATGTTAAAATAGCAGTCTTTATTGGTTTTATTAAAAATAGTCAGAAGAATCAAAAACCTAATGCATGTCAGGCTCTGGCACCCTTAATCATGAGCATGTTGAAATACGATAGAACTTATTTTTCAATTTATCATGCCAAACTTCAGATCTTAAGACCTCAAAGAGAATTTAAAGATTTAATTTCATACAATGCAGGATTTCCTCAGAAATACTAATGTTTCTTCTGATAGATTTAGTCTGCATATCTTTCATCCTCTAGTTTATTTATAATTTATGTTATTTACATTTCGGACTATTTGACCAAGAACATGTAAGTAGTTAATTGCTATAGGCCTCTAATTTTCAAAATGCAGATATGCCACATTCTAGATGCTTTAATCTTAGATTGCAACTGCTAGTCCGGAAATATTTAACAAAATTTTTTTTCTCAAAATCTATGAATTATAAGAATACTAGTTTCTATGTAGATATTTAGTAAGGATGCATCCTAGAATTGCCTGATATAGCAATTTTAATAATATATTGAAAAAAACATTAAAAACAATTAAACCAAATACAATTACATTACATTACATTACTAAGCAATCCAAATATTCAGTGTTACAACAATGAAAAGTACAGTCTATAAATAAACAGAGAGCTTTATGAAGCTGTGCTTAAATGAATAGACTGGAGAGATGCTCTCTAATTTCACATAGCAGCTTCAGAGCAGCCTGAATTAAATTATCAGCAAACCACTAATAAACAAACTCATACTGGATCTTCTGGCATTTATCTGTGAAGGTGATGCAGTATAATGTTTAATAAATGTCCCTTATTCTACTGCTAGCTATTGCTATAATGGAACCGAATACTCATTACAGTCAATGCTATTTACACGTAAGTTAATAAAACTCCAAAGCTGCAAAGCCCAAATGGATTTTGCAGAAGGAATTAACTGTAAATATCTAGCAGAAATTCACATTATCTCCATTTGTGGAGACCGATATTTCAGGAGCTGAAACGTATTCTTCTTTTATTAGAATACAAAGTTTTAAGTCTAAATGCCAGTTGGATTTAGCTCATATGACATTAGGGAATTAGGTACAGTATTCAAAAACATATTTAGAAAAGTAAAATAATTTAATAAAACAAAAGTGCTTCTGTATTTTCCTTTACTATCCTGGGACATTATTAGCATTTTGTTTCCTTCTATAGAAGAATTAAAAAAACTGCACTTACTTTGATATGGGATTCACGCTGGCTTCAACTATGGTTAAGCATTTGCAGCATTTGATGTTTTCTGGGAATTCTTGAATTCCTGTAATAAAAAAGCAAATGAAACATAAATAACAGTTTCTGTTTCAATTTACACTTTTATTGGACACAAAACAATAGAGGAGAAGTAAACCCACATTGTATATATAGGGCTGAATGCAGATCTGAGCAGGGTAGTTGGTGGCTGTCATGCCTGGCCATGTAATTTCCTATCCCTGGGACCAATCACCAAACAGGATCTTACAGGTCACCAATTAAGTCCTGGTTTCCAGTGTGCAAGCTCCTGGCTGGTGAGCACTGCCAGAAAGCCATGGAACAGAACTGATGTTGACAGACATATAAAGGATACAACCTATGTTCTTGAGATCAAGTTAATTATAACAAATAATACAAATTATGAGCGAGCTGTCCACGTCACATATTTTATAAAGTTTTCATTTTTACGTTTTACACACAGTTCTCTTAGGATGTGAATTCAACTTATTATTTTACATTTAATGAACGAATAGCCTTCTAGAATATGAAGGAAATACTCCCCCCATTAAACCGTCTGAGAAACAACGCTAAAATACTGGTACATTCATTGTCTATCCAATGAGCTTGTGTGAAAGTAGACTGAGCTAAAAATACAGAGGTATCCGAATGAATCTTTTCATTGACAACTAAATTTGTATTCTCATTCCATATATTTTGGAGGACTGCAGGTACAGAAACTTCAGCCTTGATAAGTATAATGTTTCCACTGGGACATTTATTTAGCAATGTAATGAATTGTTTTTTGTTTTAGTTTGTTTTAGAGGGAAATTTTATTTCTTTATACAATAATATCTCAACCAATAATGTATCAGTATAAAAAAGAATGTGTATATATATTATTTTTACATCCTTAAGCATTTTGTTTATAAAACTTGTCCTTGTTAACTCAAGAATGAAAAAATTCACAATTCTCTGGATTTCTAAATTTGCCTCAAGCCCTGCCCACTTCAAAGCTGGTTAAAATGGAAATGCAGAACAAAAAACATATACTGTATAAAACAATGTACTGAATCCATGGGTAAACTCTCCCAAGATAAAAGTATGTATTACATATTTCATAAAGAATTACCAAGCCAGTTGTATATTAATATGCACTTGATTAAAACTAGTAAGCCACAATTCTAACTATTCCAAGCTTACAATATCTTTACAAATCAAAGACATACACAAATACAAATTTTATATAATGCATAGTAAAGTGGAAGCAGCAAACAGTATGGTTCCCTGCAGAGTGAGAAAAAGTGAAGTGTTGCTAACAGCATATCCTTGTACTGTGCCACAGTGCACTAAATAAAGACTACAGGTTATGTCTTGCTACCGCTCAGTTTCCAGTGAGGATGCCCCAGGTGACAGAAAGCATCAGTCACATTGATCCCCCTTGCTCCATTTGGTTGTGTAGGACAACAGAAGTGAAATTTGTATAAACATTTTCACTGAAGGAGCAAAGTGTACCTAATCTATGAGGACACTGAGAAATGATATCCACACTTGCTGGAAGCATAAAAGGTCAGTAGGGAGGAAAGAGTTCAAGGAAACATATAATATCTACCTTTCTACCTAATATCTACAATGTTATTTTTCACCGGAAAATCTTTCTCTATGGAAATGCTTCTACAGTATATCTGTTTTCATATTGGTAACACGTATTTTATTAGTGTACTAGTTTACTAATGCATTTTATTTGTACTTGTAATACATATTGAAAAAGTTAGTAAAACCCTCTGTGCAACACTCTACACCATTAGCCTAACCTGTCGTACTGGGGCTTATAATTCATTTATTTTAGCTTCTGAAATCTATTTTATAATGATACAACGAATACTGTATTTATCAATGATAAGTCATGACTAGTTTTTACCTTCCACTGGCTAAACAAATTGATCCATTAAGTTATAAGGCAGTCTATCCATGTACTCTACTTTGCCACACCCACTTTCTATCCTTGAAATTCCCAAAATCATTGTGCATACATTGCAAAGACTTCAGCAACAATTTATCATTAATTTATATTATTAACACATATTTATAATGCACCAACATATCCCACAGCGCTGTTCAATAAATAGTATATACATTGAAAACACAGATTACATATAAAAACAAGTAAGAGAAAATGGTAAAGAGAACCCTGCAAAAAAGAGTTTGATTTAAATTATCATCGGAATAGATGTGAAAACTGATATCAATGGATTAGTTTGCCAAGGAAGTATACAATAAGTGTATTAGGATAAAGCATTGAGGAAGTCAGGTGATAGACACTGCAGGAGACATTAAACAGGAGACACTAAGGGGCAAATTTACTATTATTCCCCAAAATTCGCTCGATCCTACTCGAAATTCAATAAGCATTTGACCATCGAATGCTTATCGAATTGTTTTAGGCTATCATTTTGCTCGATATTCGATTTCTCGATGAATTCGTACGATCAGATACCGATCGTTCGATTTCACGAAAAACTCATAAAAATTCCTTCGAGCATCCAAAAAAATTTGTACGATTTGAATGCTTCAATCGTACGAATGGTATTCGAGCAGGACTAAGGGGCAAATTTACTATTATTCTCCAAAAAAAATTCGAATTCATTTGATATTCGATTAGCATTCGATTTTCGAATGCTAATCGAATAGTTTAAGGCTACCCTTTTATTCGATATTCGATGATCAAATAGCGATCGAATACTGATGATTCGAATGATTCGTACGATTCGATCAAAGACTTCGATCGTACGACTCCTATTCGATCAGGACAGGGGAGGGCTCCCATAGGCTTCTATTACAATTCGGTAGGTCCAATCTGGCGAAGTAGGCAATCGAAAATTTTAAAATTTTAAATCCTTCGCTGATCGAATATTCGACCATTCGAATCTATTCGATCATTCACTATTTGATGATCGAATAAGCCAAATTTGCATATTCAACCAATCAAATTTTTCCTACGAACTTCGATCTATTCACTTGAATTTAGTAAATCGGCCCCTAAGTCTCAGAAGCCTATGTGGGGTTTCCCATAGGCTTTTATTACAATTCGGTAGGTTCAATCTGGCGAAGTAAGCAGTCGAACAATTTAAAAATTTTGATTCCTTCGATCATCGAATGATCGAATGATGGAATATCCGATCATTCGATCTATTCGATAATTCGGTATTCAATGATCGAAGAGGCCAAATTAGAATATACGAATAGGCGAAAAATTTGTACAATCGTTATTCGATCGTATTCGATCGAACTTCCATCATTTCACATGAATTTTGTAAATCTGCTTCTAAACATAATTGACAATTTGAGAAGTAAGAGGAAAACCAGGAGGGAGATGAATGGCTTTATTGTACTGTACATCTTCACAGGAGCATTTTCAAATGAATGAAATGAAAAATTATTAAATTGTGACTTCTTATATGTGGAAGTACTGATGGGCAAATTTGCCCCATTTAGCTTCACCGAAAAATTAGCAAATTTCCCGAAATGCTAATTTTGACACCAGCAACAATTTTGATTCCCGCGAATACATTAAAGTCAATGGGATTCGGTATAATTTGGCACGCAGCAGTTTTTATGTGCATGAATATTATTACATGTGTCTAAATTTTCTTTGATGCATCAAATTTTCTCCTCAGTTTCACCAATTTATTTGGCAGCAGTGAAACGTGGAAATTGGCTGCAAATTTGCTCCTGGCGAATTTATTCAGCAATGACTAAATGGAAGTTTAGTTTTGAGCATGTAAACATGGGTATGTCTGTATTGTATTATTTGCCATATCGTACCATATCTTGCACTGCCAGTCAACACCCCAACCACAATGAGATATAAACTTAAAACCTCTCTATTTACTATACATACTGTGGCAGGGTACATGCTTGAGACCATGGCAGTATAGAAGGATAATGAGGATAATAACAGGACTATTTCTGATTGTGTGATTTTTTTTCAACAATTTATTACTGAACACTATGTGCAGTTTACAGTATGTCAGTAGAAAGAGAGGGCAAGTTATACTGTAGCAGGATAACAGCATAGGAATGATAAAAGGGATTCTGTCATGATTTTTATGGTTTACTTTTTATTTCTAAATTACACTGTTTACAATGCAAATAATTCACTCTACCACTTAAAAATAAATTTTTGAACCAACAAATTAATTTTTTTAAGCTGTAATATTTGTGTGGAGGCAGCCATCTTGGTGCATTGTGCTTAATTCTGAGCTCTACAAATGAGCCAACATTTCAGGATAGAACTACTTTGAGACAGGTGTTGTGTCTCCCCATTTAACCATGATTTAGGCCATGGTGCTTTTCTCATGTGTACCACTAATTTTTTTGGAGGAAATTGTTCAAATGAAATGATTCGAACAATTTTAATTCTATTGAAAACGGACCTATTCAATCAAAAATGGTTAGTTTTCAATTGAAAATCGTTAGTATCCCTTTAACTCATTTTGCAGGATTAGACTCAGGAAACATGCTACCTGGCTAATATAAGTCAATAATGTAGCTTGGCTACACAAATGTTTTTCATTATCTAGTCTTCCGCATATCATCCTAGGGTATTACTTTAAAGTACATATCCATAAAATATGTTATCTGCAATGAACCAGCATACCCTGAATAATTGCCTCAGACTTCAACTAAATTGATCACACACTAAAAATATCCACATTAAAATTTACACAGCACTATTCTGTAGTTAAAGAAAAATGAGATCATAAGGAGGAACAAAAGGACATATGAATCATGTTTTATGACAGATCCAAATATGACCAGAAGATAGTTCTACATATCCTATTTTCCTTCAATCATTAAAGCTTTGATATTTAAGGTGTCTGCTATTGATTTCTACAAAGATGTACCTCTTCTCTTTGGATCTTTAGCTTTGGCATCTTAGTCAATGCTTAGATTAGATCAGTGGCTAATTAAACGTGGGTCTATTAATTATCTTAATTACCATTAAGCAATTTGGTATTTCATTGATTTAAATTCAGAATTGTCACAACTGAAGCAGGTTTCTAAAATATGCCAGCCTTTGTGTTTGCTCTGTAAAGTCTTTAAGGTAAAAAAGTATTGCTTCACCCCATATTATAGCTCTCTCAGCATCTTTCTTGATACAATTTCCTCAACTGCCTCCCAGTTTTGCAAAGAAGCTTGTTCTAGGCAGATACAACGAATGTCTTTGCTATGACCAGTCTCTTCTGTCACTGAAGAAGTTAATTGAGGGTAAAAGGAATGGGAAAAGCAGGAGACAGAAGAGATGATTATGATACAAATGGCTGTGAATATCTCATAAACCTTAAACATATAACTAGTTTTGCACTTTATATTTACATTTTATGCATATGGTTGTGTCTTGTGGCTGTGTATTTTCAAGCAGCTAGTACCTCAGCCATTCAAATCAATTCTCATCTCTGTATGCTCTACCATAGGGATTATTCTTCTATAACCTTAACGGGTGCTGTCTTGACACTGGCCACTAGGCAAATTTTATTTTGACTTTCAGCAAGATAAACCTACTCCAGCCTAGAGGTAATCTGCTTCTTGGAAGAATGGGTTGTGTCTGGTTGTCAGAACCAATGGTTCTAACTGTATAGTTCCCAGTGATTCTCATTGTATTTAATGTATTTTAGGCATTTTCTATTTGATATTAACAGAAGCTGTAACAGGCAGATGGGGTGTTTAGACCACTGTTGTTTTTTTCTAGACAGCAGTAATAGTCACCCTCATGTGCAGCATATCTTAAAGTGAATAGGAGGCAGCGTGGCCAGCTTTCACAGTTCTCTAAATTATAGCAGGGTTTTATAATTGACTCAACCTATCATCCTAAAATATTGCAATGATAGTAGCATCAGTTCAGGCAGCTAAATTAATATCAAATAAAAAATGCCATTACTGATGCACAAGTAGATGGATCTCCACATCAAGGAGATTTGTTACCTTGGTTCATCTCCATTGTTCTTATGCCAGGCTGAATAGACAAGGTTGGTATTGACATCAATTGTAGGGCAGCAGTGAAAAGGCTGCAGATTATCAAAACACAATTTGGGAGACTGCTAAGATCCTTGGAAAGGACTACAATGGCTGTCTGATGTCTCAATGTTAAAGTTATATATAAAACATGTATTTGATATTTAAAAAAAAACATTATTGTGTTCAAGGAGCACTATTAATTGGTAAATTTCATGTCTTCCCATGACACTTTCCCTTAAGTTAGAAGAGAATTCTACTTTTAGCAAAAAAAAAAAATGTATAAATGCTTACAGTGTACATAGCTTTTGTTTTTAATGTACCAAGCTTCAAATGAACTGGCCCATTAAACAAGTAAATTAAGTAGAACTGTAACTTGTGAAGTGTTTTTTTTTTCTAACTCTCTTTGTCCTTTCGGTTATAACACGTTTTAAGGACACAAGCAATTAACCCCCTGCCCCTAAGTTGCCTATGGGATCACAAGAATGCCTATATCTTTACAATCTTACTCAGAAGGTTGTGTCAGAAGCACATCAAGGTTTGTTTCAGTTTTCACTACTTCTGGAACAGGCTTTAGAGTAGCTGTGAGAATATATTGTGCTTTGCATGTGTAGTGTGTATGGGGCATTGTAAGATCTGAATTAGAGCCAAGACCTGAATAAACAGGTGAAATATGATGCTTAGTCATCTAATACATTTCTAAACTCATAGATAGAAAATGGTTCCAAGTCCTTAGAAAAGCATTTTCCTTGCAAGTAGTAATGACCTTATCTTTTTGAATAAAGCAGTATCACTTACCATTCTTACTGATATCCAATTCTTTGAGATTAACTAAACTTGCAATAGTTGTTGGCAGATTTGAAAGATCATTGTCTTGTATACTCAGCTTCCGAAGTGCCTGGCAACTGAACAATTGCTGTTAAGAGAAAGAGACATTATTTGACGTTTTTGAAAATGTTAATCATGAAAGCCTATGACACACAGGTGTACCAACCACTGTTTGTCATCCATAAAAAAAAAACAACGGTTATCCAAAAAGCATGTGCCCATCTGCCACTGCTTGTAATGCTAATCTATAAAAAGTGCTCTGTCTGGCACAGAAGAGACAGGGACAGTCAGATTCTAGACACAAAAACGATTTGCCATTGGATGGGAGCAGCAGTCAAGATGCCCTGTATGTCTATGAGCTGTAAAATAGTAAAATAGAATGCAATATGCATGAATAGCGACAAAATACATTTAGTATTGCTGTTGTGAACCTGTATATAT